>JAXQQM020090283.1:0-310000 GCA_034641835.2 Pinus albicaulis
TGCCTAATACTGTGCTGAGAGTGACTGCACAACACCTGCGTAGTTGAAGCACCTCTGCGCTGCACGACTACTGCCCTCTCTGCTGCTACTGCTGCTCCTGATTCTTTACGCTGCCTCTGGAAGCTGCTCTGTGTCTCTTGTTGATTCTAGACACTGGGATCAGACAATCCCCTTTGTCTAAACTCCCCTCTCTGCAACTGAAACACTTTTGAGAATTCTTAGAAAACCCTGCCCTAGAATCTCAGCTTAGCTTCAGGGCTCTGCCTTTGTGTGTCTTTACCAAAGATGAAAAAATCGCGATTTTATCGCGATTATTTGAAATTATCGCGATTTTTTCAAGTGAAAGATATTATCGGCGATAATTTCAACGATAATTTGAAATTATCGTTATCGCGATATTATCGCGATTATTTCGAAATTATCGCGATTCGAACTGAATTTATCATCGCTGCCTCCAACAGCGCGATTATAACTCCGATTTTTGGTTTTTTTTTTTTTCATTTTTACTTGGACAGCGTGGATTATGAGAGCCAAGGAGGGAAGGAGAAGAGCCAAGGAGGGAAGGAGGTGATTTACAAGCCCAAGATTGGACAAAAGTGAAGAATTTCTTGCAAGCCAAGCGAACAAAAATCGAATTTGGACCAAGTGTCTCCGGCAAAACGTTTTTCCAAGTATGGGCATCAAATTTGACCCATTTTTTTTTGTTTTTTTCTTGTTCTTCCATGGGTTTCTATTACCCATGTATTTTTCATCATTTGTGATTGCATTTGGTTGTGTTTTTTTTTCTGTTTTTGTTTTATTGAGAGAGGGTTTATTTTGGTCAAAAATGCAAAAAATTGTTTGTTAAATTTTGTTTTTTATATTTCTTTTTGTGCTCTTAGGTTCTTCCCATTATTTTTGCTTGTGTTTCAACATGTATTTTTTCCTATTATTTTTGCATTGAGTTGAGGGTTTTTTTTTGTGAAAAAAATCAAAATGTTGCATGTAAAATTGTAATTTTTTAATTTTATTTTTTAACTGGCAATTTTTCTTGTGCCCTAGGTTCAAATTTCAACATTCAAAGTTCAAAGTTTCCAACATGCCAAGGAAATTAGATCCTTTCTGGGAATTTGGTGAACCTGATGGGGGTTTGACCGATTAAACTTGACTTGCAAATTATGTGGTCAACACATGGCAGGGGGGGTATACAGGTTGAAATACCACCTGGCACAAATTCCTGGGCATGAAGTAGGCCCTTGCAATAAAACCAATCCAGAAATAATCAGAAGAGCCATGAACTCATTGGGAGAAATGGAATCCGCTAAATTCAGCAAAGCAGCTCTGAAGAGTCAAATATCAGGGTTTGGAGTTGACCGTGAGAGTGGTAGTGGCTCTTCAGCATCAGCCTCTTCTACAGGCAGCCCCGCAGTTGCCTCCTCATTTTTTGTTCCTACAACCACTCCCGGGGCACAGCCATCTATCTCCTCCCTTATTAAAAAAAGGGAGAAGGAAGAAGCTGATAAGTTGTTGGGCAAACTGTTTCTTTGGAGTGATATTCCTTTCAATGTTGCCAGGAACAATCCATTTTATCAGGCTGCGATTGATGCTATCGCTGTTGTTGGCCCAGGATACAAAGCTCCTACATATCATGACCTTAAAGGGCGCATTCTGCAAAATGAGAAAGCTGACTGCACCAAGAGATTGGAAGAGTTAAGGGCATCATGGGAAGTCACAGGATGCACTGTGATGTCAAATGGTTGGACTGATCAAAGGGGTAGGACCCTTATTAACTTCTTGGTCAGTTGTCTCAAGGGGACAATGTTTATGAAATCTGTTGATGCATCTGCACATGTCAAAGATGCAAGATTATTATGTGATTTATTAGATGTGTTCATTATGGAGGTTGGGCCCCAAAATGTTGTCCAAATCATAACGGACAACGCTGCAAACTATGTTTCAGCTGGCAAGATGCTTATAGAGAGGTATCCGAGCATATTTTGGACACCTTGTGCTGCACATTGCCTTGATTTAATGTTGGAGGACATCGGAAAGCTTGATTTTGTCAAAGATATTGTAGAATCATCAAAGAGAATCACAAAATTTATATATAACCATGGATCTGTGCTTCATTTGATGAGGACATTCACCAACAAGAAGGAGTTGGTGCGGCCTGCTATTACACGATTTGCCACTACTTTCATCTCTCTTCAAATCCTCTTGAATTCTAAGTGGGATTTGAAGAGAATGTTTCTTTCAGATGAGTGGCGTGCTTTGACTATCAGCCGCAAATCAGAGGGACAGGCCATCTGCAGGTTGGTGTCATATCAGGAAAGTTTCTGGGCTGGAGTGGAAGAGGTGTGTAGCATTAGTGAACCTTTGGTAAAGGTTCTTAGATTGGTGGATGGAGAGAAGCCCGCAATGGGCTACTTGTATGAGGCCATGGATAGGGCCAAAGAAGCTGCTCGCAGCTATTATGATGATAAGGGTGATGATGGGTTTCAGAGACAACTTCTTTTATGGGAAGTGATTGATGATCGATGGAACAACACACTCCATCGTCCCATTCATGCTGCAGGGCTCTTCATGAACCCCGCATTTGCTTATTCATGTGGTTTTCTATTTGATGCTGAGGTCATGGATGGCTTTTTCACTTGTGTTCAGAAGATGGTGCCAAGTCCATCAGAACGTGCAGAGATATCCAAAGAGATGGAGGTATATAGAGTGGCAGGTGGCACCTTGAGCTTCGACATGGCTGTCCAGGATAGGACTACTAAAATGCCAGGTAAGATTTTCATTATTTTAAAAATTTTCTTATGTTTGTAACTTTATAAATTATAAGTTTATCTTATTTGTTGTAACTTGTAACTTGTAGATGCATGGTGGAGGAGCTACGGTGGCAGAATACCAAAACTCCAAAAATTTGCCATTAGAATACTCAGCCAAACATGTAGCGCTTCAAGATGCGAGCGCAACTGGAGTGTATTTGAAAAAATACACACCAAAAGGCGCAACAGGTAAAACACTTAACATATTCAAATTTCGAACTGATTTTTTGAATTCATTAAATATTTTTTTTTTAATATTTAATTTATTAATTTATGACCCTTGTACAGGTTGGAGGGTCAGTGGCTCAATGACATGGTTTACGTCTACTACAATCTTAGATTGTGGGTGAGACAACTTGAGAGGACCCCTGATATGGAGGCCATCTCTTTAGATGCGATTGACACCACTGCTGAATGGAGGGTTGAGGCCGAGAGGCCTGTCATGGAGTCAGCCCTTGATTGGATAGAGGAGGAGGTAGTGGAGGGGGAGGACGAGGAGGAAGACGAGGAGGAGCAACAGGAGGAGGAGGAGGAGGAGCAGGAGGAGGAGGTGACACCACCTACCACTACTACCGGTAGAGGACGTGGTCTGCCTCCTTTAGCTCCTAGTGGTTCAGGTTCCCGTTCCAGTTCTGGTGCTTCATTTTTTTCTTCTAGAGCACGACAGAGCCCATTGCCAGTCCCGCCAGCGTCTTCATTTAGAGAGAAAGGCAAAGCTGTTGTATTTTCTCGCAAGAGGGGCAGAGGAAATCAATAGTATAGGACCATAGGTTATATGGTCACTGGTGCATTGACATTCCTTTGTATATGACTGTTGACATTATGACTCATGATATGAGATACATTATTATATTTTTTGTTGATATTTTGAGGCTGAGTTGACTCTTGAGACTCAGGACTTAGTATTCAGGACAGGATTCAGTTTTATATGTGATGTAGCACTAGACATGATATTACACATCTTATATATTAGTTTTTTTTCATATTTATGTGTCAATGCATTTATTTTATGCTGTAGATGCTTTAGATATTAAAAAAATTGAAAAAAAATGAATATTTTTGTATGTGCCGATTTTTTCCCGATAATTACGATTTTTTCCGATTTTTTCCCCTCGGCGATAATATCCCGATAGCGATTTTTTCATCAATGACCCCAAGCCTTTCCTTTATACTTTTCTCGTTGGGAAACCAATGGCCATGATCAGATCTTGAATCAGTGGCTAAGATTAAAAAAAAGCTTGATCCGTGTAACTTAAGACAATTTCATCACATATTTAGTTTAATTAACTTTAATTATTTAATTTTCCTAAGTTTAGATTTAGGAAATACATTAAAATAATTAATTAATTAAATATCTCCCAAACCAGATGAAATTTCCCAAATCCCTTTCTGGGTCTTGTAGATCATGTGTACTCTAGTCCTTACAAATTTTTGGAGCTAGAGCACATCCGATGCTACCTCCACTACACAAAATCTCAACAGACTCCAGTCATCCTGCTACTTTCATTAAGGGCTCTCGTAGCACTTATGTGACCCAATAGTTTGGGACACCTCAAGGATCCTACCCTACATAGTACAGTTCAAAAGAACTACAGATCAATGTCGCTCCACATCTTCTCTCGAGGCACATGATCACCCATGGCCACATCGTCATCAACTCCATCATTGTACTTACTTGCGGCAGCCTTTGAATCAGACTTGTCTTCACCCTTCTTCTTCAGAGGGCATTGTGTCGGGAAATGTCCTAGTTCACCACACCTGAGGAACTTGACCTTTGAAAGGTTTTTCTTCTTGTTCCTCTGTTGTGATGTTGTCCCTTAGATGCGAGATCCGCCTCTTCCTCCTCCTCCTTCTTGATCTTAATAACTCCGCTGCTCATGCCTGCCTTGGTCATCCTCTTGATCTCTTCTTGTCGAAGAGCTTCCCACATGTTTTCCTAACTTGGAAGCATTTCCCTACCCAAGATGCCCTAGAAAAAGTTCTCTCACTCATGAAAAACTGCATTTAGAGCAGTCCTTACCATAAGACCTTCATCAAGTGTGACCCCCACGACAACTAGTTGATCACGGATTGCCTTCAAATGAGGAAGGGGTCAATATCTTCTCCCTTCAGCACCTGGAATAGTCTAAGCTGATTCTCCAGAAGCATTCTCCTCTAAACACCAGTCCCATGATACAATTTGGTCAAAGAAGTCCACATCTCATGTGTTGTGTCCTTCACAACAATTTTTGGGACCACATGATCCTTGACTCTGTCGATGATCAAGCACTTAGCCTTCGCTTGAGCTTCTCCATACTTCTTCAATGGACCAACATCAACAGGAACAACAACTGCGCTCTCGGCGAGATGCTTGATGCGATACTCGTCTAACACTGATAGGATTTTGGCCTTCCAGATGACAAAGTTGGATGCTCCATCCAACCTTTCTTGATACCTCAGTCCATGTGTGGCCATCTCTGCTCAACTGAAATATGTCAAACTCGTTCACTTCTCCCTCTTTTGCTGCTGCCCCAACAAAACTAGGATCTGAGTTTCTTGGCGTTAGAAACTCTCTAAAGAACCTGCTCCCTCTGAAAAACGATTTCCCTCCCGGAAATCCTCTACCAACTAATGTTGAATCAACCCTCTCTAATCACTGTTTGCTGCTGATCAGCACTGGATCTAGACTTCTTGGCGTGAAGTCTTCTGAGGAACTGCTTCCCCTTACTTTGCCACACCTTGCTAGACAATGTTCTGCACCAATAGAAACAATGCCCCAACAACAACTACTGAAGAAAAACTGCACTGCTCTTCCAGCCCCGACAACCGGAAAGACGAAAGCTCAAAATTTCTGCGTTGGCCCAGCGAGCACTGCGATGCCTTTGAGCAGCTACAGTGCCACCTCTCCTGGCTGATGCAGGCTCTGCGTGAGATCCATAGGTGGCTGCATCACCCTTCCTTGCCTCTCTCTAGATCTGCGCTATCACTCGAGACAACTACCTTCCTGCAACAAATTTTTTTCAGTCTTCTCCTGATGGCTTCAGCTCTTCCTGATCTGCAAATGCTCTGATACCATGTGAAAATTTTTGAATTCTCTAAACAAAAGTCCTACTGCAGAAAATCTGATTTACTTCTCCTACTTGTTTATTTAACTTTACAAGTTCTTTTCTGAATTATTCATGAAAACATTGAAGTAAATACACTGCAGCCTACACAATTATATAGATCAAGTACTGAAGAATAAGCAATCATGCAGACAAAGGACACAAAATTTTTCGGACAAATGTCCCCGGAAAAACCCAATGTGGGAAAACTGGTGCAGTAGCTCTTGAGGGTTTTATTATTAAGCAGATTTATGAATACAAACTAGGGTGCCAATATGGCTCACCCAATAGAGAAAATCCTCGACAGAAGTACCTCTATCTGGAGACAGATATTATGGTTGATCCAACAACTGGATGAAGAAACCCCACAGGTGACTGCACAATCTCCAAGTGTTGTTGAGTGATGGCTACAACAAGCTAGCTGTGTCACCCTCTCCATGAACCTTCCCGTCTCAGAAATCAAAACGTTGGATGGTTGCCTGATCCGCCCCACAGAAACTCCATCGTAGCTCTCTGAGTCACTGTGTCACCCTTTCTAGCTCTGCGTCTCTCTGTGTGAGCTCTGCTGGATCTGTGTCAGCTCTGTGTGAGCCTTGCTGGCCCTGCATCACCCCTTCTAGGCCTGCGATATCTCTCTGATGTTGATCTGCCTCTCTGCTATTGTATTCTCGGCCTTAGATGAAAATATCGCTGCCGAACTGCCCCTCGCTGCACTGCAAGATCACTCCAAAATTCTCAACAAATCGCGCCCCAGAATTTTGACTTAGCTCAAGTGCTGATACTTTTTGTGTGTTCTCCAACTAACCCCAAGCCCTCCTTTAACAATTTTCCTGCTGACGAATCAACAATCGTGATCTAATCTCTAATCGACGACTAAGATTAGAAAAGACTTCATCCTCGTCACTTAGAACATTCTCACCCACATGTTTAAATTTATTCACTTTAATTATTTAATTTCCCTAAGTTAGACTCAGGTTCTCCATTAAAATAGTTAATTATTTTAATAACTTAAGCTCCGGGTGGAATTTCTCCAAACAATTTCTGGGTCTTGAAGATCTCATGTGTTCTGGCCCTTCCACAAAGTTTTGGAGCTAGAGCACATCCGATGCTAACCAAAAATCAACAAGTAGTGAAAAAATGAATGTGATTGGTGAATCTCAAGCTTTCAACGTCATATTGGGTGGTACATACACCCATATGCAAATCAACAAAGTAAAATTTAAAAAAGAACAAGATGAACATGTGTTGTGTTACCAACTTAAACTAGTAGGGGTCCTAGGAGAGGTTCCTATAGAGCAACTACTAGGTCAAGTGGCTATAATGGAGCAATAACCCACTATCACCTCAACTAAAGCTCCCTGCTCTTTACAAATTTTCACTAATGGGAGGAGTCCTAATATTAGGGAAATCACTAGGAGAAATATAGTAATGGTGTAAAGGTAGTGATTCCAAGGGCCTATTCAAAGGAGAGACTCTAATGATGGGGATTGCTTGGTTTAGAAGCAAGGAAAATGGCTCTCCAAGAAGGCTAGAAGGAGACCTAGACCTAGGGTTGAGAAGAATTTTTTTTTATAAGTTCCCTAGACCAAAGAATCCAAAAAGAATAGGGTTTCCAAGCAATCCTTGTGAAATTGGAGTGACAAGATTGCAGGACCACAAAGAAGACCTAGTAGACGCAAACGAGGTCAAGGGTTTGGGATGAAACTACTTGACCAAGAGAGGGATTAGAAAATGATCAATGGTATAGGATTTCGCTTGGATATTCAATGCAATGACCCTTAATGAAGCCACTAACCAAAGGAAGCCTAGGGAGAAGAGGTTCTTGAGCTAGGATTTGGGATAACTTGAGATTCCACCATCACAATGGCTTGAAAATTGGAGGACCTCTCAAGGACACACCAACGCAGTTCTTGACCAGGTTTCATCAACTCTGGATGACTACAATAGAGTTTGTGTGATGCCCTAGGTAGCCTACTTGGGTTAGGGCTTAGAAAAAGAAAAAGAGGTGAGAAAGATGTTTGTTTTGGTGATCAAATAGGACTAGACCAGTGCCTAGCCTATTGGGAGAATGGGTTCAATATGTTTGAATGTTTAGAGATGCTTATACCCAATCAAGGAATTCCCCATCAACTTCGCATGGCCCTAGAGGTAGTAACTATGCTACTAGGAAAATTTATACTTCTTTGACGCTGCAATTGATGACTTATCAAGGCAGTTATGAATAATCATATACCCCTAGGACATTCATTCACTATTATTTGCATAAACATATTAAAAATCCCTCACAAAGCAAGATAAAACAAATTCGCATTTCATTAAGGCAACTACACTAGCTTCATGAGCAAAAAATTTCCATACATCATACAAGTGCAACACATGAGAAAGAAACCATGTAAAAGATACAGTGAAATTTTCCAATCAACAATACAGACAAAAATCGAAGCTCCAAGATAAGAAACAAGTCCTTCCAAACATCGAAATGCATCAAGAATCCAATTCGTCCATCAATAAGGGTAGCAAAATTCTCAAGAAGAGATACAAGTCCAAAACCAAGTGATGATCAAATGAAATGATCATCACATCAATATATATCCTCCCTAAGGGGTTTGATTTTCCTGATTAGTCCTACTAATGTCCCAAATAATAAAATAATGTGCAAAAATAACACAACTTAGTGACAAGCCCACCAAGATAGCTCCATAATACAACAATAAGCCTCTCAAGAGGGAAAAACAAGAGATACAATATGTTGAAGGGCCATTAAGGAGGCATAGTGGAGTTCAATGTGTGGCAAGGTGAATGAATGAGCTCCAAACATAGTGATATAGTGGTTGGCCCCTTGACATCCAAGTAATGACGTGTGGTGCCCAATAATATTCCTTTTTTTTGTTGCCACCTATGACAGGGCTAGGATGGACTTCCAGAGTTAGGAGAGGACAGGTCACAGGTACAGGTTGGTGTTATAAGTGGGCCCAGGGGCTTTTTGGAGGATTTTTGAGGAGTTTTTATGAGTTCTGGTGGCATTCGTTTGATATATTCCATCATCTGAGAAGTTTTCTTTCGTTTCGGTGCATTCCGTCAACTTTTGGAAAATTGAGTTATTTTTGGGCTTAACTCAATTAATTACGCTCAAGGTGTCATTCCAAGAGGAATACATGCTACAACACCTTAGTGTAATAGCTCATTGGAACCGGGACAAGGATACCTACATGATGGGACAGTTGGACATGCGTTTAAGTGACCAGACGATACATGGTAGCCGATTTACTCTTTCTTGCATTAAAAAGGAATATTTTTAATAAGAGGGAAAAGTGCTTCATGAATAAAATAATAATAAAATAAGACTCTAGAAGGATCCAAGAGATCTATAAAAGAAAGGGAGGAGGCCATTAAGGGATATCTTTGGATTAGATCATTTTCTTGTGTGAGAGGTTTGAGAACTTGGTTCTCTACTTCAGTCGTAGCCCTAGGACGGAAACCCTCAGGTGATTTGTCGAGTGTTGGACGGAAACCAAATTATCTTTGAGGAGACTCCATTCAGAGGTTTTGCAGAGGTTCAGAAATATTGGAGTGAGGATCATTCAAATCTTCAACGGGTGCTTCAATGGGTTCAGTGGTAGTTGTTGCCAGAGGGAGAGTGCAGTAGTTCAATTTTGGAGGCCAACGCAGTGCAATAGTTCATATTGATGGCCAGTTCTCCATCTCATCTCTTTTGGGTCAGATGTATTTGTAACCCAGTTATTATTTATAATAAAAATGCTGAGATTCTTCCAATTCAATGTGTTAATGGATTGCAGTGCTTATGTGTTTAATTTTACATGCCAATCTTTTGTTTAGAAAATGTTGATTTTATGGCATAATGTGGGATTAAGATATATTCTGCAATATTAGTTAAAATATCCCTTTCGGGATATTATAGTGGTATTAGAGCATTGGTCTTGGCTCAGCCTGCAGAATTTTAGTTGTGAGGGTTTCAATTCCAATTCAGATTGTTCGAGGGTTTTTGAGGTGCCGAAGGAAAATCATTTCTAGATTGAATTCTCTATTTGCCAGAGAAATTTGTCCTGGGCGTTAGCTACTCTACAAAATATCTATACTGGACAAATTTTCTTTGTATTTGTCATCTGCTTAATAAGAATTCAACCCTTTGTACATGTAATATTCCCTTTTTTGGTGTCACCTATGACAGGGCTAGTATGGACTTCCGGAGTTAAGAGCAGACAGGTCGCAGGTATAGGTTGGTGTCATCAGTGGGCCCAAGGGTTTTTTGGAGGAGTTTTGAGGAGTTTCTATGTGGTCGGGTGGCATTCACTTTATGTATTCCATCATCCAAGCAACTTGCCTTTCGTTCCAGTGCATTCCGACAAATTTCGGAAAATTGAGTTATTTTTGGGCTTAACTCAGTTAATTACGCTCAAGATGGCATTCCGGGAGGAAAACATGATAGAACACCTTAGTGTAATAGCTCATTGGAACCGGGACAGAAACCCAGTTCTCTTTGAGGAGACTTCATTCAAAAGTTTCGCAGAGCTTCAAAGATATTGGAGTGAGGATCATTCAGATCTTCAATGGTGCTTCAATGTATTCAGTGGTAGCTGTTGTCGAAGGGAGAGTGCAGCAGTTCAGTTTTGGAGGCCAATGCAGTGTAGCAGTTCATATTGATGGCCAGTTCTCCATCTCAGCTCTTTTGGGTCAGATGTATTTGTAACCCCAGTTATTATTTATAATAAAAATGGTAAGATTCTTCCTATTCGATGTGTTAATGGATTGCAGTGCTTATTTTTTGGAGGAGTTTCTATGTGGTCGGGTGGCATTTGCTTTATGTATTCCATCATCCAAGCAACTTGCCTTTCGTTTCGGTGCATTCCGACAACTTTCGGAAAATTCAGTTATTTTTGGGCTTAACTTAGTTAATTACACTCAAGGTGGCATTCCGGGAGGAAAACATGATAGAACACCTTAATGTAATAGCTCATTGGAACTGAGACGGAAACCCATTTCTCTTTGAGGAGACTTCATTCAGAAGTTTCGCAGAGCTTGAGAGATATTGGAGTGAGGATCATTCAGATCTTCAACGGGTGCTTCAATGGATTCAATGGTAGCTATTGCCGGAGGGAGAGTGCAGTAGTTCAGTTTTGGAGGCCAATGCAGTGCAACAGTTCATATTGATGGACAGTTCTCCATCTCAGCTCTTTTGGGTCAGATGTATTTGTAACCCCAGTTATTATTTATAATAAAAATGGTAAGATTCTTCCTATTCGATGTGTTAATGGATTGCAGTGCTTATGTGTTAATGGATTGAAGTGATTTTTTTGGAGGAGTTTTGAGGAGTTTCTATGTGGTCGGGTGGCATTTGCTTTATGTATTCCATCATCTGAGCAACTTGCCTTTCGTTCCGGTGCATTCCGATAACTTACGGAAAATTGAGTTATTTTTGGGCTTAACTCAGTTAATTACACTCAATGTGGCATTCTGGGAGGAAAACATGATAGAACACCTTAGTGTAATAGCTCATTGGATCCGGGACGGAAACCTAGCTCTCTTTGAGGAGACCGGGATTAAATGCGAGTTTCAGAGATATTGGAGTGAGGACTGGGTCCAGACCTTCACTCCGGTGCTCAGCGGGATCTGGGCGGGTAGTTGTTGCTGGGGGGAGAGTGTAGCAGTTCAGTTCTGGAGGCCAATGCAGTGCAGCAGTTCATATTGATGGCAAGTTCTCCATCTCAGCTCTTTTGGGTCAGATGTATTTGTAACCCCAGTTATTATTTATAATAAAAATGGTAAGATTCTTCCTAGTCGATGTACACGATTGTTGCTTATCTTTTGGAGGAGTTTTGAGGAGTTTCTATGTGTTCGAGCATATCTTATGTATTCCATCATCCCTGAGCAACTTGCCTTTCGTCTGCATCTCACAACTTTCGGAAAATTGAGTTATTTTCGCTTGAACTTGCTTAATTAGCGCTCAAGGTGGTACCGGGAGTGAAAACATGATAGAACACCTGCGGTAATAGCTCACTGGAACCAAGATTTAAACCCGTCTTCTTGAGGGGAGACTTCATTCGTGTTTGCCGCAGCTTCGCAGATATTGGAGTGAGGATCATTCGTATCTTCAACGAGGCTCAAAGGATCTGGTATCGTTGCCGCAGGGAGACAAGTAGCATTTTTAGCTTTGGAGGGCAGCCACAGCAGCCCAGGCTGATGGCCGCCCCTCCATCTCAGCTCTTTTGGGTCAGATTTATTTGTAACCCCAGTTATTATTTATAATAAAAATGGTAAGATTCTTCCTATTCGATGTGTTAATGGATTGCAGTGCTTATTTTTTGGAGGAGTTTTGAGGAGTTTCTATGTGGTTGGGTGGCATTTTCTTTATGTATTCCATCATCTGAGCAACTTGCCTTTCGTTCCAGTGCATTCCGACAACTTTCGGAAAATTGAGTTATTTTTGGGCTTAACTCAGTTAATTATGCTCAAGGTGGCATTCTGGGAGAAAAACATGATAGAACACCTTAGTGTAATAGCTCATTGGAACCGGGACAGAAACCCAGTTCTCTTTGAGGAGACTTCATTCAGAAGTTTCGTAGAACTTTAGAGATATTGGAGTGAGGATCATTCAGGTCTTCAACAGGTGCTTCAGTGGATTCAATGGTAGTTGTTGCTGGGGGGAGAGTGTAGCAGTTCAGTTCTGGAGGCCAATGCAGTGCAGCAGTTCATATTGATGGCAAGTTCTCCATCTCAGCTCTTTTGGGTCAGATGTATTTGTAACCCCAGTTATTATTTATAATAAAAATGGTAAGATTCTTCCTAGTCGATGTGTTAATGGATTGCAGTGCTTATGTGTTAATGGATTGCAATGCTTATTTTTTACATGACAATCTTCTGTTTATTAATTCAGTAATTTTATTGTAAAATGCTGGGTTAGTGTGATTTCTGCAAAAGTAGTAAAATATCCCATTTGGGGATATTATAGTACATGCGAAAGCGTCTATATGAATTCTAATTTTGGAGTTGTATTTTTCATTGTCGCGTCAATGTAATTGAGGGATGTGTGTGATGACAAAATTTTCTCATAGAATAAATTGTGTGGCTACTCTCCTAGCGTTAGGGGGTCGGTATACTCCTTCCTCTACATTGGTGTCTTTCCTCCACGTAGGCGGATCAAATCAACAGGATTTAAAGACCAAATTTTCTGATATTACGTGCACCAATTTGCCTGCGGGAGCTGCCAAACTGTATCATCACATTTGAGCAGGACTATTTTGCAACAGTCGTAGAATTATTAAAGGGCCTATAGTTAAAAATCATTTTATAAAGGGTGGTCAGATTAATTTATTAAAAGAGGCCGTGAAAATGTTTTTGGAAAGTCACATATTAATTGAAGAATTTTGGGCCAGTTTAATTTCAGCCAAGTTTCCCTTTGTTTTTATTACAAGTCGTCCATCTATCCAACACTTGTGATTATTGTGAGAAATGAATTTGTAGGAGCCGCTTTTGAAGCCACCAGATCAGAGTCGATATTTTTTTCGGTGTGCCCAAGATCTAACACGATTGGCACCTAGGAGGAATTCTCATCATTGTCGAATACACATTCTGAAAGGATAAATTATTCTAGTAATTCGACAGTGCTTGGAAGCCGAATTTCTCTAAAGCTGAGGTGACGAGTTTGTTGGGGCCAACGGATTTCCTTGTGAAAGCGATTGGCTAAAATTCAAGTCTCAGGAGGAGCATGGATTTGGCTGGTAGTAACTTACTATCCCTATTTTAGAAGTGATCAATTCAGTGGGATTCACACACAATATCTTAGTGAAATCCATCACTAGCGAACTCAGATAATATCACTGGCGCAAAAATTACATCTACAACAGTTGATCAAATTGCAAAGGCTGAATCGTCCTTGAATGGTTGCTTGTATTCACCTTCGGAACTAAAGGTTTCCCCCAGGTGTTCTATCCCAGATCGTATCCTCAGAAAATTGCTCAACAAAGAAGTTGACTTGGAGACTGATATGAGAAGTGGGTCGTTGTCATTATCCAACCCTATTCCATTCCACAATAATCCTCTCTTGTGGTTTGAGTATGTTAGTGTTAGAATTTGCATTCTGCCATCAGTGATCAAAATCACTCTTTTCGTATTCATTTTAGGGGTCCCACTCAGAATTTTTTTATCATTCCATTATGTCATGCAAACAATTGATTCACTGATGGTAACCCTAGTCATAAAACCTCACTCCATTAAAATTTCATATTTGCTGACCCACCTTCATGTCTTGCTGAGCATAAAACAATCTTAAAAGCTCATTTCATTATGACAGTCAAAGTCAACCATGGAGTCAAGTCATCCAAGGTCCAATTAGGTCAATTAGGTTTCATTTTTCAAGATTCATATATATGCCATTTCATCTCAACAAGGTCAGCAAAGGTGTGAGAGTGACTCAAATAATATTTTCTCAATCATTTGCATAGGATTTATCAGCATGTAAATATCATTTTTAAAGTTGTAATTTTGGTTTTAGAGTATGATTTTCATACCAAGATGTAATTTTATTCAAAACAAAGATGTAATTTATTTTTAATTTTTATGTAATTTTATGCTCATAATATGTAATAAGTTCTGTCCCAAGCTGCCAACTCAAACTTCATATGCCAAACTCAAAGTGAAAAGTGCCTTACTCCAGCAACATCATCCTGCAAAGATGAAAAATCAAAGGAAAAGGGTAATCAGCAATGTTTTCAAAAAGGTGAAATGAAACATTAGAAAAGTGGGTTTTTCAATCTAAATTCAAATTCACTTAAGTATTTATGACTCCTTGACATCATTTCAAATTCATTTGTCTTCTCCAAACACCAGGAAAGCACTCAAACTGAGCAAATTTTCAAGTTTCTGGGTGAAATTGGGAAAAAACTGAGCAGAGGGCACAAACACTGAAGAGAGGGCGCAAATCCTTAAGCAAGGGCAGAAATGCTTAAGACAAGGAGCAAACGCTTAAGACAGGGCACAAATACTTTAGGAAGGGCGCAAATGCTTCTGGCGCTGTGCAAATGACCAAGAAGCCCTAGAAACGTGTTTAAGTGTCAAAACAATCATCTCCAAAGCTTCATCAAGCCACTCATCGACCTCCAACAAATGAGTAAGAAGCTAATGCCATTGAATACCATCTTCATCAATTCCATGTATTGAGTGTTGTGAAGTTTAGGTTACAATTTGGTGTTTGAAAATTGTTTTAAAACCCTAGTATTCCATTGCATTCTTGAAAATTCCCAAATTGAACTCCCTTACACCTTTATACCCTTCCCACAATTATAAATACCCATTCCCAAACCCCTGTTTTTCAAAATCCCCTTTTCCTAAACCTTTCTCCCAAAACCCTAAGCCCTAGGTGCTACATTTACCTAGCCTCCCAGTCCCCATCCTCAATCTCATCACATTACTACTCCCTATCCCCTCCCCCATTTTATACATCCCTAGCACCATCTCCTTCATTTTCCCTTTCCCATTCCCCATTCCTAAAAACATATTTCACACCATCCACTTCCCTAGGGTTTTGATAAAAACACCATGGCAGAAGAGGAAGAAAACACATCATTCAGCGAGGGAGAAGAAATAGAGGTGAGGAGGCCACATAAAGGGGGAAGAGTACTCGGACTTGAACCTACCAGCACTAGGGAACTCTTGGCTTCTCCATGGACTATGACATGCTTCAAACATGTTCGTTGTTATGATTTCTATGAGAAAATTCAGAGGGTCCAACACCATCCCATGTTGACCAAACTTTTCATATCAGGACTCCATGAAAACCAAGTTACTTTAGCTAGTGTCACTTTTACTCTATCAACTACTATTATTTCAGCTGCCATCGGGATCCAAAATGTTGGGGAGAAGATGTTCAAGAAAGGTAATTTGGAGAAACAGGACTTTGACTTTTTCTTAAAACGAAGACACCAAAATCAGACAAAGAGGTTCTTTCCTTTTTCTCACCTCGTGGACAGATATGCACCAATGATGAAGACAATCATGAAATACTTTTCATGTGAAGGTAGATTTTCAAGGCTTTATTCCTATCACATCCGGCTCTTAATGAATTTCACTAGGGTAAGTATGCTTAACATACCCTATTATCTTTTCTAGTGCATAGAAAAGATGGCATACATTGCCCAGAAAAAGGAGTCTGAACAGCAAATGAGAAGTCTTTTTCATCATTTCCTTATCAAAATCATAGTCCTCTACCATCTCAATCAACTAAACATTGCATGGAGTACCTTCATAGCTAATGATATTTTCAATGAGCCATCCACTCAGCATGCACAAAATGTCCCTTCATCATCCCAACCATCCACTTGCATCCCTCCATCTCAACCCATAGCACATTCATCATCATAAGATCAGTCCCCTTCACCTCCTTCATCTCCATCTCATCATGACATTGGGTCACCTATCAGGATTGAGGACGTTGAGCCTAAGTGGGCTAGTATGGTTGAAGTTGAGCTATTGCCAAAAACCTACCAGAGAGGCCACAAGCATGTGTTTGCTCCACACAGAGTGGAAGGGGCCATGCCTTCTAATATAACAAAGCAGGTGGACAAAGGTAAAGAAAAAGTGATTGAGGCAGTCATTCATGATGAGGAAGACCTTCATTAAACAAAACAAGAATTTAAGCTTGTTGACCTAGATGAGGATGAAAATGAAAAAATTACTAATGCAGCCATCAAAGGAAAGAATGTCAAGATTAAGGAGCTCCAAACTAATCTTGACAGGGCCAAATATGTCATAAACTTCCTTGAGTAGGAGAATGAGCAATTGAAGACTAAAGAGGTCATTGATGAAGTCAAGTATGTCACTGCTCAAAGGGAGGCAAAAAAGGCCAAAGTCATGCTAGATGAAACACTTGAAAAGTATGGCTTACTTGATGAAAAAGAAGAACAAGTACCAAGAAAGAGACCTAGAACTAGAGGGCTGAAAATACCTCTAGCTCTAGAAAGACAAAGGGGGGTTGAACTTGCTGATTAGCTAACCCTAAATGAGCAACTTGCTATAGTGATCAGTGAAAACAGGCAGCCATGGCTTGATAGACCCAATCAACACTTGGAAAAGCTTCTAGCAAAAGCTAACAAAGACAATGACCTAATAAGGAGGAAAGTCAAACAGCATGCTCTGAAGGAGAAAATTGCAATGGCCAAGCTCAAAAAAGCCAATGCAAAGATTGGAGATTTGACCATGGAAGAGAAGAAAAAATTGGACATACTTGTTGAGGCTTCCCTCCAAGCCTAGCCACATCATCATCATCCATTCTACCAATTTTGAGGCATTTTGAAACTTTTTTGCAAAAATTGGGATTTTCCAAGTTTTTTTGAACAAGCATTTAGCAGAAATTTGGTCATTCGCGCAATTCCCTAGGCGCTACGCAAATGTTTGGGGCAATTTTTGAGGGAAAGAAGGCTACCTTTGGATTCCTAAAGACAAGTTCATTCCAGAAGACCATGTTTCCAACCTTGGTTTTCAGATTTGACAAGTGAAAAGGTAAAAAAAACTACCGAAAAATCACCTTTCTGCCCTTGTTTTGACCTAGGCGCTGCGCAAATACCAGAATTGGGAGAATGACATTTTGAGGGGTCAAATCAGCTTCATTTTCAAAACTGGGGGCATATTCAGAAAGAGGATTGGAAGGGCTTTCCAAAAAGCCATCTTGGCCCTGATTTGGACACCTACAAGTCAACCAAAATTTACCCTGAACATGGAGGGCGCAAATGACACAACGAGGGCACAAATGACAAAGAGAGGGCGCAAATGACCATTTGTTGATATTTTTGAATTTTCTCTATAATTTTGACTCTACTTCAGAAAATCATGTTTTTGCCTATGTAATTAATGATGGTAAATATAATTATGCTATGGATAAGTTACCTAGGGGTAGATTCAATGGGTAAAAGGAATCAAAATGAATCAGTTTGAATGTAATTAGGAATGAGTCACTTGGACCATCCTACACTTCAGCTTTTAATTCAGTATTTTGTGATCTCTTCCTCACCTCATGGATTCGACCCCTGAGGATGAGTGAATGTTGTTTTGATGTCTATTTAGTCCCTTTATTCACTCTTAGCATGTGTTGGAATCAGTTTGAATGTTAGCTTATTGATCAAGGAACTATTGTACTCAGTTTTGGCCAGTTAATAAAGAAGAGTTGCAACTATTTTTTGGGATACATGTGGTATGATGTTTATCATTGTTTTTCCTTCAGTTTCATATGTTAGAATGTGTTGTCTTCATGTTCATTAAATTTGTATTGTATGATCTCTTTCAAGTTGACAGGCAGAACACATGCTTGCTCATGCTCTGTTTAGGGAAAGATATCATAATTTGTCTATTTTCCTCTGTTTAGGAACAATACATCTCCCATGCTCTTCTTAGTGTTACATCAGTCTTAAAACCATCTCATCACAATCATCTTTAAAGTGGTAAGCCATATGCCTACCTTGCCCCATTGAATCCCTGCAACCCTATCTCATTTTCCCTGACCTAGCTCCCTTGACCTAATATCTTCATCTAGTGTAACCCAACCCGATCAAATAAAAAAAAACTCTACACTCATATCTAGCCTAAAAACCCTAATTCCTCCAGCCCTCTTGGCTGTGATCTTGTGGAGAGAGCCCTCTTCGACTTGGTAGGGCTAGATACCAAGTCAAAAGTTTGGTCTGTGGTTACCTCTGTTGGGGTTCCTTCTTCAGCCTTGGGAATCTGGCAGAGTGATAACATTCTGGCGTCATTGCCGGGGAATGAAAAGACAAATTTTCCCTGGGTGTACAATAAAGATTTATCAGAAACTGGTCGTTTGGATGATAGGATTGAGTTTCATAAGGGTGATTTCATAATTGCAGTGCCTCATAGCAGATCTGGCTTCTCTAGTCGAAGATCCTGATCAAGATCCAGTTTCTCTAGTCGAAGATCCTGAAAGAATCCTAAGGAAGCAAAGATCTCAGCCAGCTTCAAGTTCTTTGGATTCTCATCCTCTAGATTTGGTAAGATTCTTCTCATTACCTTCTGATTTGGTAGCCATTCGAGATTTAGTTTTTGATACCAAATTTGAGTTGTCATTTTTTAGAACCAAATCCGAGACTGACTTAAATACAGTAGTCCCTGAACCTTGGAGATTAGAGTTAAACCGATCATTTTTTGAAGCTGCTAACGAGACTGATGTGAAAATTTGGAAACAATATCGCAAGCTCAAAAAATTAGCCAACTCCCTAAGTTATACTGCTGAAAAAGCCCTCATTCAATACCAGCAAGAAACCCTTCACTTCCCCGAAGTTTCCCAAATAGCTACTGTTTCATCATTCATCCCATCATCATCTCAAATTCCCCCTCAAGGACCTCCTCAAACCAATCCACCCTTCGTTTTTCCCCTTCCACCACATTCAACAGGAATTATGGCTCATTTTGGACCTTTAGTTCTCCCTGGTCAACTTCTTGATCTGCTGCAAGGATATGGCCAAAGACTTCCCCTCTTCGATGAAAACTCTAAAATCACTACCCGTCAGCACATGGCCAAAATCAAAACCTTCATAGATCTTGAGGAGTTAGATGCAGATGATGCCAAGATGCAAATCATCGCACAAAGTTTTTTCGCTGAAGTTAAAGCTTGGTTTTGTGCCCTAGCAGCTAATTCTATTAAGACTCCTGCTGAACTAATTGATGCTTTCTTAGCCAGGTGGGATGAGAAGAAAAACCCTTTACAAATCCTTGCTAAGTATGACTCCCTGAGGCGCAATCCTAATGAATTTGTTCTTGAGTATAATTCCCGATACCTCAAAATCTATAAATCCATCCCAAATGAAATGAAACTACCTCATGGTTTGGCCCTCTTGCGTTATCTCGATGCTTTTGACCCAAATATGGCCTACTCATTGAGAGAGATAAATCCCACTACTCTAGGAGAAATGATTCGAAATTTAGTGAGTGTTGAGGCCAACCTCTTTATTAAAAAGTCAAAAATCAAAACTGAAAGTAAAGTGACCATTAAAGAAGAACCTTCCACTTCACCCAACACTAAATTTTATGCTTTTCTTAGGACCATGGAAAGAATGGTCGATAAAATGTATATTTCAGATAAACATACGGAGCCACAAATCAGAAATCCGAACTTCCGAGGCCAGCAACAGCAGCCCTAGTTCCAGATAAAACAACAAGAGCAAAGAGCTCCTGAAACACTGCAACAGTAGCAAATTAGGACACCACTACAACAGAACTCTGCTCAGAGTGATGAAGAGGAAGAACTAACAGTAGAGGAAAATCTTCTTTTTACAGCTGATGGCTAGCCCATCTTTCTGACCGAAAATGAAGAATATGTGGGAAAAACAAGCTTACTTAGTGATAAAGACTTCATATTGGCAAATGATCATGAGTTAGAAGTAGAATCTGATGATTATCAGAGAGGATACCTAAATGCATTGAGTTCCCAGCAAAGGTAGTACTCCTTGAGGAGTCGCGATGTTCCAATAAATACACCTCCGAAGAAGACAGTTCAGCAGAAAGAAGTACCATAGAAGCAAGCTTCTCAAGCCAATCAAAATAAGGGTAAAGAGATTGCAGCTCCAAATCAGAATAGAAGCAATTAGCCTTCTACAAGTGCACTTTCCAAAGAAAGAGATATTCAGAGGAAAGAAGTTGCACCAAGAGATCATGTTGAGAAAAGGGATATTGTCATAAAAGAGGTAGAAAAAACTATACCTTTTAATTTAGAGTCAGAAATTTCAAATTTAAAGGTGTCTATTCCTCTTACTGAATTGGTCAAAGTTGATAAAAAGAAATCCCATGTAGTCAAAACCTTGAAAGTTGACCCTTTATCCGACATGGTTAATATAGAGGATGATGAGCCCGAATTAATATTTGGTTCCGCAATCGATCGTCAGTCTGAAGATAGTGAGGTCCCTCCATTTTAATTGAGTCTCAAAGTCCACCAATTCATCCTTCATAACATTACGTTAGACTCAGCGGCCTCCCACAACCTCATGCCCAAAGCCATCATGGAGAAGCTTGGCCTTGTCATAACCCGCCCATATCATGATTTATATTCTTTCGATTTTGGTCGTGTCCGTTGTTTGGGTTTAATCAAAGATCTAGTTGTCTTCCTAGAGCAAATCCCAACCAAAAATTTCCTAATGGACGTGGTAGTCGCTGACATTCCTCCACGTTTCGGTATGCTATTATCAAGATCCTGGGGGGCTAAATTGAGAGGTACACTGCAGTTGGACTTTTCCTATGCAATTATTCCCATCTTTGGTCAAATGAGAAAACTATACCGTGAGACTAAAATGAAATACATGATCACAAACAAGGAAAGGCCTAATAATCATCCTATAAACGTTGTACATACAAACTTAGAGTCCTTCATTTTGTACAATGATTCTAGATTAAATGATGTAGATTGTCAATTAGTAGAAATAGAGGATGTTCCTGAAGTTTCTGACTGCATTAGAACAATGTTATGAAAAGAAAAAGAGAATCTGACTACTATATCCGAACAACCATTAGAGAAGGCAAATGAAAGTTTAGAACATCATAAAGAATCAGAACAAAAAATTGTGTCAAATCAGAGTCAAGAGTTTCAGCACCTTGAGGAAGAAGATGATCTTTGGAGCATGGACTTTGATGGTGCCATTGGCAAAGACGGGGCCGACATTGGTTTATGGATCTGTAGCCCATTTCAACAGCAAAATAGAGTCCCTAATAATGTTAGATTGTGTTCCTACAAATTAGCATTCGATTGTACGAACAATGAGGTTGAATATGAGGCACTCATTACCAGTCTGAAAATTTTGATAAAACTGGGAGTTAGAAGAATTGCAGTCTACGGTGATTCAAAGCTGGTAATTAAAAAATTCAAATGTGAGTATGAAGCTAATCACCCAAGGATGAGGCAATATAGGAATGCAACACTTGACATTTTGAGAATGTTTTCAGAATATACACTTAAAGTTGTGCCAAGGTTGCAAAATATGATTGCTGATTCATTAGCCATTGCTGCAAGTAATTTTAGATCTACAATGTTTTCAAATACAAATTTTTAAGATTCATATAAAGCACAAGCCCGCCATTCCTGATAAATTGAACTTTTGGCAAGTATTCTGGGATGATAGGCAGGTGAACAATTTCCTTGAAAGTGAGGGTGAGTTTGAGAACTGTTCTATGGACGAAGTGTACGACAAGGATGACCAAGTCATCGAGGCAAATCAGATTGACATACTTCATCTCAAGGACAATAATATTCCAAAAGGTCTCAAACCTTTGGAAGAATTATTTTATCAAGATGACGTGGCAAGAAAACCTACTTTGGTCCCCACAGAAAAAGGCGTAGAAGATGTTAATATTGGAACAGCTGATCGGCCAAAGTTCATCAAGCTTCCAAAGTCTTTGTCTCCTTAGGTAAATACTAGATATGTTGATTTGGTTACTGAGTTTTCTGACGTGTTTTCTTGGAATTACTCAGATCTAAAGGTGTATGATAAAGATATCATCCAACATACCATCCCGATAAAGCCTAATCAAAAGCATTTTAGGCAGAAGCTCAGGAGAATGAACCCAAAGTTGTTGCCGTCCATTGAGAAGGAAGTAAACAATCTCTATAAGGCAGGTATTATTGTTCCAATCAGATTTTCTGATTGGATGTCCAATTTGGTTCCAATGCGAAAGAAGACCGGCGAAATCTGACTATGTATAGATTTCAGAAATCTAAACAAAGTGTCGCTGAAAGACAATTACCTGCTGCCCAAAATGGACCACATACATCAGCGAGTTGTAGGAGCCACCAGGTTGTCATTGTTGGATGGTTACTCAGGGTACAATTTGATCCTTGTGCATGAGGATGATCAGGATAAGACAATGTTCACTACACAATGGGGTACATTTAAATATGCTAAGATGTCGTTCGATTTGAAGAATGTCGAGGCCACTTTCCAGCATGCCATGGACATAGCATTCGGTAGCGAGAAAGATGTCTTCCTTGTTTATTTAGATGATTTTACTGTTGATTCAAATTCAGATGATGAGAATTTACACCATTTGAGAGTTGTGTTCCAGCGATATAGAAGATTTGGGATATCTCTTAATCCTAAAAAGTGCCTATTTGCTATGGAAGAAGGAAAATTGTTGGGTCACATCATCTCAAAGGATGGGATCGAGATAGATCCTTCTAGAGTTGAAGAAATACAGCAAATTTATTTTTGATCCAGGTGGATATTGGTGGCCACCCACCTATTCCATTTGGACCCCCACCATCGGTTCTTTCAGTTTTGCATTTTCAGCACAGCTTAATATTTTTAGCAGGTTTTCGGTTCCTGAACTTCCAGAGCAATTTTGGGGCCTAATGATCCAGGTGGATATTGGTGGTCACCCACCTATTGCATTTGAACCCCCACCATCAGTTCTTTCAGTTTTTCAGTTTCAGCACCACTTACTATTTTTAGCAGTTTTTTGGGTCCTGAACTTCCGCAGCCGTTTTAAGGCCCTAAACGACGTTTTTTGGGAAAATCAGGAGCAACACGGGTCAATGGAGCAATGTTGCTCACAATGAAAGTTGTACTCGGATAGATCTTTCAAATTTACGTCCCTGAGAAGTTGAAACACCAATTTACCCAAACAGGGCTGATAGTTTTGGCGCTTCATCTCCTAGGGTTAGGTTTTTGGATGTTTAGAGTTTGCCATTGTTTGTCAATAATAATAGGCCCTCGAGCCTCACTGTAACACAGTGGAGGGGCCTGTAGCAATCACATCTCTCCTCATAGATACGCTACCAGTGCCCTCACTCATCTATTTCCATTATGTCTATAATAGGCCTTCAAGCCTCAATGTAACATAGTTCAGCGGCCGGTAGCCGCCACATCTCTTCTCAGGGATACGCTACCAGTGCTCTAGCTAGTTTCCATTATGTCTGTAAGCCTATTTCAGTCATTCTTTTATTAATAAAATGAAGCATTATTTCCGCTGCATCTTTGTGTTTATGGTTATATCTATATTTTGTTGCGTTCCTGCATAAATCCGGACCAGTGGTATCAGAGCGGTCTGCTCTTTCTCTGTTTTTCTTTTCATGTCCCCAACATGGTCAGGGTATAAGGAGTTATGGCTCGATCTGGTTGAACCCTTGCAAGATCAGCCTCGCAAACCTCGATGACCTCCCGTGGTAGAAGAAAAGAAAGACGAGGGAGTAAGAGATCCTATCAGAATATTGCTCGAGGAGGCCCTAGAAACAAAATAACGCAATGATGGATAACTTTGCTCAGATCCTTCAACAACTGCCCACCTACAGCGCATCTGCATCCAACAACCACTTTGGAGGCGCCACTCCCTTCAAGGTACAGATAAACTTTGGCATTCTTGTATTTGAAGGCCAGATAGATGCAGACGTCGTAGATAGATGGTTGAATTTGCTCGAATCGTATTTCTCGGTCCATTATTTCTCTGACCGAGAAAATATTATTTTCTCACTCCTCAAACTTGCCCCCCATGTCAAAGACAGGTGGGAAACCTACTGTGAGCAAAAGGATGGGACAGAACCCTCTCTGTTCTTGACCACACCCACTTGGAATTCGTTCCGAGACGGCATCAAGGAACAATATTACCCTGTGGGGAGCTATAAGGACAAGTACATCCAATGGACCATGTTGTGGCAGCAAAGGGATCAAGTTGTGCACGAACTGACAAATGTGTTCCATACCCTGCACACAAATTTGGGTATTAAAGATTCAAAGAGACATTTGGTGCTCAAGTACCGTAGCTGTTTGCACAGATACATTCAGGAGGAAATGGAGTTCCTCGACATTACCTCGCTTGGCACGGAATATCGCTATGCCACTAAAATTGAGTAGAAATTTAAGCAAAAGAAGCGAGACTATGGATCCGCGAATTCGAAGCAAAGGAAAATCGCTCCCGAATTGAAGAAAAAGGGGCAAAGGCAAAGCGGGGCGACTTAGAACACCACCACAAATCCAAAGAAGGACACGGGGAAGTGGTGTGAATTTCACAACAGCCCCACTCACAGCACAAACGAGTGTCGGGCCAAATAGTCGTTGGTGGCCGAACTAAAGGCACCCAAATCAGATGCATGTTTTGATCATGAGTCAGAACCAGAGAAGGGAAATGAAAAAGGAAAGCATATCATTGATGTGGATCCCAGTGCCATTGTTTCCACCACCAAGATCTAGGGGGAGGATCCAGAGGAGGGGGAGTGCCTCTTCTATTCATAGATGTGGGTGAAGGGTTCTCCACTACAATTCCTTTTCGATAGCAGAAGCCAAAAGAACCTCATTTCAACAGAGGTTGTGAAACGGCTCGGCCTACCAACCATAGCACACCCGCAACCGTATACCATCGGGTGGCTTCACTAAGGGAGAGATCTCTTTTTCCGCCAGTAGTGCCTTCTTCCGTACAACATCAAGCCATTCATGGATGAGGTATTGTGTGATGTTGCTCCTCTTGATGTGTATGATGTATTATTGGGCCAACCATACTTGTGGAAGCGACATGATGTGTATGAGTCTAGGTTTCGTGATGTTATTATTATTTTGGGAAATAACTTATATAGGATATCAGAGGTAGTACCTCCTCCTGCCATCTCTTTGACTAGTACAAAACAACACAGTAAGATTGTTTCTCAAACCAAGAAATTTATTTTCATTACCATTCGCTCGCAAGGAAAGAAAAATATTGTAGCCACAACCTCGAAACAGGGCTCCCATGCATGGCAGCAGCAGATGGACAAAGGCATGGAGGAATACGAAGACATTTTCTCCTCACCCACAGAGGTTCCTCTACATTGTCAAGTCAAGCACTCCATTGATCTGACCCCAGGTGTACCGCCACCTAATATTTCCATACCTTATGCGACCACACAAACAAAATCCACACATGTATTGTATGAGGCTGATAAAGAAACCAAATTTACTAAACACATCCAGAATGTCCGCTCGCAAGTCCATGACATCTTCGACAAATATAATATCCAGTTCCATAGAATTTGCCTCATCTCATGGAGGATCTCAACGCAATGGGGACCATTGCTTCCTAATGGGGGAGGAATGATCTAGGTGAATATTGGTGGCCACCCACATATTCCATTTGGAACCCCACCATCGGTTCTTTCAGTTTTGCACTTTCAGCACAACTTACTATTTTTAGCAGGTTTTCGATTCCTAAACTTCCGGAAACATTTTGGGGCCTAATGATCTAGGTGGATATTGGTGGTCACCCACATATTCCATTTGAACCCCCACCATCAGTTCTTTCATTTTTTCAGTTTCAGCATCACTTACTATTTTTAGCAATTTTTTGGGTCCTGAACTTCCAGAGCTGTTTTGAGGCCCTAAACAACGTTTTTTGGGAAAACCGGGAGAAACATGGGTTTATGGACCGATTTTTTTCACACCAAAAGTTGTACTCCTCGGATAGATCTTTCTAACGAGGTATGGAGCGCATCAAACGAAGATCGCATGCCAAAGTTACATCCCCAGGAAGTTGAAACACCAATTTACCCAAACAGGGCCCATAGTTCTGGCGTTTCATCTCCTAGGGTTAGGTTTTTTGATGTTTAGAGTTTTCCATTGTTTATCAATAACAAATAGGCCCTCGAGCCTCATTGTAATACAGTTCAGATGCATGTAGCCACGACATCTCTTCTCAGAGATAAGCTATCGGTGCCCTAGCTATTTTATTTCCATTATGTTTGTAAGCATATTTCTGTTATTTGATATTAATGAAAATGAAGCATTATTTCCGCTGCATCTCTGTGTTTATGTCTATATCTGTATATTATTGCATTCCTACATAAATACGGATTAATTTCCCTCGTGACAAGAAGGAAGTCCAAGCGTTCAACGATAAGATGAATTTTCTACGTAGGTTCATTCCCAACTTAGCTAAGCATCTTAGAGAGTTAACTAACATGCTAAAGAAAGAGAATGATGTAAAATGGTCTAAAATGCTCGTAAGTCATTCAGATCGGTGAAATTTGCTTTAACCACTGCTCCAGTTTTGACAAGTCCCGATTATTCACTAGATTTCATTATATTTTCTTTTGCTTTTGAGCATACTTTGGCAGCAGTACTAATGCTATAAAAAGGATGGGACAGAGGTTCCAATAGCATTCTTCAATCGCACAATAAGGGATGCATCCCTCCGATACAACATAATCGAGAAACAGGTCTTGGCTTTGGTTAAAGCACTCAAGGACTTCCGTGTTTATATTTTTCACTCACATATTTTGGCATATGTTCCAAACGCAGCTGTTAAAGAAGTACTCATGCAAACAGATCTAGAAGGAAGGAGAGGTAGATGGATAGCAGTACTCTTAGAGTATGACCTTGAGATCAAGCCGACCAAGCTGAACAAAGGGCAAGGCTTCTCCAAACTCATGGCTGAGTCAAATATACATGCACTTGACATTAATCTTAT
The DNA here is from genome assembly GCA_034641835.2 of Pinus albicaulis. NCBI lineage: Eukaryota > Viridiplantae > Streptophyta > Pinopsida > Pinales > Pinaceae > Pinus > Pinus albicaulis. The sequence continues at coordinate 27,317 of JAXQQM020090283.1, forward strand.
ATCAACACTTTCTGATGAGGAAGAAGGTGTAAGTCTTATTCAGGTATCAGATATTTTTTCATCATATCCACGATATGTTGATATCATTTATGTTTTACAACACTTTAACCCTCCTCCGGGCATGTCAAAGAGTAAGAGAAAGTCCTTGAAACTTAAGGCTTCAAAATATTGCATACTAGATAGTGCACTCTACTGGAAGGATCCTGGAGGTGTGTTACTCAATTTCTTGGTTGAAGATGAGCCCAAAGAAGTGATGAAGGATTTCCACAAAGGAGATTGTGGAGGTCATTTATACTGGAAGACCACGGCCAACAAAGTACTGAGAGTGGGTTACTATTGGACGACATTGTTTGCAGATTTGTATAAGACGGTCATGAGCTGCCGTGAATGCCAACTTTTCCAAGGTAAAGGTAAGCTTCTTCCTTTACCATTGTTAGGGTCCTATAAATATAGGATTCATAATTTGGAATTGCCTTTTGATAGTCTTGTAAAAAGATGTACATACCTTGCTTTCTGCAAGTTGTTTTCCCATATTTTGTAAAAAAATAAAAAAATAGAAAAGCAAAAAGAGGGTAATGTCCTAAAAGAAAGATCAAAGGACTTAGAAAAAATAATATACCCCAAAGAAAAAAGAAATAAAACATGAAAGTGTGCAAGTCCAAATGCCACTACTTTTTACTGATGATTATGGCAGAGTGTCAATAAATGCCATAATCCATGATGAGTTGAACTATTCAATCTTGACTTGTCATGTTTCAATTTTATTGTTGTAGAATAGTGAATAAAGATTAGTCAAACAGTTTAATCCTGACTAATTAGTAGATAGGTATAGAATAAAGATGAGCTCATCAGTTTAATCTGAGCCCTCAGATGATATAAGGTAGATTTAGATAGTTTTTATTGCTTTCAAAAGAATAAAATATTCAAGGTTGCTAGCTCAAATGCACCTGCAAAATGGAAGGAAAAAATGTTAGATTAAAAGTTGGGTAGAAGTGGGAGAATCATGTAAATACTTTTCACCAGGCAAAATCACTAATTTCCCCTCCCCTATAGTTATTATGCATTCTAGACTTTCAGTCAAAGAGGCTCAGAGCATTTCTCTGACTTCTGTTGGGACCGGACCCAAGGCTCAATGATTGTTAAGTTAAAAGTGTTGAATTCCTATATTAATCCCCAATTATCATTATTTACCCTTCATTCACCCATCATAACTCGAAATCTTGAGTAAGAACTCTTTTCTTACTTAATGATACATGAAAGCCCCTTTGATTAACTCCCTCCATTATACAAAGCATATAAACCCTCATAAAGCACTCTATGCTAAGTAAAAGTGGTGAATTCATAAAATGTTAAACTTGCTTTAAAGTTTTCACTTTACTTAGTCATACAAATGTATTTATTTGAGTATTCCATTTTCCCTGTCATATTAATTTTTAACTTATTCTATTAATTCCCTAGAAAAGACCTTCTCCTATTAATATAGCTCATTTTATTTAACTATCCCTTAAAACCCACTATTATAGATTTTAGACCAAAGTTAATTATCCACATGTTAAATTAAAAACCCAAAAAATATCCCCTCTGGTCTAAAACTAACCATATTCAAATATCCCACTCCCCTATAGTTTTAGACCTTCCAAAAAGTCTAATAACTATATCATAACACTAAAAAATATATGACAAAGCGCACTTTATTTACATATCCAATGTATTTAAAATAACGTGAAAACATTATCCATTACCCTATTACATTCTATTGTAAATATCTCACGCCTTCGCAAAATACATTTGCCTCCCTCACAGCTTAACCATGGTCTTATATTAGCCTCCCTTTATTCATATCTAAACCCAAGGTTAACCCCTTATTAACCCGCCCCACGCACCATTCACCATATATATAAACTCACTTTATATATATATATATATATATATATATATATATATATATATATATATATATATATAAATTTGCCCGATAAAACCCCTTTTGGACTATACATAGGTATACGTCTATTGAACCATACCCCCGCATCCATATAACCTTTCCATTATAAAACTTTGATTATAAATCTGTCTAATACAAAAGTTTTATATCCCTATCATCACCCGACTCATATAAAGCGCCCAGGCCCCACCCATCTTTCACCGCAACTCTTTAAAAGATCTTGATCATTCGCATCATACGCAATATCCGTTTCAAGGATATCTCTAAAACACGACAAACTCCAACCACAGATAGACTGGGAGGGAATTTACCGGATATATCACCTCAGAAAAGAGGTCGAAATCCGGAGGCTACCTGGCCCTTTCCAGACTCTGTCTAAGAGTGAAAGATAACACACCAAGTGGTATAGAACTAGAATGCTCAAGAATATATAAAAATAACAGTGCAGCAAACATATAATAGCATAGAAAGGAAATACGGAAAAATACGGCAACTCATCCAGAAACATAGAGAGGAAATGCTAAGCCATTTTATTAATCTGAGAAATATAACGAAGTACAATAGGTGATCAGAGTGATGGCACCTAATCTTGCTCAAGGCAATTGAAGAAACACTCTCAGAAAATATAGGAAATGGCTGCTCTATGGACTACGTTCCAACTGCTGGAAAAATGCCATGTAGCTGCTACTGCTGGAATGAACTGAAGACTAGGGGCTGATCCCCCTGCCGGAATGAGCTGAAAATCTGCAAACCTCCTCTACTCACCAATCTGGACAAAACCCAGAAACCATATCAAAAATAGCCGACCCCCGAAAATCACCCGAAAATACCTCCTTAGGGAATTACGCTGGCCACCAAGGCTCTGCGCAGAGGCTAAATGAGATCAGCCGAAACACTGCCTCAAACTCCACCAAAATCCTCCTGTGGGCAAAGGCTGATCCTCTGCTCAAAATCTCGGCTAAATCTCCTGCAGAAATCCGATCCAGAGCACCTCCAAAATGGACTGCGTCCTCTCTCCCAGTGACTGCGCAGTCTCTATGAAAGTCCAGCTCCACAGCAAACCCAAACAACAAAACCTCTCACAAAATACTGAAGGAATAACCTTGCCCGAGTAGGCACTCGAAGTCCCCCGGGGCTAAGGGCGAGATCTCCGACCGGAGACACTCAATGCACTAAACAGTGCTGCAGATAGGCTAAATAGCCAGCGTGCTCAAGAAGACAAAACGTCTAGCTCAATATCATCAACAACAGAATGAATCAAATGAGAAGGCTCCTCCTTCTTTTATAACGTTGGCCTTCCTCCAATCCCAAGGCCATCTCCTCAACGTAGCCTCCATCTCTTGCCACGTGTCCAACCTCTCTAGCACAGAAGCTTCTAGAGCTAACGTGAGCCTCTCTACGTGGTGCTTGGCCCCCCTTGGCTCCCCCTTAAGTTACAACGTCATGCTACTAGGAGGATGTTTTATTTCACTTAAGTGAGTTAGACCCTCTCTACTCACTTTTTATTTATTTATAAACTATAGACGGCAAAACTATGCAAAATCAAATATTCCAATTAGCTGTCGCTAATTAGCAATATTTGCATCATCAAAACAAATCCAACGGTGCGCATTCAGTTTCGCGCTCTGAACTGATTGATGACATTTTTTTTTAAATCACGTGATTAAAGTTGTATTGACAAACTGCTCGATGCGACGTGTCATATTCTGATACGATTGCGTTCATTTTAAAGAAAACCACTTACCATGCCAACCCAACGCGAAACCCATCGGTTGTTTTCGCATTTGAAAACAAATCCGCATCTTGTCTTTGAATAGACCTGTAATAAATGCTAAATATGATGGTTCATATTGAAAGGTTAAACTTTGATAAATAATTGTTTTATGCGTTATTTGTATTCCCGAATGGTAAGAAAACTCTGCCCTACTGTATAAAGAGCCCTAAGCCCCTATTTGTTAATCTCTTGTCCAAAAGCCGAATTCGACCACAATTTTCCTTATTTGAAGATCATTAAAGCCATTCTCTGCATCTAGTGATCGAGATCCATCCCTTAGGAATAACGAGAAAATTCAAAGAAACCCTTTTAAAAGCATCAAAATACCTACAATTTGAGGTATTTTTGTTAAGTACCATCTTTGCACAATCAATTCGAAACCTTCCATTACAGAAGACTTCTTTGTTAAATAGGAGAATTAACTATGTAAATTGCCCAAAAAGGCCAAACCATAGCCAATTTTTCCGGAAACCTAATTTCTTGCTTTGTGTGCCTTTTAAAGCCAATCATCCGCTTATGACCTCTGAAGATCAATTTCGAAACACAAAAGGAGTTTAAAGCCTATAGATCTATTAAAAATCTCCTTTTTACAATTTAAACTATTCAGGAAACCCTGTTTCCTGTCTTATCCCAGTCTCAATCCTCAGATAAACCTAATTGAGCAAAAATCCCAAAAGAAGATATCTTTAGCCTAAATTTCTTAGTTACCCCTCTGTTTAAAGTAAATTACTTCTGTAAACCATTTAATCTTACAGAAGAAGCCAGAATGCCTAAAAACAGAATTAAACCTCCACAGACAGATCTCATTCCACAGGTCTTTCAAAAGCCTTCAATCACCTCCTTGAAGACCGCTGTTTCATTAACAAATTGTTTGATTTTTGCAGGTTATTATCAGAATAAGAAATTGGGCCATCAGTTTCAATACTAGTTGACAAAATTGTTTGCTCCAAATTCTCAGATTTTAAATCAAAAGCTTCATTCAACAAACAGTTTGTATACAAAGAAAGAATAAAATCAAGTCAGGGAGAGATCAGAATGATGAAATGTGCACAGTGAATGGTAAAAGTGAAATCAGAATTCACAATGACATTGAAAACATAACAGTCAAAGAGTATCAATGGTTAAAGTGTATCAGGTAAAAGTCAGAGTGAAAGTTAAAACAAAGTTACAGAGCAGTCAAAGGTAAACAGTAAAAGTAAATACAGAGGCAGTAAATGGTAAAAAGTGATGAAAATACTTTCACCAACAATGAATTTTATCCAAAGTGAAAGTAAAATAGTTAAAAGAACAAAAAGGTGAAAAGATGAAAACATAACAAAAAGGAACATTTTTTCAGAAATTTCATGTTTAAGTCATTGTTTTGCAGAAACTATTGTGACCAATCCAAGATGAATTTTGAAAAACTGAAGGAGGTTTATATTCTTAAGGTCTTATACTACCAAAATCTCTGTCATTTTTCTAACAGTCATTATGGATTTGAAAATATTAAACAATATTTGAAAACTCTCCTTGCAGAAACTTCCTGTTAAGTCATCATTTTGAAGAGAAGCTTGTGGCCAATAAGAAATACATCTTAAAAAACTGAAGGAGGTTTTTGTTCCTAAGAGACCCATATACAAAAACCTATCTCACTTTTTGCATAGTTATTTCAGAATGAGAGATACATGCACATCTTTACAGACTATTTTTCAGACTCTGTAAAACTCTGTTTTACACATCTTTTTGCAGAGCCTATTGTGAACAATTGGAGCACCCATTTCTGAAACTGAGAGAGGTTTATCTCAAAAACATATCCATCTACAATAATATCTTTCACTTTTTACTTATCTATTTCGGACTGAGAAATACAAAGGTATCATTGGACCTCAAGTTTGTAGAATTGCTGGAGCAGAATGCACAAAGAAAGGAAACAATTAGTGACTTGGATGCCTCATCATCAACTAAGAGTTGAGATAAAATTTGAATTCTCTTCTTAGTCATCATATATCCATGAGTATAGTGCCAAATAGGTTCATTAGTTTTGAGTGTCCTTTTATTAAGTTCTATTTATGTAAAACAGTTTGAGATATTTTCTAAACCAATCTTGATATTTTTTCAAGATATTCTAGTTTAGAATTTGTATAAATACTTCACTCTTTGAAGTATTTTGGGTGGAATAAAATTGCTAAGATCATTATAGAAATTTCGCTGATACGTTTGAGGCTCACATGTGTTGATTTCAAAGCAGCAGCCTGGAAAATAGCCAATTGGACTTCGTAATTCAGGATTCATGCGATAATTTGATGAGTAAAGTACATCTATCTTGTCATTTTTTACTTTCTAAGTTCCATTCATTTCATATATGTTGTTCAATCTTAATGATTAAGTAGGAGTATTACTTCAGGACTAGTGTTAGAACTTCCTGTCTTAACTACTTAATCATTTAAATGTTTTCTGCTAATTTCCGGACTTAGGAATTCTTAATTGCTCCTAGTCCCGTTTGACCCCTGCCTCCTTCCTCTTTTTTCGGATCAAAGGATCCTTCATTTCCCTTTATCCTGAAAGCAAGCCATCTCATCAAAACAATATATCCAAATCTCTGAGGGTTATCTACCTTGCCCTAAATACATTAGCATCCTCTTGGCCTTGCTTTCTAGCTCTGCTTGCTAGACTTTGACTCCATAGCCCAATGGATTAGTAGATCCCTCTTTAATTTGTCTTCAAGTAATCTTATTTTTCACCAAACATCTTAAAATAAAAACCAATTGAACTATAATAACTAGCCTAAAATATCAAACAAAAACAAAGTTAAATCATAAAGAGAGAGCCCTCTCTGAAATTTAAGAAGGCTATATCCTAGATTTCCAAAGTAGGTTTGTGGTTACCTCGGACTATTTCTTTTGAACCTGGAGAAATTACTGAGTGATAACAACCATTACAGCCCATTCCACTTGAAGCTCCTTTCCAGCAGTGGGGCTTAGATTTTATTGTTGAAATACATCCACCCTCATCCTCTCAACATAGATGGATACTTACCGCCACAGATTATTTCACAAAGTGGATCGAAGTGATCCCAACCAGGCAAGCTACAGACTTAGTTATAATTCAGATTTTAGAAACTAACATCTTGTCCTGGTTTGGTTGTCCTAGAAATATCATCACGGATAACGCCGCAACTTTCAAATCAAATAAGATGACAAAATTTTGTGACAAGTATAGCATAAAGTTGGGTCATTCTACAACATATTATCCACAGGGAAATGGATTGGTGGAGTCCTCCAATAAGTTTTTGATCATCATAATCAAAAAGATGTTGGAGGTGAATAAGAAGAATTGGCATAAGAAGCTAATTAATGCATTGTGGGCAGATCGGGTAAGCAACAAGAAATCCATTGGCATGTCTCCATTTCAGGTTCTTTATGGTGTGGACACGGTTTTCCCTTCTTCACTGGTTGTTCCAGTCTTGAAACTTTTACAAGAAGCGGGAAGTGAATAAAATGACATACAACGCCGAATAAACCAAATGATTCACCTACAACAAACAAGAAAAGAATTGTTTCAGAACACTTCCAAGCTCCATGCTAAGATCAAGCAAATTTATGATAGAAAAACGAAGCAAGATGATTTCAAGATCGACGATGTAGTACTCCGCTGGGATGCCAGGAATGAAGACAAGGGTAATCACGGGAAGTTCGATAATTTATGGAAAGGACCTTTTAATATTGTAGCTTCTCGTAGACAAAATCCATATCTCTTGGAAGAAATGGATGGGCAAAATTGCTTACGAGGGCCATTTAATGGTAGGCTCCTGAAGCACTATCTTTTTTGATCTGAAATTGTGAAAATTTTCTCATCCTCATTATATATATTAGTTTGATATTCCTACAAGTGTAAAGTGGAAAAGCACTCGAGTTCGGAGCTTGAAGTGAAGGCCATGGAACTTCATTGAGTTTCTACCATTTTCAAGTTCAGTTTTCAGAAAAGTAAGTTAAGTTTTAAGTCATTGTTCGAGCCAATTTCAGTCAGTTTGTGCAATTGAGTTGTCAGTATTTAGTCATGCATTTCAGTTTGAAATTTTTGACCGTATTGGCCCAATGGTTAGGCACTTGTTCTACGGTGTTCTTGACACCTCCAAGTAGTTGCCACCCCCAATAAGGCCAATGTTATTTCAGTGATCAAAATCACTCTTTTCATATTCATTTTAGCGGTCCCATTCAGAAATTTTTTATCATTTCATTAGGTCATGCAAAAAATTGATTCACTGATGGTAACCCTAGTCATAAAACCTCACTCTCCCTTAAAATTTCACATTTGCTGACCCACCTTCATGTCTTGTTGAGCATAAAACAATCTTAAAAGCTCATTTCATTATGTCATTATATCATTCAAAGTCAACCATGGAGTCAAGTCATCCAAGGTCCCATTAGGTCAATTAGGTTTCATTTTTCAAGGTTCATAAATATGCCATTTCATCTCAATAAGGTCAGCAAAGGTGTGAGAGTGACTCAAATAATACTTTATCAATCATCTGCAGACGAAATATCATTTTTAAAGTTGTAAATTTGGTTTTAGAGTATGATTTTCATACCAAGATGTAATTTTATTCAAAACAAAGTTGCAATTTATTTTTAATTTTATGCTCATAATATGTAATAAGTTTTGTCCCAAGCTGCCAACTAAAACTTCACATGCCAAACTGAAAGTGAAAAGTGCCAAAATCCAGCAAAATCATCCTGCAAAGAAGAAAAATCAAAGGAAAAGGGTAATCAACAATGTTTTCAAAAAGGTGAAATGAAACATTAGAAAAGTGGGTTTTTCAATCTAAATTAAAATTAACTTAAGTATTTATGATTCCTTGACATAATTTCAAATTCATTTGTCTTCTCCAAACACCAAGCAAGCACTCAAACAGAGCAAAACTTTGAGTTTCTGGGCAAAATTGGGAAAAAACTGAGCAGAGGGCGCAAACATTGAAGAGAGGGCACAAATCCTTAAGCGAGGGTGCAAATGCTTAAGACAGGGCGCAAACGCTTAAGACAGGGCGCAAATACTTCAGGAAGTTTGCAAATGCTTCTGGCGCTGCGCAAATGACCAGGAATCCCTAGCAATGCGTTTAAGTGTCAAAACAATCATCTCCAAAGCTTCATCAAGCCACTCATCGACCTCCAGCAAATGAGTAAGAAGCTAATGCCATTGAATACCATCTTCATCAATTCCATGTATTGAGTGATGTGAAATTAAGGTTACAATTTGGTGTTTGAAAATTGTTTTAAAACCCTAGTATTCCATTTCATTCTTGAAAATTCCCAAATTGCACTCCCTTACACATTTATACCCTTCCCACAATTACAAATACCCATTCCCAAACAACTGTTTTTCAAAATCCCCTTTTCCTAAACCTTTCTCCCAAAACCCTAAGCCCTAGTTGTTACATTTACCTAGCCTCCCAATCCCCAAATCCCCATCCTCAATCTCATAACATTACTGCTCCCTATCCCCTCCCCCATTTTATACATCCCTAGCACCATCTCCTTCATTTTACCTTTCCCATTCCCCATTCTTAAAAACATATTTCACACCATCCAGTTCTAGGGTTTTGATAAAAGCACCATGGAAGAAGAGGAAGAAAACACATCATTCAGTGAGGGAGAGGAAACAAAGGTGAGGAGGCCACATAAAGGGGGAAGAGTGCTCAGACTTGAACCTACCAGCACTAGGGAACTCTTGGCTTCTCCATTGACTGTGACATGCTTCAAACATGTTCGCTGTTATGATTTCTGTGAGAAAATCCAGAGGGTCCAACACCATCCCATGTTGACCAGACTTTTCATATCTGGACTCCATGACAATCAAGTTACTTTAGCTGGTGTCACTTTTACTCTATCAGCCGCTGTTATTTCAGCTGCCACCGGGATCCGAAATGTTGGGGAGAAGTGGTTCAAGAAAGGTAATTTGGAGAAACAGGACTTCGAATTTTTCTTAAAACCAAGACACCAAATCAGACAAAGAGGTTCTTTCCTTTTTCTCACCTCCTACATAGATATGCACCAATGATGAAGAAAATCATGAAATAATTTTCATGTGAAGGTATATTTTCAAGGCTTTATTCCTATCACATTCGGCTCTTAATGCATTTCACTAGGGTAAGGATGCTTAACATACCCTATTATCTTTTTCGGAGCATGGAGAATATGGCATACATTGCCCAGAAAAAGGAGTATGAACAGCAAATGAGAAGTCTTTTTCATCATTCCCTTATCAAAATCATAGTCCTCTACCATATCAATCAACTAAACATTGCATGGAGTACCTTCATAGCTAATGATATTTTCAATGAGCCATCCACTCAACATGCACAAAATGTCCCTTCATCATCCCAGCCATCCACTTGCATCCCTCCATCTCAGCCCATAGCACATTCATCATCATCAGATCAGTCCCCTTCACCTCCTTCATCTCCATCTCATTATGACATTGGGTCACCTAGCAGGATTGAGGACATTGAGCCTACGTGGGCTAGTATGGTTGAGGTTGAGCCATTGCCAAAAACCTACCAGAGAGGCCACAAGCATGTGTTTTCTCCACGCAGAGTGGAAGGGGCCATGCCTTCTACTATAACAAAGTAGGTGGACAAAGGTAAAGAAAAAGTGATTGAGGGAGTCATTCATGATGAGGAGGACCTTCATGAAACAGAACAAGAATTTCAGCCTGTTGACCTATATGAGGATGAAAATGAAAAAATCACTAATGCAACCATCAAAGGAAAGGATGTCAAGATTAAGGAGCTCCAAACTAATCTTGACAGGGACAAATATGTCATAAACTTCCTTGAGCAGGAGAATGAGCAATTGAAGACTAAACATGTCATTGATGAGGTCAAATATGTCACTGCTCAAAGGGAGGAAAAAAAGGCCAAAGTCATGCTAGATGAAACACTTGAAAAGTATGGCTTACTTGATGAAAAAGAAGAACAAGTACCAAGAAAGAGACCTAGAACTAGAGGGCTGAAAAGAGCTCTAGCTCTAGAAAGACAGAGGCAGGTTGAGCTTGCTGATCAGCTAACCCTAAATGAGCAACTTGCTATAGTGATCAGTGAAAATAGGGAGCCATGGCTTGATAGAGCCAATCAACACTTGGAGAAGCTTCTAGAAAAAGCTAACAAAGACAATGACCTATTGAGGAGGAAAGTCAAACACCATGCTCTGAAGGAGAAAATTGCAATGGCCAAGCTCAAAAGAGCCAATGCAAAGATTGAAGATTTGACCATGGAAGAGAAGAAAAAATTGGACATAATTTTTGAGACTTCCCTTCAAGCCTATCCATATCATCATCATCCATTCTACCAATTTTGAGGCATTTTGAAACTTTTTTGCAAAATCTGGTTTTTCCTAAGTTTTTTTGAACAGGCATTTAGCAGAAATTTGGTCATTTGCGTAGCACGCTTTGGGGCAATTTTTGAGGGAAAGAAGGCTACCATTGGATTCCTAAAGACTAAATCAATCCAGAAAAACATTTTTCCAGCCTTGGTTTGCAGATTTGACAGGAAAAAAGGTCAAAAAACTATTTAAAAATCACCTTCCTGCTCCTGTTTTGACCTAGGCATTGTGCAAACGCCAGTCTTGGGAGAATGACATTTTGAGGGGTAAAATCAGTTTCATTTTCAAAACTGGAGGCATATTCAGAAAGAGGACTGGAAGGGCTTTCCAATAAGCCATCTTGGGCCCAATTTGGACACCTGCAAGTCAGCCAAAAGTGACCTTGAACATAGAGGGTGCAAATGACATAGCGAGGGCGCAAATAACAAAGAGAGGGTGCAAATGACCATTTGCTGATATTTTTGAATTTTCTCCATAATTTTGACTCTACTTCAAAAAATCATGTTTTACCTATGTAATTAATGATGGTAAATGTAATTATGCTATGGATAAGTTACCTAGGGGTAGATTCATTGGGTAAAAGTTATCATTGAGTCAAAATGAATCAGTTTGAATGTAATTAGGAATGAGTCACTTGGACCATTGTACACTTCAGCTTTCAGTTCAGTATTTTGTGGATCTCTTCCTCACCTCATGGATTCGACCCGTGAGGATGAGTGAATGTTGTTTTGATGTCTATCTAGTCCCTTTATTCACTCTTAGCAAGGGTTGGAATTAGTTTGGATGTTAGCTTATTGATCAAGGAACTATTGTACTCAGTTTTAGCCAGTTAATAAAGAAGAGTTGCAGTTATTTTTTGGGATATATGTGGTATGATGTTTATCATTGTTTTTCCTTCAGTTTCATATGTTAGAATGTGTTGTCTTCATGTTCATTACATTTGTATTGTGTGATCTCTTTCAAGTTGATAGGCAAAAAACATGCTTGCTCATGCTCTGTTTAGGGAAAGAAATCATAATTTGTCCATTTTCCTCTGTTTAGGAAGAATACATGTCCCATGCTCTTCCTAGTTTCACATCAGTCTTAAAAGTATCTCATCACAATCATCTTTAAATTGGTAAGCCTTATGCCTACCTTTCCCCATTGAATCCCTGCAACCCTATCTCATTTGCCCTAACGTAGCTCCCTTGACCTAATATCTTCATCCAGTGAAACCCAACCCAATCAAATCAAAACAAACTTTGCACTCATATCTAGCCTAAAATCCCTAATTCCTCCAGCCCTATTGGTTGTGATCTTGTGGAGAAATCCATCTCCGACTTGGTAGGGCTAGCTACCAAGTCAAAAGTTTGGTCTGTGGTTACTTTTGTCGGGATTCCTTCTTCAGCCTTGGGAATCTAGCGGAGTGATAATAGAGTACTTTCCAACAAAGGTTCAAATTTCTAATATATACTAGGTTCCATATTTAATTTTCGAGTGTGTTTCCTTTCTGTTGGACAAGTTCTGCCTCAAGTGAAACGAATTGCCAGTGGCTGAAGCAGTGATTGAAGGCCAATTTCACTTGTACGTGTCTGCAAAGTTGTTGAGTGTGGTTTTCTTTTTTGCTGAGATGTGTGGGTGTTGGAAGAGACTCTCAGTCTTTGTGTTACTTGCTGGAGGTGGAGATAGGACTGTAGTGTCCATGTTCTCTCGCTGATTGAGGTTGAGCACCTTACTCTACTTGTTGGGCATATATATATTGTTGGCTGAGTGTGCACTGTGGAGTATATGTGGCTGTAACAGTATTAGAGGACAGAGAGATAAGGTATGTTGAGGTGCTAATGCTGAATATTGCATGAGGGATGAGAATCATATTGAAGACTCAACATTATACTAACAGCAGCGGAGTTTCACCACCTTATTTGCTCACCGTTTATTCATTTTTCGAATGTATAGAAGGATAGTCTATGTTGTCTCAATTTTATCAGCTGAATGTTATTTTCTGAAAAGTATGAAATTATTTTTACGTTTGTTGGGTATGTGTGGAATGCTGTAAATGATTTTGGGAATAAAAAAAAATGATGTTAGTCACCTACAGCAAGTTTTCTACCTAACAGTTTGATAATACTTCTCAAATAAATTACACCAAATACACTCAGAAAAACAGTGACCACATCATTGGTTGAACCATGGAGGGATTCCTAAATAGGTTGAGAGAATAACAACAGAAGTTGGTTCTTTGAACCACCCTGAATCAAAAGACCAGAAAACAAAACCGAATAGCAGACCCTTTTCAAGAGGAATATATGTCATCCTTCAAAAAGAACAACCAAAAGATTTGTAGGGAGAATTGGGGATTGGTCACAAAATTCTTTCACTTGAAACAGATTTGAAACACATGAAGATTACATGGAGAGTTCTTTCCAAACTTAATGAGCTTAATGATCTCCTATCCAAAATAATCCAAGTAGAAGGTAAAAAACTGATTTGGGCTCTAAAACCTGCTATGCTTGCTCTCATACAACCCAAGTTATTGGAGGAGCCTTGTGAAGGGGTTAGCCTTCTAGTTGCATCTTGTCTCAGTAACATCCTGAGACTAACCGCACCTATAGCTCCATACAATGATGATGTTATGAGAAGGATTCTGAGATTAATGGTAGAGACTTTTCAGGACTTGGACAACAGTGCAGGCTCTACCTTTGGGAAGAAGCTTGAGGTTTTAGGGGGAATGGCCACATTCAGGATGTATGGCATCATGTTTGATCTTGAGTGTGATGACTTGATTCTGCAGATGTTCCAATGCTTCTTCAACATTAGGAGACATCATCCTGACACTGTCATAGCACACATGCAGTGCATCCTATCGTCATGTATGAGAGACCGTGAGACCATTTGCTGAGAGTTGCAGACCAGGTTGTTGAGCATTTGGAGGAGAGACCAGTTGGTCTCACTTGCTGCTTATGAGCTAGCCCAAGAGCTGGTTGAGCAGAATATTGGGCTATTCAGGAGACAGTTGACCAGGGAGGAGTGTTGCTCCTCAATCCGAAGGTGTCACAGCATAAAGTTGGTGTCATAAGGGCTTTAGGGGATTTTTGGAGTGAGTTTTGAGGAGTTTCTGCGAGGCTCGGGTGGCATTCGCTTGATATATTCCATTATCCGAGCAATTTCCTTTCGTTTTGGTGCATTTCGACAACTTTCGGAAATTGAGTTATTATTGGGTTTAACTCGCTTAACTACGCTGCTGTAATATGGGAGGAATACATGAGCAACTTTAGTGTAATAGCTCATTGAACCGAGACGAGATACTCACATGATGGGATGGTTGGACATGAGTTTCATGACGTGAGGAGACATGGTAGCCAATTTACTCTTTCCTGCATTAAAAAGGAATATTTTAATAAGAGGGAAAAGTGCTCCATGAATAAAATAATAATAAAATAAGACTAGAAGGATCCAGGAGATCTATAAAAGAAAGGGAGGAGGCCAGTGAGGGATATCTTTGGATTAGATCATTTTCTTGTGTAAGAGGTTTGAGAACTTGGTTCTCTACTTCAGCCGTAGCCCCAAGACAAAAACCCTCGAGTGATTTGTCGAGTGTTGGATGGAAACCCAACTCTCTTTGAGGAGACTTCATTCATAAGTTTCGCAAAGCTTCAGAGATATTGGAGTGAGGATCATCCAGATCTTCAACAGGTGCTTCAGTGGGTTCAGTGGTAGCTGTTGCCGGAGGGAGAGTGCAACAGTTCAGTTTTGGAGGCCAGCGCAGTGCAACAGTTTATATTGATGGCCAGTTCTCCATCTCAGCTCTTTTGGGTAGGATGTATTTGTAACCCCAGTTATTATTTATAATAAAAATGCTGAGATTCTTCCTATTCGATGTGTTAATGAATTGTAGTGCTTATGTGTTTAATTTTACATGGCAATCTTCTGTTTAGAAAATGTTGATTTTACGGCATAATATGGGATTAAGATATTTTCTGCAATATTAGTTAAAATATCCCTTTCGGGATATTACATGCCCCCAAGTGACTATGGGGGAACAAAACATCCTCATGGGTCACCAAATGGATCGAACAAGCTTGTAACCCATCTATAAGGGCTGGAATAATGATGCAAGCCCTTCCATTTTCTCTCATGGTGAGACACATCCTCATTTAGGCCCTAGATTGACTGCCAAGTGTGTGGTGCAAGAGTGGAGCCGACTGGGCAAGGTGGTTCGAGTGCATCATCATCGTACAATAGGTGGAACACGACCAAGGAATAAGTGGAACTAAGGATCCCATGAAGTGGCAATCTTCCGTCTACTATGGTGGAGACTCGTGGCTCTCAATGCTCACCCTGCAAATGCCAATATGACCCTCTAGAGGGCTTGGACTTAGTATAGGGATACCAAAGCCAAGATGAAGACCCAACTGCAATCCTGTATAAGATCCAATGCATCCCCTCACCTTGCAATACAACCAAACATTAGTGCAATTGAACAAATGAGCTTTCAAATCACGAAACCAAGTGGATACTCCATAGTGGCATGCCCTTCCTTAATGGGCTTCAGAACGTACAAGTGTCTCCAAGTTTAAGAAGAAGGTTAAAGAAGGACCCTATTATCTGGTTTCAGCCTCTAAGGGGGTGACATGTCCATGGTACATCCATCAGATGGCAGGTGGAATGTGATATAATGATGGAATGGGATGGGGCATCAAGGGAAGGCTCCAAGCCACATGTCGCAGTACAAAGGTAGCTATAATAAGGGAAGCCCACAGCTAGGTATATAAATGTAGGAGGGAGCAATCGTGATACATAAATTACCCCAACCTTTGTTTTCCACCCTTCTTCATACGCCTTTTTCCTTTTATTGATTTTTCTTTTATAACTGCTCGAGGCCCCTGGGGATAAGAGCATGATATAACAGTGGATACCCCCATAAGGTGGGGCAATTCATTTTCCACAAGGGGTTGGGATCATCATGTGCTCCTTAATGATGCAAGGGGCCAATATGAGGATCCCCAGGAACCAAGGTGACGGCGATGATAATAGGGGTAGAGCTCATGTTTGGCTTTAAGCCACGTGCTAAATTTGTATGTCATGGCCATCTTTAGCATTTTATTGTACATTTCCTCTTGAGAGTGGCCAAATTATGCTTTTTCTTTTCTTTCTAGCTACATCAACCTCTGGGGCATCGTTCCAAGCCCAACCCAAGGTGTGGACAAGGAAAGGGGGTGGCTAACTCCTCATGGACCCAATGGACAAATGTGGACCTGGATGGGAAATATGGTGAATGGGGTTATAATGAGCGGAGGGGAGTGATGCATATGGTGTCGGAAAGTGGGACCACACAACCAAAATCACGGTTTCCCATGTAGTGCCACCCCTAAAGCTAGTATCGAATAAAGGAGATCCCACAGGAATAGGGTACAAGGTTAACCATCAAATTGGATAGAGGAGACAAGAATACAAACCAAGCCCACTCTTTCTGCCGAATCCCGCCACTAATCCATGCCCAAAAGTGTCCATGATAAGTAAACAAAAATACCCAACTACACAATGAAAATCCATACCTTTGCTATTGGAAGGCCCACCTTCAAACATACAATCAAAATAGATGGGCGAGGGAGCATACAACTAACTTAGGTGGCGGAGATAGTGGCACATCAAGCTATCTGGACGCTGCAAGGGGTTGCTGGTTTTCGGCTAAGGACCATCTAAGAGAAAAAAATTCTCCTATGGACACTACCCACAGGTGGTGGGTAACATCTGGCTCCAACTACGACATGATCTCTTAGAAGAGTGCATGAACGTACTCGAACAGGAAGGTCATGAGAACACCAGCGATATCTTGGGACCACATACCTGTTACCTACACATATCAACGATCAAGCACATGGGGCAACATGTTTTTGTGGTGTCTTATGATCACCAATGCTTAATATTAGAACATAAGATCAACAAGAAATAAAATTTACTCCAAATGAAATTTAGTCTAAATGTAGTTGTTCTAGCATGATAATATCATATGATGTTAGTTCTAATGAGAAAATCCAGTATGTAATGCATCCTACCCTAACATGCATATGATACAATGTCAAGTATCAAGAAAATGGGTGATACAACTCAATTTGATCTGCTAGGTGTAATATTCCTAATTAGCACCGCTAATTGGAATATTTGATTTTTGTATAGTTTTGCCGACTATAGTTAATTAATAAATAAAAGTGAGAAAAAGGGGTCTAACTCACTTAAATAAAATAAAGTGTTTCCCTAGTAGAGGTAACGTTGTAACTTAAAGGGGAAAGCCTTGGGGGTCCACACACACATGAGAGAGGCCTCACGTAAACTCCTAAGGTAACTGCGCAGGTCAAGGAGGAACTCAAGGATGCAGTTAGGGTTTTGAGGGAGCTAGCACTATAAAAGGTGGGGGTTTCACTCCATTTGGCATTATTGATATGTTATTGATATTGAGAGCTAGACTTCTGTCTACTTCAGCACGCCGGTTGTTTAGTCGGTCTGCAGCACTGTTTAGTGCGAAATGAGTGTCTCCGGTCGGAGATTTCGCCCTTGGCTCCGGGGGACTTTGAGTGCCTGCTCGAGCAAGGTATTTCCTTCAGTTTCTGTAGGTGATTTGCAGTGGATTTTGGGTGGACGTTTGCAGAGGAGCAGCCCCTTGGAGTGACTGCGCAGTTCAGGAGAGAGGACGCAGTTTCAGCAGAGAGGACGCAGTCATTGTGGTGCAGCGCAGTTGTGAGGTGATTTGGTGGTGGTTTTCAGCGTTTTTCAGTCTTGGGAGATTGTTGTGTCAGCCGGAGGTTTTGCAGGAGGATTCAGGCCCTTTTCTCAGCGTGTTCCTTGAGCTTCTGCGCTGGTCCTGAAGGGACAGTGTTTTTCTAGGAGGGTGGTTTCTGGGGGTGATTTTCGGAGGTGGTCCATTTTGTCTATGATTTCTGGGTTTTGTCCGGAGTAGCGAGTACAGGTGATCTGTAGATTTTTAGCTCATTCCGGCGAGGGGATCAACCTCTAGTTCCAGTTCTTTCCAGGAGCAGCAGTTTACGGCGGTTTCTTCCAGCAGCTGGGAAGCAGTGTCTGTAGCAGCCATTTCTTGGTTCTGAGAGGGTTCTCCACTTGCCTGGTGCAAGGATAGGTGCTCTTATTCTGATTATCCATTGTACCCATTTATATTCTCAGATTAATAAAATGGCTTAGCATTCCTGGCATTTTATGTGTACTTGCTTTATATTCTGTTTCCGGCATTTTTCTATATAGTTGTATGCTTGTATTGCTGCCTATTTCCCGTTGGGGATATTACAGTGGTATCAAAGCATAATTCTGGCTCAGCCTGTGGTCTATGACATTGGGAAAGAGATCATACAGAGGTTTGCTGGAACTTTGGAGAGCAATAGCAGTTGCAGTACCAAAAACGAAATTGGGAAAAGGGCCAAAATATAAAGGGTCAAATTTTGAAGGTTGGAATTAGAAGAAACGTTTTCTGGGTTTTTCTGGGTTTTGGGCAAGGATCACCTTCCCAAATTCTTGGAATTTTCTGAGTAGTTTTCAGTGGGTAAATCGGAGGTCGAAGTTAAGCAGCAGTATGGTTTTGCAGCAGCCGTGCAGTTTCTGAGGAGCCTGTAGACACATAGCAGAAAGAGCCGATGGCAAGTGATGATGATGAGAGGAGATTTAGAAAGACACTCCTCCAACACATGCAGGTGATGTCACAGAAACTCACTGCGTTGGAGGTTAGTTTTCAGATCGGTAAGGGATCAGGTACTTCCCACCATTTGCCGGAGCATGATGCCACTCAGCATATGGCATCACATACACCCACACGTCCCACTATGCCCACATTCTTGCCAGAGGACGCAGGGACAGTAGCACAGAGAGAGATAGATCCGGCTCGGATGGCTGACATTTTTGCAGAGTATCAGGCTTTCGGACCGGCGTTCATGGATTCTCTCACCTTCAGAGACTATATCCAGGTCCAGTATGGCATTAGATCCCGTGATCATCACCAAGGGCACAGGCACCACCGTGATGACCACCGCGCAGCTAGTAGATTTCATTTGCCCACGTTTGATGGCTCATCAAACAGTTCGGCAAAAGCTTGGGTGGACAAGAAGGATACCTCTTTCCAGCTTGACCGAGTATCGGAGAGGGAAACCATTAAAATGGTTACCTCGCACTTGGAGGATGAGGGAACACAGGGTTGCAGGGAGTCCGAGGTTACACCTAGTGTGACACAGGATTCACCCTCATTGGAGACATTCTCGGCCGTGTCGGTTGATGTGGTAGTGGAGAAGGTAGAGCCTACCCCAGTAGAGCCATCCATCGAGGTGATGACCGGAGTTGCGTCCGATTCTTCGGGTGGTAGCAGCACACAGATGGGTGCAGTGTCAGGAGATGTATCCACCTTCGATGAGGCACTAGCAGGTACAGAGGTATTGGATGATGGTCGCAGACAGCGGTATCATCGGCTTCGGACGGACCTTCGAGTTTTGAGAGAGAAGGCCACGTCAATACGGGAGGCCATTTTGTTGCAGGACCAGGAGTTGGAGGGTATGAGAGTGACTTGTGCCAAGTCGGCGGCCAAGTTGGTCCGCATTGGGGAACGACTAGATTCCCTGATGGTACAATCAGAGGGCACGTTGGAGTGTCAGATCATTCCCCTTCAGGCATGCATGGATGGGACTAGCAGTGTTGTTGGGTCATCTCTTCCCGTTGGAGAGAGAGAGGCAGAGCCACCTAGTCAGATCTCATATGTTGACTTGGATAGCGGTATGAGACGATCAGAGTTGCACAGGGTACAACATCCATATGTTGAGGTTGGATGGAGAGAGATTTTGAGTTGGTACTCGGTGGAGCGGGCTATGGAGATGCTGATGGATCCGAGTGTAGCTCAACAGGAGTTTCTATGCATGGGGATTACAGGAACCCCAGATTGGCATTGGGATCCAGGTGGGATCACCAATCGTTTCCCAGGCAGGTCGGCTGACTATGTCTTGGAGAGTACAGTTGGCCTAGTAGTAGAGCATGTGCAGTTTCGGTCAGCTCCAGTGGCCAATCAGTTTATGGGCAGACTCCCTAGGTTGTCTTGGCATAACATTCATACACGGGATCACGGGGTGGTCAGCACACCTTCGCAGGAGCTTGTCGGAGGAGGTGGCATTGGCAGGCCACCAGATGGCACCTTGTATGGGGCCAAGGATTCTTCACCTTTGTGTGGGGCACAGAGGACGCAGCAGAGCCGAGCAGTGGTGGTAACACTACTGACACACAGGGAGATTCACTTCTCGGACCCCTTGAGGAGTATTTGGAGCGATGATCCTTTCGTCGGCAGGTATAGTGATGTGACGGTGGAGACGATGTTACCGATTGGTGGTAGTCGGACCTGTAGAGGCACAGCTCTAGGACATCACATCCAGGGATGTGTGGGAGTCTCTAGCATTGAGCGGTGGATTGCCGGTGGACATGGAGTAGCATGGTGGTGTACCATAGTGTGTGGGACTGCATTGTGGAGTAGGAGTATCCTACATCACATTGAGAGCATGCGAAGAGTGACCGATGCCTGGACACAGTCAGGGCACGAGACGGTACAGGGTGCTACAGCAGTAGCACATGGTATCCAGCAGCATACCGAGGTATGCCTCAGTGTGCAGTGGCATGTTGAGGAGTGTATGGATGATCAGTGGTACGCGAGGGCATACGGTGCTACACGGCAGGGTCTTAGAGCATTGCTTCCAGAGAGACTCATGGACAGGGACACTGGGCTTACCCTTGGGGGTATTTCACCCAGGATCGATGGAGAGACAGAGGAGCGATACTTGGCAGTATCTGTGGGGACTCACACACCTGACTCGCTTCGACATCACTCACAGGTACAGTTGATTATGTTATCGATCTTTGGCACTTTGGGCATGAGCAGCAGGGTATGCGAGGTTCACCCAAGATATTTGGATGACACTCAGTACACTAGACGAGAGACTTCTCAGCAGTGGCACTGGGTTGGTGTGCTAGTTGACAGCCACAGGTTGGGGGATGAGATGATCCTTTGTAGAGGTGGTGCATCAGTCATCACTGAGCCTACGCTTGGGGAGCAGGTCATGAGGGAGACATACATCATTTTTTCCTCGGGGCATGTCGAGATCATGCATGAGCAGAGGATACGGGGTACAGCAGAGGTAGTATCCCAGTATGTGTCTAGGCTCCAGACACTGTATCGACACTTTGTCGAGAGGGTGGATGGCATGTTCGATGCAGATGAGATGGCGGAGGTAGAACAGGAGGGCATTCCTTCTGTATGCCAAGGTGAGGACTCCTTTTCACATGAGTCCATAGGATCAGTTGAGGTCGCTTCTGGGGAGCGAGGGCAGTCATGCATGGATGGTGACAATAGACCGGAGCTATATTCTAGTGTCCAGGGTGAGTAGTCATGGGACTCTGCGAGAGATACTCTGGGTGAAGAGTCACTTGTGACAATTCAGCTAGAGCAGCAGGTGATGGAGCCTGAGTCGACAGAGGAGGACACTACTCACATCAGGCATGATATTCCTTTGAGAGAGAGCCAGATGGGCACTCACATCAAGTCTGTGGTGGATATGCAGCTAACCGCGGGGTCAGCCATTGAGGAGGAGCAGTCAACTGCATTGACATCGAGTACGGTGACAACTGTTACAGATCCATATCCTCTGGAGGTGTTGGAGGTTGATGGGATTGTTATGCAGGGGGCTAGTAGACAGCAGGAGCTGTTGGATATGTTGGAGCATCCATCTTTGGGTCGACACTGGGATGAGGCGCAGATAGATGTACTCGCAGTCAGCAAAGCTGCAGCGTTTTTAGTGGGTAGCACTCTCCAAGAGTACATCGATGGAGCTTGCAGCATACCTTGCCCACTTTTGCCCATTATAGAGAGAGGGGCTTCCTTCTACAGGCAGCTTCCATTGACAGACAGGGTAGAGCAGTGGGAGTTGATTACAGGCTGGCGGCAACATCCCAAGCATGTTCCATATACCGTTGTTGTTGCCACATCAGATTCTTCTTCTAGGATGGACTGGCGGGAGATCATGAGTTGGTACCCTCTAGATGGTACGGTAGTCTTCGTAGGGAGAACAGCCGAGCAGGAGCCCGAGAGCATTGATGCTTGTTGGTGGTCTTCACCTCTTAGAGCATTGGTCATAGCCAGAGGCAGTGCACAGTCCGAGCCGTGGGACTTGTGCGATTATTGGCCACAGTGGCGATGGGATCCGGGAGGACTATTGATTGGCTGGTACCGTGAGAGGCCAGTTTGGGATCCTGGCATTGAGATATCCCTTCATATCAGGGTGATGTGCATACGTAGAGGTTTGGGTGACCTGCACATTTTATGTAGAGGGACGGTGGGGAGCATCGCCCAGAGAGTAGGCTTGTTCAAGCATTGCTTGAGAACAAGCAATTTTTGCTTCTGATGATATTTGCCACTTGGGAGAGCTTGAGCAGACGCATGCATCCATCACTTCCCGCCTAAGCTTGAGGACAAGCAACGTTTTGCCGGGGGAGACTGTAATATTCCTAATTAGCACCGCTAATTGGAATATTTGATTTTTGTATAGTTTTGCCGATTATAGTTAATTAATAAATAAAAGTGAGAAAAGGGGTCCTACTCACTTAAATAAAATAAAGTGTTTCCCTAGTAGAGGCAACGTTGTAACTTAAAGGGGAAAGCCTTGGGGGTCCACACACACATGAGAGAGGCCTCACGTAAACTCCTAAGGTAACTGCGCAGGTAAAGGAGGAACTCAAGGACGCAGTTAGGGTTTTGAGGGAGCTAGCACTATAAAAGGTGGGGGTTTCACTCCATTTGGCATTATTGATATGTTATTGATATTGAGATCTAGACTTCTGTCTACTTCAGCACGCCGGTTGTTTAGTCGGTCTGCAGCACTGTTTAGTGCGAACTGAGTGTCTTCGGTCGGAGATCTCGCCCTTGGCTCCTGGGGACTTCGAGTGCCTGCTCGAGCAAGGTATTTCCTTCAGTTTCTATAGGTGATTTGCAGTGGATTTGGGTGGATGTTTGCAGAAGAGCAGCCCCTTGGAGTGACTGCGCAGTTCAGGAGAGAGGACGCAGTTTCAGCAGGGAGGACGCAGTCATTATTGTGCAGCGCAGTTGTGAGGTGATTTGGTGGTGGTTTTCAGCGTTTTTCAGTCTTGGGAGATTGTTGTGTCAGCCGGAGGTTTTGCAGGAGGATTCAGGCCCTTTTCTCAACGTGTTCCTTGAGCTTCTGCGCTGGTCCTGAAGGGACAGCGTTTTTCTAGGAGGGTGGTTTCTGGGGGTGATTTTCGGAGGTGGTCCATTTTGTTTATGATTTCTGGGTTTTGTCCGGAGCAGCGAGTACAAGTGATCTGTAGATTTTTAGCTCATTCCGGCGAGGGGATCAACCTCTAGTTCCAGTTCTTTCCAGGAGCAGCAGTTACGGCAGTTTCTTCCAGCAGCTAGGAAGCAGTTTCTGTAGTAGCCATTTCCTGTTTCTGAGAGGGTTCTTCACTTGCCTGGTGCAAGGATAGGTGCTCTTATTCTGATTATCCATTGTACCCATTTATATTCTCAGATTAATAAAATGGCTTAGCATTCCTGGCATTTTATGTGTACTTGCTTTATATTCTGTTTCCGGCATTTTTCTATATAGTTGTATGTTTGTATTGCTGCCTATTTCCTGCCAGATATTATATGGCCAAAGTTCATTGTCAAGTTTAGTAATGTAATAGTAATCCTCACCAACCTTCAAGCGAAACTGAAGCTAATTTCGATAGACTTCGAATGCCACCCTAGTTAGCTATTGGGGAAGATCAATTCAGATCTTCCATAGGTGCTCAATTGGTTTGGTTTATTTCAGGAGTCTAGTGAAGATCTAATCAATTTTGATTGCAGATGTGGCCAAAGTTCATTGTCAAGTTTAGTAATGTAATAGTAATCCTCACCAACCTTCAAGCGAAAATCAAGCTAATTTCGATAGACTTCGAATGCCCACCCTAGTTAGTTATTGGGGAAGATCAATTCAGATCTTCCATAGGTGCTCAATTGGTTTGGTTTAATTCAGGAGTCTAGTGAAGATCTAATCAATTTTGATTGCAGGACCAAGGAGTGCATTTTTTTTAATTGCAAGAGAATATTTTCTCTAAGAGGGCCGAGTTGTTTCAGACATTGCCATTCACTCAAGAGCTCAAGTTCTAATTTTGTTGCAGGATATTTTCCATTATGGTAGCAGAGTATTATCTTAATTGAAGGGATGAATATTCACTCCGAAGGACCGAGTATCATCATCTATATTTGTTGAGTTTATTGTGGATATATGTTGACCTGTGGAAAGAGTTACTGTGGGAAGAAAAGAAAGGTTCCAGATTTCCCTGTGAGATGAATCTTCATTGCTGAAGGGGCTACAAATTAGCATCAGTATTGTCTTCATATTAGACCAAGTCTACATCAGCTTCAGTGATATGAGTCCAACAGTTATATTGTGGGCATAATTGAAAGGGCTGGTATCTCCAACAGTGATATTGTGGGCACAATTGAAAGGGCCGAACCTGCTATATGTATATATATATATATATAGATATTCCAGAAAGTGTATTGTATACCCAAAGTGTTAAAGAGCAGAGATAAATAAGATTCTTGTTAGACGTGTGGCTGAGTATTCCTCATTGGATGCATCACTTATTTGGGACTGATTTGCTATACTATGTGAGGGTCACTTGTTGAGCCAAAGATGGCAGAATTGAAGATTGAAGTATCCATTGTTGTTCCTTCAAACAGAGTCATTAATACTCAAGACATCGCTTGCTGAAATAGTCCAGGTTCCAATGTTATTTCTCCTTATTTAATTTCTGCTGTTAAAGATTAAATGACAATGTATTTCCAGACTTATTATTATCATGTTCCGATATGTATTCAGTGGGATTAAAGTGTAAACATTGTTGATATCAGTCATATACAGTAGCTTATTAATTGCTGAATATAATATGGGAATTATATCATTGTTCTGAAGTGTTTTCATGAGCATACATGTTGGCATAATACGTGCATCTAAACCTAAAACAAGAAAAGTGTACCTACAGCAGTTTACACAACTGTTGATGAAAACTCATTAGGACCAAACCAATCAAAACTAAGAAATTTGGTGTGAAATTTAAGTCATTCCTGAAGGGGTACGTTACACACAGCCTTAACAAATTTATCAAATATGTTAGCATCAGGGGGTCTCAAATAGTCAGGGATATCCCTAACTATCCTATCAAATTTTTGGATGAATTCTTTGATGTCTTCCCTTCCCCTAATTATTTGGCAAGATTTTTCAATGTTGAAAGTCCCTTGGGCATCGAATGACCATATTTTTGTGAAAACATCTTCAAATTTGTCAAATTTTACTATGCATCCCGGAGGGAGACTAAGGTACCACTCCCAAGCTTGTCCTTCAAAAGATAAGGCAAATAGCATCATGATCCTATCTTCATCGAATACTAACCTAGGAGAGATTTCCAAATAGAAGTTTTCAACATGATCACGAGAACTCTTGGTGGCAACACCTTTAAACTTGGGTAACCAATCATTGTATTTTTCGAGTAAAAGCTTAGGATTGTCACTCAAATTCAAAGGCCCAAAGACACTAGCCAAATGCTTTTTACTTTGTGGGACCTTGGGTTAGTCTTGATTTTGGTTGGTGCTAGAATTTGTTGCCTTCTTGGGGGTGGGACCACCAACCTCTTCAAAGTCAAGGAGAAGGCTAGTTCTAACAGGTGATGGAGTTCGTTGTCCCTCTCTTGCAGCAGCCCTAGTCAAAGGAGGAATGTTTTCGCTTTCAAGCAAACTAGGGGATTGTACAATGAATGGAGTCGCCAGAGGAATACTTGAAATTTCATATATGAATCAATTCCTCAATGATTCACTAGGGAGGTAGACCTACTTCCTCCCTGGAAATGGCGCCAAAATGTCACCAGCTCAAACTAATAGGGGTCATAAGAGGGGTTCCTATAGAGAAACTACTAGGGCAAGTGGCAGTAATGGAGAAATAGTCCACCGTCACCTCAGCTAAAGCTCCATGTTCTTTACGGACTTTCACCGATAGGAGGAGTCCCGGTATTAAGGAAATCACTAGGAGAAATATATCAATGGTGTAAAAGTAGTGATTCCAAGGGCCTATTCAATGGAGAGACTCTAATGATGGGGATTGTTTGCTTTAGAAGCAAGGTGAATGGCTCTCCAAGAAGGCCTAGAAGGATACCTAGACCTAGGGTTGAGTATTTTTTTAATGAAAAGTGCCCTAGACCAAAGAATAGGGTTTCCAAGAAATCCTTGTGAAATTGGAGTGACAAGGTTGTAGGACCACAAAGAAGCCCTAGTGGACCCAAATGAGTTCAAGGGTTTTGGATGGAGCTTCAAACAAATGGACTTGACCAAGTGAAGGAGGATAAAATGATCAAAGGGATAGGATTTGGAGTGACAAGGTTGTAGGACCACAAAGAAGCCCTAGTGGACCCAAATGAGTTCAAGGGTTTGGGATGGAGCTTCAAACAAATGGACTTGACCAAGTGAAGGAGGAGAAAATGATCAAAGACAGGATTTGGCTTGGATCTTCAATGCAATGACCCTTAATGAAACCACTAACCAAAGGAAGCTTAGGGAGAAATGGTTCTTGAGATAGGGCTTGGGATAACTTGAGATTCCATCGTTAGAATAGCTTGAAAATTGGAGGACCCCTCAAGGACACACCAGCGCAGTTCTTGACCAAGTTCCATCAACTTTGGATGCGTACAATGGATTTTGTCTGATACCCTAGGCAACCTACTTGGGTTAGGGATTAGAAAAAGAAAAAGAGGTGAGAAAGATGTTCGTTCTGGTGATCACCTAGGACTAGACCAATGCCTAGCCTATTGGGAGAATGGATTCAACATTTTTCAATGTTTATAGATGCTTATACCCAATCAAGGAGTTCCCAAACAATTTCGCATGGCCCTAGAGGCAGTTACTAGGCTACTAGGAAAATTTATAAGTCTTCAATGTTGCAATTGATGACTTAGCAAGGAAGTTATGAATAATCATATACCCCTAGGGCATTCATTCACTATACTTTTCATAAAAATATGAAAAAGCCCTCACAAAGACAAGATCAAACAAATTCACATTTCATTAAGGCAGCTACACTAGCATCATGAGCGAAAATTTTCCATACATCACACAAGTGCAAGACATGAGAAAGAAACCATGTAAAAGACAATTACAAGTATAGCGGAATTTTACAATCACCAATAGAGACAAAAATCAAAACTCCAAGATGAGAAACAAGTCCTTCCAAACATCAAAATGCATCAAGAATCCAATTCGTCCATCAATAAGGCTAGCGAAGTTCTCAAGAAGAGATACAAGTCCAAAACCAATTTATGATCAAATGAAATGATCACCACAACAATATATATCCTCCTTAAGGGGTTCAATTTTCCTAATTAGGCCTACTAATTCCCCAAATAATAAAATAATGTGCAAAAATAACACAACTTAGTGACAAGCCCACCAAGATAGCTCCATAACACAACAGTAAGTCTCTCGAGAGGGGAAAATAATAGATACAATAGGTCGAAGGGCCATTGAGGAGGCCTAGTGGAGTTCAATGTGTGCCAAGATGAATGAATGAGATCCAAACATAGTGATAAAGGGGTTGGCCCTTTGACATCCAAGCAATGACCTGTGGTGCCCCCAAGTGGCTATGGGGGCACAAAAAATCCTCATGGGTCTCCAAATGGATCGAACAAGCCTGTATCCCATCTGTAAGGGTTAGAAGAAAGATGCAAGCCCTCCCATTCTCTTTAATGGCAAGACACGTCCTCATCTGAGCCCTGGATCAGCTGCCAACTGTGTGGTGCAAGAGTGGATCCAACTAGGCAAGGTGGTCTAGGCGCATCATCATCGTCCAATAGGTGGAAAATGAGCAAGGAACAAGTAGAACTGAAGGATCCCATGATGTGGCAATCTTCTCTCTGCTATGGTGGAGACCCGTGTTTCTCAATGCTTACCCTACAAATTTGATCCCACGAGACTAGGATACAAGGTTAACCATAAAATTAGATAGAGGAGACAAGAATACAAACCAAGCTCACTCTTCCTACCGAATACCCCCACTAATCCATGCCCAAAAGTGGCCATCATAAGTAAACAAAAATACCCAACTACACAATGAAAATCCATACCTCCAGGGTTGGAAGGCTCACCTTGAAACATACGATCATAGCAGATGGGCGAGGGAGCATACGACTAGCTTAGGTGGAGGAAATAGTGGCACATCGAGCTATCTAGTGGCTGCAAGGGGTTGTTGGCTACTACCTGAGGACCATCTAGGAGAAAACTTTTCTCTTATGGACCACTACCCACGGGTGGTGGGTAACATGTTGAGTACAGAGATGGGGGATTCAAAGGATTGCAATATTCTAGGAAGAATGACCAAGAAGTTTCGTCGAGTTCTAAACCATCAAAGGAAAAGGATCCTCCTCAAAGGGATCCCCCAAAAAAGGATCCTCCCAAAAAGGCTCACACCAAAAAGGATCCTACTAAAGGGGATCCCAAGCAAAAGACTAAGAACAAGGAGATTGAGCCAAACATTGATGCGGGTGTTGCTATAAGTAAAATGAGTATGCAGGTTCCCATTAAGGATATTGTAAAGATCCCATCCCAATGAAGGCAAGTAAAGAATGCATATTTAGGGATTGATGAGGATGACCCACCTATTATGTTGGAAAATATTCATTTCATTAGAACCAATGTTGGCCATGACCCATTCCCACTGATTCTAGCCATAAATGATCTTCTTCTTCATAATTGTATGTTAGATCCTAGGGATTCTATGAATATTATGCCACTGAAGGTGATGAAGCAACTTAAATTGAACATCACTCAGCCCTATAAGAATGTATGTGGTTTCCATTCTAGGTCTGTTCTCGTCCATGGCCTTATTAAAGATATAAAGGTAGCTTTGATTGTTAATGAGGATATTTATGTGCTTATGGAAATTGTTGTTATTGGCATACTAGACATATGGGGAATTTTGTTATCTAGGAAGTGGGGTGCTTTTGTGGGTGGACAACTTCAAATGGGTTTATCTTACACAACCATCCATCAACCCAATGGGACCCCATTTATTCTCTATAGGTATCTCGAATTTCCAATTCATGTTGAGGATCGTGGCCTTCTCCCATATCCTGATAAGCCCTCTAAACTTAAGGATTCAAATGTCCTTTCCCTTCATCCTCCATAAGAAGTATGTCTCCTAAAAAGGCCTAACCCTAAAGAGAATAAGCCTAAAAATAAGTGGGTACAAAAACCAAAGGAGGAATTTAAGGTTTGGGAAGTAGTGTCGGTTGACAAAAACCATGTGCCATCAAAATCCACGGTAAGGTTGATGAAGGGCACTATTACATAGCAAGCTTTGATGGTGAGATTTGGCATAATCCCATCAAGGGCAGTAACATCACCCCTTTCCTAGATACTTGACGTTGTATCATATGCATGCTATAGTAGGATGCATTGAATTGTACCCTCCTCATCCTTCCTTTTTATTCTTCATATAACAAGAGGTTGAGGTGCAAAGAATAGCAGAGTTTGGAGCCATTTTCAGAGTAGCAAATGAGCTCAAAGACCACATTGAACCCACTTAGTCAGAAACTTCTTTGGAAGAGATTTCCAACGGTATAAAGAAGTCTACAAATGGCCTTCTAGATCAAAAGATAGGGGCAGTCAAAGTTGAGCCCATATAAGTCAAAATCTTGGAGACCCCGCAACCCCGAAATCCTGTAACTCATAAGAAAATCAATTTCAAAATATTTCAAGGAAAAGGACTAGGGATTCGTCATTTGTCATAGCTAGCGCCATCTACTGACGAAACCCCGTAAAAGAAATTGGAGGACTAGACCCCGAGACCCTAGAACCCCCTAACCTTTGGTTTAATGAATTTTTGAAGGCGTCGAGATTGAACCATTCACAAAGAAATATCTTGCACAAACAAAGGACCGGGGAACCTTCTCTCTCACCTCCAACCGAACAGGTGGCAACATGTCATTAGGAAAATGTGACGTGAGCGACCACCCACTGGGAGGTAGACATGTGGCAGGAAACTTTGAAGTTTTTAGGTACCTAAAGGACCCATATATGGATGACTCTTGGACCAATCACAATGTAATGTCCCCAATAAAATTAATTTTGCTCAGATGAATTTTTATATTTTCAATTGGGTGTTGGGAAATATTTTGGCATGTAAACTTAGGAAAAGTGGGTGGAGGGAGTCCCCACCTAATTTTTGGAGAGATGTAGGCCACCAACATTAGAGAAAAGGAAAGATTAAATTGATAGTGGGATGTGGGGCCACCCAAAAAGGGGAATTCGAACCCCTTAGGAAAATCGAGCTAGGCAGAAGGAAGTCGAATTGGTGGGACCCACAAAGAGAGAAAGGGGGAAACCAAGATAAATAAAAGGAGGAGACATCATTTTTGGGGCTTTTGACAAATTGAATTTGTAATATCCCAAATAGGGATTAATAGTAATAAAAGGGCAAATAGACAAGTAACTATAGAAAAAATGCAAACACCATTAAAACAAACAAACTGGAGCCAAAATCACTGTTGAGCCATTTTATTAATATATTGGGAAAGAGTACAATTCATGTGCTAGAAAGTTTGCACCTGGGCCTGCTCAAGGCAGGCTTGAAGAACAATTCAAACCCAAGCAAAAACTCTGGTTGAAATTGCCTCTACGTGGCTCAGTCTCTACGCTGCCTAGCCCAGAAATGTTGTTGTTGGTTGTCTTTGGACTGCTGGTTGGGCTGCTTCCTCTGCTTAGAAAATTCTAGGCTTTTAGCCCCGGACTCTACTCACCAAACTGACAAAAACCCGCGAAGGAATTGGCTAGATGTTGACCCCAAAATTTCAACCCAATTTCCTCTAGCTCCTCTAACTGCTGGCTGCGTTAGGATCTCCGTTTGAAGCCTCAAACCTGACTAGAAAATTTTGCCGAATTAATCTTGGCTTCTCCTTAATATACCCAGAAAAACCCAGAAAGGGTTCGCCCAAAGCTTGACTTCGGAATTTGGCCCT
Organism: Pinus albicaulis; assembly: GCA_034641835.2. Taxonomy (NCBI): domain Eukaryota; kingdom Viridiplantae; phylum Streptophyta; class Pinopsida; order Pinales; family Pinaceae; genus Pinus; species Pinus albicaulis. The sequence goes on from JAXQQM020090283.1 coordinate 58,458, forward strand.
CTTCATCTTGGCTCACTACGTTGCTGGGTAAATCGAACCTTTGGATGAATCTGCTGGAAAATGCCTCCAGGGAGCTACCAAAATCCCTGGTAGGAGGTGGCTAACCTCCCTTCCAAATCTCCTGCTGAAACTCCGCTGCTCTCCACACTCTCGACACCCACACTGAACCGAGCTGCGCAATCACTACGTAGTCTACTCTAACTCTGCGCAGTCCTAGAGGGGCTATGCTCTTGCTGTAACTGTTGTTGTGTAATTCCCTCACCAAAATGCAGAAATAATCTCCTAAGCGGGCACACGAAGTCCCCCGAGGTAGAGGTTGAGATCTCCGCTTGAAGATCTCGTATGCTTAACAGCACTGCAGACTTGTCTCTCCGGCTCAAGTGTGCTTCAGTCAAAATGACCAAGACAAATAAGATGAATGAATGAATGACCAAATGAGCCTTCCCTTGTCCATTGAGGCCCAACGTATTCCTTGGGTCCCACCTTGGATTGCGCTGCCTCTCCTTGGCCAATCATGTGCTGCCTTCCTCTAGCCAATCCCACGCTGTCCTTTTCGTGCCTCTTCTACGCTGCCACCTAAGGCCAACTCAACCCCACCACTAAAGCCACAATTTTCTCTTAGGGACTTTAGCAAAAGACTTTATTTAACCTAATTATTAATTGTGGGTCCCCTACCCATTTTATTTCCACCCAACATTAGGATTTTCCAAAATTAATAAAGTTAATATCCCAATTAACGGATTGCTAATTTGGGGATATTACAGTCCTCCCCGCCAAAAATTCATTGTCCTCAAGCAATGCCTGAACAAGCCTCCTCTCTAGCTTACACTCCCCACTGTCACTGCAAAAATGTGCCTGCGTCCCAGATACGCCACTGAATCATCCCTGTCCTCTGCATCGCCCCGATATGAAGGGATCCCTCAATGCCAGGATCCCAAGACATCCTGTCCAACATGAAGCTCCACCTGATCCACTCACCATCTTTCCATGCTAATGAATTCCCCCACCCCATCAGTGACTCGCTAAAGCCCAATGGAAGATCTACACGATCTCCCCATGTAATATACAACTCACCCCTAAACGTTATCGAGTTGTGTCGAGTCGTAATTCTCGAGTCCCCTGCTAATCTCGAAGAGGTACCCATGCTGATGTAGTGCTGCCCTGATCATGAGATACTCCCCATCGCGCGCAGAATATATCCTCCTCTCTTGAGGCCAAGTGGCAGGAGATCTGAGAGAGACAAGATTGTCTGGCTCAGGCATCGCCATGATGCCAATATCTACCCCTCTGAATGCAACTCTGAATCTATGGAACAACAAAGAAATTCTGTCTCACCATCAGATGAAGGCCTGTGTGTACTCCCATGTGCCAACCCAATAGTGAACTATATCACTCTCGGTCCTGACTCTGACCATCACGAGACAGCATGGCCTATCTATCAACTGAGTCTCTGCATCCCATAGTCAGACCTATTGCACCATAGCTCTGACAACTGTAGGAATTCCTCTGTGCCTCATCTCTAGTCCCTGCACGTGACCAATATAGAGGGTCCATATATCATGGGCTAACCCGATGCATGCTAACCTGCCCTATGCCTGCCATTGTGTAGCACCGATGACCTTTGGAAGCCACATGTGACAAATAACTACCCCCTGAATGCAACCAATAGATGGATATCTAATACTCGCAATCGACTCAAGGTATGTGGATCCATCTTGTTCCTACCAACCATCTCCACTACGTCTGCCATACACTCTTCAATCATGTGCTGATACAATCTCTGGGGCCTAGACACATACGGGGAGGCTACCTTAGATGTACCCAGTATTCTCTACTCATGCACGGTCTCGACATGTCCTGAGGAAAGAGTGACACATGTCTCCCTCGTGACCCGCTCCCCAGGTGTAGGCTCAATGAGGACTGATATGCCACCCCTGTAGATGATCATCTCATCCCCCAACTTGTGGTTGTCAACTAACGCACCGACCCAATGCCATTGCTGATAGGTCTCTCCCCAAGTGTGTTGCGTGTCATCCAAATATCTTGGGTGAGATTCGCGTACCCCGCCACTCATGCCTAGAGTTCCAAAGGACAACAACAAAATCGACTGTGCTCGTAAGTGATGTAGAAGAGGGTCAGGCGTGTGAGTCCCCACAGATATTGTCAAGCATCGCTCAACTGTCTCCCCGTCGATCCTAGGTGAACTACCCCCAAAGGTATGCCCGATGTCTCTGTCCATGAGTCTCCTTGGAGGCAATGCTCTAAAACCCTGTTGTGCTATACACCTCCGCATACCACCAATCATCCAGGTACTCCTCGACATGCCATTGTACACTGTGGCACACCCCTGTACACCGTTGGCTACCCCATGCTACTGATATACCACCCTGTATTGTCTCATGCCTTGTCTGTGTCAAGGCACCAGTCACTCCTCGCATGTACACAATGTGATGTAAGACACTTCTACTCCTCAATACAATCCAACACACTATGGTACACCACCATGCACCTCCATGTCCACCGGTAGTCCACTGCTCAATGCTAGATTCTCCCACACATCCTTGGATGTGATGGCCTAGAGTTGTGTCTCTAAATGTCAGCCCACCCCCAGTCGATATCATCACCTCCACTGTCGCATCACCATACTCGTCAATGAATGGATCGTCACTCTAAACCCTCCCTGAGGGGTCTGAGAAGTGAATCTCTCTATGTGTCAGTAGTGATGCCACCACTGCTCTGATGCTCTGCAACCTCTGTGCCCCACACAAAGGTGAAGAATCCCTGGCTCCATACAAGGCACTGTCTGGTGGCCTACGAATGCCACCTCCTCCGACAAGCTCCTTCCAGATTATGTTGATCACCTTGTGACCCTGCGTACAAATTTCGTACTAGGACAACCCAAGGAGTCTGTCCCTAAACAAGTTGGCCACTGGAGCTAACCAAGACTCCACTAGCGAATGTGCATGTTCAAATGCAAGGCCAACTGTACCCTCCAAAACATAGTCAACCGGTCTGCCTGGGAAGCGATAGGTAGTCCCACCCGGATCCCAATGGTAGTCTGGGTTCCTGTATTCCCAACGCCTGGTAACTCCTGTTGAACTGCACTCGGGTCCACCACCATCTCCATAACCCACACCACCGAGTACCAAATCAAAATCTCTCGTCATCCAACCCCAAGATGCGGATGTTGAACCCTGTGCAACTCCAGTTGTCTCATCCCGTTATCCAGGTCAGCATATGAGATCTGACTAGGTGGCTCCATCTCTCTCTCTCCAATGGGAAGAGGTTACCCAATAGTGTTGCTAGCCCCATCTATGTATGCCTAAATGGGGCTGCTCTGACACTCCAATGTGCCCTCTAGCTGTACCATTAGGGAATCCAATAGTTCCCCAATGTGGGCCAACTTGATCGCTGACTCGGCAAAAACCACTCTCATGCCCTTCAGCTCCTCATTCTGCAGCAGAATATCCTCTCGTACTGATGTGGCCTTCTCCTTCAAGGGTGGATGCATCTCCTGGCACCTCACCCATCTGTTGCGTGCTCCTATCACCCCAAAAATCGGACACGTCCTTGGTCATCACCTCATCGAATGGCACTACTAGTGTAGGCTCTACTCTCTCCAGTAAGATGTCAACCAACGCAGTCAAAGAAGTCTCCAACACGGGTGACCCCTGCATCATACTGGGTGCATCCACTTGCTCGCCATGATCCTGTGTGCCCTCATCCTCCAAGTGCGAGGTAGCCATTCTGATGGCTTCCCCCTCTGTTATTCGGTTAAGCTGGAAAAATGTATCCAATCTTCCCACTCTATCCTGAGTCGTGCACTCGGTGGATCCATCATACTTGGGGAAAGGTATCCTCCCAATGGTACGCCACAACTTTGAGCTTTATGTGCTAGACACCCCATCGTTCCTCCCTCTTTTATTGTGCCTGAGCTGGCAGTAATCTCTGAAGGAAAAAGCTGCTCTGAAGTTTTCCCCCATGGACTGTCATTCTCAGAAATAATCTCCCATGGGTATTGTTAGACTCCGTCTTGTCTAACCTCTGTCAGAGTCAATTGCAGACAGGTAGCTGTCAAAGTCTCAGTTCAATATACAGACCAATGCCAATCAGCTTTCACCCACTGCTACTTAGATGTTTGCAAAGCTTGTTTTCAGAATGTTTCAATAACACTTGCAGGCTAGGAGAAGGATCAGTAGCTGTTTATATCAGGAATGTCATCAATAAGAAATTGATTCTTCTTCAAAACCCTGTTTTGAAGAAGAAATCATCAAATATGTTTTGGTAATAAATAGGTAAATGGTCAAAATATTTCAAATTTTACAGTTCTTCAGTGGCACCAGCTTCAAACATTCCTGCAAAAGGCAACAAGCATTTCAGTTCAAAAATTCAGAAAAGCCAAAGAGAAAACATTATATTAAAGGACCAAAGGACAAAATGCCAAAAACATTATAGTGTGGGCTATCAAACAAATTCAAAAAATCAAATCTGATTTTGAAAGATATTTACATCATATATAAAAGGCCAAACAAGTTTCATTTCCAACAATCCACAGCATACAAATCGAAATCTGGAGTTTGAAGGCCGAATTCGAGTTTTGAAGCATCGTTGACAGGGTTTGAAGGTCGAGCGACCCACTTGGGCGAAAGCGACCCACCTGGGTGTAGAGCGACCCACTCGGGCGTTTTTCACAGTGCAAAAATATAACCAGAGCGACCCACTTGAGGAAAAGCGACCCACTTAAAAAAAAGCGACCCGCTTGCCAGCAGAGTTCAGAAAAGTCGATTTGAGCGCCCAGTTTCGTTTAAATCTTCTCCAAATCTGGCCATGCAAACAAAGTTCTAAAATTGTTGTTCGGACCGTGCCATTTTAGCGAAGGAATCACTCGGAATGAAAGGCATACTTTGTCTCTTGACAAGCATATGCCCTCGGGTTTGCTGTCTAGCCCTCAAAGAATGCATATAAGGAGGTGGAATCTCTCAGCAATCGAATCTGATTTTACACCAACATTCGTGGCCCCATGCACAGTTTTGCAATGGAATTGGTTTGCCATTGGCACTATATGCTTTGATCTCAATCTCCCTCTATGCAAATCTCTACCAATTGATTATAACAACACAGAAGCGCCAGTGCAGGGAAAGCTCAATGTTCATCTCGCTTCCCACACCCATGATGATCTGGGATGGCTCAAGACAGTTGATCAGTATTATGTGGGTTCTAACAATTCAATTCAGGTGTGTAAGAGCATTACGTACTATGTTGAGTGCCACTGTTCATGATGTTCTATATTACATAAGTCCTATTTACTGCCAAGATATCATTGATTCGGTATCCAATCAATTGAAGAGTTTGTATTTGAAATTTCTCAAAAGGAATCCGGGTTAGGATGGGAATGGTTTCTATGAAAATGATACAAATTATTGACACTGCTACAAAAGGTTCGGCATCTTCATGTGGTTCAGTTTGTGGGTGCTGTCACACAAAATGTTCCTATGATGATCATTGCAGAGTATCTTCCAAACGGAGATTTGAAAAGTTACCTCCAAAGAAAGAACGTTTACAACCTGCAAAGGCAGTGAGAATTGCTCTTGAGACTGCAAAAGGAATGAATTATCTTCACGAATCCAAACCGGGGGCAATCATCCATTGTAATTTGAAACCAAGGTGCCAGAAATATTTTACGTGATAGTGGGGTTCCAGTCATTGATCGCATAGTTTTAATCCGGGCTCTTAAGCTGCTAGAGCAACGTGGGAAAGCTGTGATTTTTGAAGGAACATCCACAGATGATGAAGAGAAATCTCGAGGAGAGCGAAAGGTTTGGGAAAATATCCAAAAAGGATTTGTCAACTAGAAAAATTTGGCTCACGTCCTTGACATCTGGCCTTTCACTTCAAACAAAAATAAACAAAGACACCTGTTACCAAATGAATAGGATTCGATTCCTATTTCCAGACTTTATTCAACGGGATCTGCGCTCCATGTGTCGGCCATCAGAGGATTTTTAGAGGAACGCTGTTTTATTTTAGAATAGAGGAAACGCTCTTTTCTATTGTTGTAACTGCAGGTGAAACAGTGCCCCTGTTTTGGGGTCGATTTGTTTTTTCTAGAATAGTTTATTTAATGTATTAAAATAATCATTTGTAAGGGAGGAGAGAGTTCTGAGCGCTGGTGTAGGAGAGAGAAACAGAGCTTCATTGTATAGATTTTGACAGAGATTTTAATTAAAAATGCAGCTCTGACCCCTGAGATACCTGTGGTATGAAAATCAACATTTGTCTCATCCTTTGTTTCATATGTAGCCTGTTTTGTGTTCATGTCATTTCATGATCGTTTCCATTTGAACAAATGAAGTGTTAAGGTAGAATTCATAATTTATATGCTCTGCCTTTAAGTTTGTTCATATTTAATGTTTTCTTCTGTTTGACAAGGATTCATCTTCTATGCCCTTGTCAACTCCTCAGCAGTCCAGCCATTCCATTTAATCTCAATTTGATGTTAAACTTCATGCTTACCTTGCCTCAGGAGATAATCTGCGTTTTTCATTTGATCTCTGCTCTTGCTGTCTTTGCCCCACACAGCCCAGAAAACCCAAACATTTATTAAAAACCCTTTTCATATCTATTTACTAGCCTAAGATCAGTTATGCTTTTGGTCATCTCAGCCCTTCTGAAAACCTTTTGCTGAGATAGACCCGGAGAGAGCCCTCTCCTGTCCTCGTAGGGCTAGCTACGAGGCTAAGGTTGGTTTGATGTTGCCTCGAACCTCGCCTTCTTCAGCCTGAGGCAGATTCGAGCGCTAACATAGTGGCGACCATACTGGGGAGATCTCAATGGTTTGCTTGTTGATGTGTTTGTTCCATAAGTCTTAGACGGAGTCTGAAGTCACGCCAGGTAGCTTTCGAAACGCTTTTGCTATGCATAAGCGGAAGTAGATAAACGCTGCTTCAGTCGATCTCCGGTAAGCTTGTGTGTGCAGTACTTGATTTGTAAATCACCCCAGTATACTTATTCGTTCTAGACCCTTTGGATGATTGAGTCTAGAAGTCGAAAGGCTGAAAATAATTGATTGTGTTCCTTGAAATTTATCCCGAGAAAATTAATACACTGGCTTCAAGAAGGAATACTAGGGCAAATCCCGACCCTGATCCACCAACAATATTTGAAAATCCAAATCTAATTCCGAGGACCCTTAGAAAACAAGGAAGTCAAGAAAGTTCTGAAAGAGAAAGTCAAGTGAGTTTTGGGAGTTCCAGATTGCTTACCAGATCTGCATCTTGTCCTGTGAAGATTATATATGTTGATGAAATTCCTTTTGATGCACGGTTTGAAACATCCTTGTTTGTAAATTTTTCCGAAACTGAATTGTCAAGATTAATTCCAGATCCGTTGTTTACTGAAGATTTGCAATATAGATTTGTTTCACATTACCTGGATAGACAGTTGCAAAATTCCATTGTGGATACTAACACTCCTGAATTCACTGAATCTGCTTCTCAAATTTTTGAACCATCTGAAATTGCATCTAGTTCACGGATCCCTACTGAGCCTCCCTTTATCCCTACCATTCCGGTTCAGCCTGACCTTTCTGATCAGCAATCCATAGTAATTTCTCCTCCGTCTCCACCAAATATACCTCGCAGACCTACTGCTCCTAGTCCTCCTGTTTCTCCTCGACAGCAGATTGTCATCAATCCACCAAGAGCTATGGCTGCTCGTTTTGCACCTCTTGTATTACCACAGCAGTTGAATGATATGCCTGCAGATTATCAGAGCAAGATCCCAACATTTGATGGCACTCCACAGAGTCTTCTGGCACAGCAGCACGTAGACAATATGGCAGAATTTTTTGATCGTTTTGAGATTGATGAAGAGAATGTGAGTATGAGGCTTTTTGTGCAAACTTTTGGAGGAGAGGTAAGAAAGTGGTTTAGAGCCTTGCCGCAAAGAAGCATCACTACATTGGCAGAACTCCAGAGGCAGTTTTTAGATCGATGGGAGATGAAGAAGGATCCACTGCAGATTACTTCAGAATATACAAACCTCAAACGTAATCCTGGTGAGTCTGTTCAGGATTATATCATTAGATTCAATACAGTGTATAATGCTATTCCAGATGATTTGAGACCGTCCAAAAAGTCTGCTCTCCTTAAATTCTCGGATGGCTTTGATCCGGAGATGGCTTATTCCCTTCGTGATAGAGATCCACCTACTTTAGAAGATATGCAGAAGGTCGCTGTTAGTGTTGAGGCAAATCTGAATGATAAAAGAGCATGGTTGAAAGCGGAGAAAAGAGTGACAATAAAGGAAGAGCCTTCCACATCTATATCAGAACAACACTTGATTCGTGAGGTGGAAAAATTGCTTAAAAAGGTGAATCTCGACAAATCAGAAACACAGTTTCGAAATCCAAATTTCCGTGGCCAGCAGCAGCCACAATTCAGAATTAAGCAGCGTGAACAAAGAGCTCAAGAGCCAGCAGCCCAACAGCAGATTAAGACACCTCTTTTGCAGAATTTTGTGAGTCATGATTTCGACGATGATGATGATGTTTCAGGTGAGCAAAATCATTTCTTCACTCCCGATGATTTGCCTATCTATATCACTGAGGATGAAGAATACGGAGAAAGTTCAGTTGTTCAGAAAGATGAGGATTTCATCCTAACAAATGATGCAGATTTAGAGGAAGAGTCAGATGAATACCAAAGAGGATATATGAATGCATTGACTGCTCAGCAGAAACAATATTCATTGAGAAATCGAGATGTACCCATAAATCCCATGCAGAAAAGAAAAGAAGCTTCAGCACCGAAGATGGATTCACCGATACCACAAAAGAAAGGGAAAGAGACAATTGATCCAGCAGCTAGTAAAGTATCATCAGCAGAGAAGGTAAATCAGTCAAACATAGTGAAAGACAAGGCTGAAAAGAAGGAAGTTCCGGTTAAAGAGGTTGAGAAAGTTTCAGCATTTAGTTTGGAAAATGAAATTTCCAAACTAAAAATATCTATTCCTTTGACTGAAATCATGAAGAACAGCAGTTACCGTGGTCAAGTCTCCAAAATTCTGAACTTTGATCCAATGATTGACACGGTAAATGTTGAGGATGATCAGCCGGAATTGATTTTTGGGCCTGCATTAAATGGTGAGTCCCCTGACAGTAATGTTCCTCCTTTTTACATCAGTTTGAGGTTGCACGAATATATATTGCACAATGCTATGCTCGATTTGGGTGCTTCGCACAATTTGATGCCAAAGGCGATCATGGAAAAGTTGGGATTAGACATTACAAGAGAGTATCATGATTTGTATTCATTTGATTCCAGCCGGGTAAAGTGTATAGGACTCATCAAAGATTTGGTGGTAAGTTTAGATCAAATTCCAGCAAAGAATGTTTTGATGGATGTGGTGGTTGCTGACATTCCTCCACGTTTCGGGATGCTCCTTGCAAGATCTTGGGGGGCAAAGCTGAAAGGTACACTTCAATTAGATTTCTCTTATGCTACAATTCCAGTCTTCGGTCAAATGAGAAAGTTGTATCGTGAGCAGAAGATGAAATACATGATAACTAGTAAAGAGAAGCCAGTCAATCATCCTGTGAATTATGTACATACTGATTTAGAGTCGTTTGTGTTGCTTGCTGATAGTTTTAATGATGTAGAAAGTCAATTAGTTCAGGCAGAAGACATACCAGAAATCAATGAGAATTTTAGAGAAGTTTTGCAAAAAGAAAGAAGAGAAAAACAAGTTGTTTTGGAGCAATCAGCTGAAGACAATGGGCAGCAAACAGGAAAATCAGAGCCGGCACAGTTTCAGCATTTAGAGGACGATGAAGATGGTCTTTGGACCATGTATTTTGATGGTGCAGTGGGCAGCGATGGTGCTGGGATTGGTGTGTGGATTCGTAGTCCATTTTCCGCTCCTGATAGAGTTCCGAGCAATGTGAGAGTGTGTTCCTACAAGCTTGCATTTGACTGTTCTAATAATGAAGCGGAATACGAGGCTCTTATTGCTGGCCTTAAAATTCTTAAGAAGCTGAAAGCGAAAAGGATTGCAGTATATGGTGATTCAGAATTGGTGATAAAGCAAGTTAAAGGTGAGTTTCAGGCTAAGCATCCTCGCATGAGGGCTTACCGAAATGCAGTTTTAGACATTCTGAAGTTGTTTTCTGATCATACTTTGACGTGTGTGCCCCGCATACAAAATGGTGTTGCTGATGGACTTGCTAAGGCAGCAAGCAATCTTAAGATTCCAATGAATTCCAGCAACAAGTTCGAGATACATGTGAAACACCGGCCCACCGTTCCAGACAATCAGCGATGTTGGCAAGTCTTTGAGGATGATGAGGAGATTAGTGAATTTTTGCAGAATAAGGGTAAGTTTAAAGACACATCCATAGATACAGAATTCGATGATGGCAATGATGACATACAGATAAACCAAATGGATGTGCTGCAACTCAAGGACAACATCATTCCTAAGGGTTTGATTCCTTTGGAAGAGTTGTTTGATCAAGATGATGTAGCCCGCAAACCGACATTGAGGCCAACAGAAAAAGGTGTCGAAGAGGTAAATATTGGGACAGCTGAGAATCCCAAGATGGTAAAATTGTCAAAGTCATTGTCACCAAAGGTAAAGGCAGAATATGTGAAATTGTTGTCTTCATTTTCTGATGTGTTTGCGTGGGATTATTCAGATCTAAAAACATATGATACCAACATCATTCAACATACTATCCCCATCAAACCAAATCGGAAGCCTTTTCGTCAAAAGTTGAGGAGAATCAATCCAAAGCTGCTACCATCGATCGAAAAAGAGGTAAATAGGTTGTATAAGTCAGGAATCATTGTGCCTATTCGATTTTCAGATTGGATATCAAACTTGGTGCCCGTGAGAAAGAAGACAGGTGAGATCCGTTTATGTATTGACTTCAGAAATCTGAATAAGGTATCATTAAAAGATAATTATCCGCTGCCAAAAATGGACCATATATTGCAGCGAGTAGTTGGAGCATCAAGGATGTCACTACTCGACGGATACTCAGGTTATAATCAGATTTTAGTGCAGGAAGATGATCGTGACAAGACTGCGTTCACCACTCCTTGGGGAACATTTCATTATGCAAAGATGCCGTTTGGTTTAAAGAATGCAGGCGCTACCTTTCAGCGTGCAATGGATATGGCTTTTTCCAACGAAAAAGATGTGTTTTTGGTTGTTTACCTCGATGATTTAACTGTGTTTTCAAATTCTGATGAGGAACATTTATATCATTTGAAAATTGTTTTCCAGAAGTGCAGAAAATATGGCATTTCGCTGAATCCGAAAAAGAGCCTTTTCGCCATGGATGAAGGAAAGCTCCTTGGCCACATCATATCGAAAGATGGCATCCGAGTTGATCCTGCACGTGTTGAAGCCATACAGCAGATTGAACAGCCCCAGAACAAGAAAGAAATACAGTCATTTAATGGTAAAATGAATTTTCTGCGTCGTTTCATTCCAAATCTTGCAGAGCACCTTAGAGAAATCACGAACATGCTGAAAAAGGACAGTCAGGTAAAATGGACAGAAGAGGCGGTGAAGTCATTTAATTTGGTAAAGATAGCTCTTTCCTCAGCCCCTATTTTAATCAGCCCGGATTACACACAGGACTTCATTTTATTTTCTTTTGCTTCCGAGCACACATTGGCAGCTGTTTTGATGCAAAAAAGGGACGGAGTTGAGAAGCCCATTGCTTTCTTCAGTCGGATCATAAGGGATGGAGCATTGAAGTACAATATTATTGAGAAACAAGCACTTGCGCTTGTAAAGGCTTTGAAAGACTTCCGTGTGTACGTATTGCATTCCCATATTATAGCATATGTTCCTAACGCAGCAGTTAAAGATGTTTTGGTACAGGCAGATCCAGAGGGAAGAAGGGGTAAGTGGATCGCTGCGTTGTTAGAATATGATGTGGAGATTAAACCAACCAAGCTGATCAAAGGACAAGGACTCGCCAAGCTCATGGCTGAAACAAATCTGCATGCTCTAGACATAAATTTGATTGCTGCCATGTCTGATGAAGATGAGGAAAGTACGTCAGTTCAGGCATCCGATATTTTTGTTTCTTCCCCTTGGTATGCTGACATTTTATATGTGCTTCAGAATTTGTCTACACCACCCGGGATGCCTAGAAATAAGAGTAGAACATTGAAGTTAAGAGCTGCTAAATTCTGCATTCTGAATTCTGCATTATATTGGAAAGACCCTGGAGGTATGTTGTTGAATTGTTTGGTAGAGGAGGAAGCTCAAAGAGTTTTGGAGGATTTTCACAAAGGTGACTGTGGAGGTCATTTGTTTTGGAAGACCACAGCGAATAAAATTCTAAGGGCAGGGTATTATTGGCCTTCTTTGTTTTCTGATGTGTTCAAGGCTGTTAAAAATTGTCACGAGTGTCAAATTTTCTAAGGGAAGCAGAAACTACAGCCTTTGCCTCTAAAACCAATCGAAGTTAGTGCACCATTCCAGCAGTGGGGATTGGATTTTATCGGGGAAATCCACCCAGCATCTTCCGGACAGCATAGATGGATCTTGACAGCTACAGACTACTTCATGAAGTGGATTGAGGCGATTCCCACTCGACAGGCCACTGATGCAGTAATTATTTCTTTTCTTGAAAACAATATTCTGTCACGTTTTGGGTGTCCTAGTAAAATAATCACAGATAATGCAGCGGCCTTTAAGTCTAAGAGGATGGTTGATTTTTGTTTTAAGTACAATATTACCTTGGGACATTCGACCGCCTACCATCCGCAAGGAAATGGCTTGGCGGAATCTTCAAATAAATCCTTGGTGAATATCATTAAGAAATTGCTGGAAATCAACAAAAAGGCCTGGCACAAGAAGTTAGTGAATGCATTGTGGGCTGATAGGGTAAGTCAGAAAAAGTCTATTGGCATGTCTCCTTTCGAGTTGGTGTATGGAACGGATACGGTTTTTCCTACTTCACTTGCTGTCCCGATGGTCAAATTGCTTCAGGAGGCTGGGAGTGAGGAAGATCCTATGCAGCGGAGGATTAATCAGATGATTCATTTACAGCAGACACGAGAGGAGGTATTTCAAAATACTTTCAAGTTGCAGGAGCGCATAAAGAAGATCTACGACAGAAAGGCGAAAGCAGATAAGTTTCAGTTGGATGAGGTAGTTTTGAAATGGGACGCTCGGAATGAAGATAAGGGAAAGCACGGCAAATTTGAAAATCTGTGGAAAGGTCCTTTCAAGATTGCAGCGTATCGGGGTCAAAATGCATTTCTTCTAAAAGAAATGAATGGAGATGATTGTCCTGGAGGACCGATCAATGGTCGGTTGCTGAAGCGATACTACTTCTGAGTATCTTCTGCTGATCTCATTATCATTGTATATATCATTTTACTTTTGTTTCGTTGCAAGTGTGCACTGATCTCTCATCTTCAGTCTGGGGCCCGGAGCGAAGGCTATAATTCTGGAGATAGAGGTTGGTTGGTTTGAAATTGTCAAGTCAGTTTTATCAGTCTTTTAGTTTTAAAAAGTCATGTCAATTTTGGTCATATCAGTTTTGGTCAAATTGCAGTCAGTCTTTAGTCAAATCTGCAGTCAATAAAAATGTCCAAAGTTTGTTTTATCAGTTGAAATAATGATTCCATCGCCCAATGGATGAAAGGCACTGTCTGACTCCCCCAGAGATCTGCCGTTCTTGGCATCTCCATGGAGCCACCATCCCCATTTGAGCCAATGTTAGAGTCGGTCCTTACAGCCCTCCGTCAGTGATCATTTCGTCTTTTGCATATTCATTCTTAGGTGTCTCGCTTGTTCCACTTCGTTGCATTTCGCTAGGAGCATGCCATTGACTGACGAAGGGGTCTGTTGTCTTATGTTTCCTCATGCTTACACCTGCAGTGCTATTTTAAAAATTTCCTCAAAAATCACTCAAAATCATTGTCATTTCATTCATGGTCATTAAAATGTCAATAAGTGTCTTTGGTCCTAGTGTCTAGGGTTTTTGAGTCATTTGTATACCAGTCATAAAGCCTGCAGGATGAGGATGGTTCCGCAAATTTTGATTTCATGTTTTATTATCATCAGCATTTTAAAAAACATTTCTAGTCCAAAACTCTGTTTTGGAACTAGAAATTGTTCAATATTATTTTTGTAATAAATTGTGCTTATTTCACCAAGAAGAAATTTCAAAGCAGACCTCTGGTCTTTTCCTTAGCTAAATAGCCATACCCCTGCAAGAAGACAACAAAATCATAAAATCTGAGCTCAGAAAAGCCAAATGTGAAAATACAAAAGCATTGTAATATGGGTTATCAATTAGATTTGAATCAAATCTGATTGTGAAAGATATTTATATCATATATATAAAGCCAAACAAGTTTCATTTCCAACAATCCACAGCACACAAGTTGAAATCTGGAGTTTGGAGGCCGAAATCGCATTTCAGAGCATCGTTGACAGGGTTTGAAGGTAGAGCGACCCACTTGGAGGTCGAGCTACCCACCTGGGCGTAGAGCGACCCACTCGGGCGTTTCTCACAGTGCAAAAATATAACTAGAGCGACCCACTTGGAGGTCGAGCGACCCACTTAAAAAAAAGCGACCCGCTTGCCAGCAGAATTCCGGAAAATCGATTTGAGCGCCCAGTTTCGTTTTGGATCGCCTCCAGCGGCCTTCAAACAGGTTTTTAACAATTTCTCAATGGTTTTTAATGTGTTGGTGGTATCATTGATGGTTTCAAACATTTGAAATGGAAGAGTAAACCTACAGTCATGGCAGCTTTGTTTCTTCAGGGTTTAAAATGTATATGGATGGTTTTATGAGTTTTTCTCCCACTTCGTATCATTGATATATATCCACCTTGGCATATGTGTCCAAACTCCACTGTTTTCATACCCCATTATACCATCGTGGCCATCGTTATTGCTTTACCATTGTCAAGGCTTGTGTTCCATGGTGATTATGGTCAGGTTGTGTCTCACTGCCCAATGATAAAAATATTCTCATAACTCTGTTTTCACTGCCCATTGACACTTATAACTCTGTTGTTATTGCTCATAAACAAACACATTCATATGATGCATTGCTCCCTTTGACAAGATTTGCTCAATATTCTAAAAGCTGCCTGCTTCCTTTGGTCAAGTTTCACTTGCAATTAAACAGAGATATTATCATTGTTTGTTTCCTTATGGTGTTTTGACGGTGGGGGATATTTGTTGGGTGTTGAAACACACATCATAACTTTGTTTTCACTGCATTTATATCAGTATACATAGTGCCAATAGCTTGTTCAGAGCCATGTCAGAGACAGAGTCAGAGTATGAGCAAGGGTCAGGCAGTGATTCTGTGACTGAAGGTAATGTGCCCCGGGGGTCTCATAAAGATAACAGAAGTGGTAATCATCGCAGAGAGGAGCCTACTTCCTTGGCTCGGTTGCAGGCATGTCCATTAGCAATGGATTGTTTTCGGTATTTGTCATGTTTCAGATTTTGTGAGATGATTACACAAACCCGGCTTCATCGTGAATTGGCCCGTCTATTTGTTCTAAATTTATGGGATGGCCGGGTAAATCTTGCCGGGGTTGATTTCATTTTGTCACCCTTGACTATTGCTCAAGCCACTGGCATACCAAACATTGGTGAGGAATGGAACAAACGTCAGCATTTAGAGAAATTCCACTATGATCCATACATTAAAACTGGATATATGAGTTACTTGAGCAGAGTGTTTCCATTCAGATTCTTGAGGGAGGAGTATGCACCGCTGATGAAGCTCATCATTCAGTATTTCAGTTGTGAGGGCAGATATACTCGTCTCTTTGCGTATCATATTCGTTTGTTGATGCACTTCACGAGGGTACGTATGATGAACCTTCCGTACTTCATATATCGCAACATAGAGAGGATGGTGGTGTTTGTGCAAAAGAAGACGAGCCCAGTGCAGCAGTACAGGAGTATATACCATTATGCTTTGATCAAGATCATAGTGTTGCATCAGTTGGTAGAGCAGGGCATCACTTGGGAGGATTTCATTTCTAGAGACTTTTTCAGAGTGCCACAGCCGCCTCCCGAGACAGTTCATGATGCAGGAGAGCCTTCACACCAGCCGGACATGCCTGAGGTTGAGCATATCAGCACTCCTTTGGTTCGGACATATCAGCGAGGCCACAGGGCCTTATTTGCAGCGACACGACGAGTATTATCTCCACGTGAGGTGGAAGGGGTCTTGCCGACTTCATCAACAGAGCGAGTATTATCTCCACATGATGTGGAAGGGGTCTCGCCTTCTTCTTCAGCGCAGGTACAAATACAGGACAGGGGCAAGAGGCCCATGCATGATGAGGGCCCATCAGGAGGCCGGGACACAGATTTCACAGTCATTGATGTTGATGCGAGCTCTCCTAGCTCGAAACTGAGGGAAGTCATCCAGGAGCAGAGGGCCGAGAATGACAAGCTGAAAGATCAATTGCAAAAGGCTCAGTGGGTGATTAACTATGTGGAGCAGCGCAACAAACAACTTGAGGATGAGCTCACATATTATGAGCTGCGTCGAATCCGTGAGGACCGACAGTGGAATCGAAAGAGACCCGGTGACATGACACCAACTGACAGAGATACTGTACTCACACATGTGAACATCCATCTGGAGAAATTTTTGGCGAAGGCCAATCGAGACAAAGACATGCTTCGTCACATGAAAGGCCATTATTGGGCTCGCCTGCATGTATGCAAAGCGAGAATGAAGATCATGAAGAGGAGGTTGCGCGAAGCACTAAAACGGCGGAAAAGGCCTAATCCACTCCGGATTTTGGCCGAGGCTTCGTTGACTGGGAAAGACACATGATGGAGGACCTCCGCTCCGAATTTGGGTAAATTCGGAGAAAATTTTGTCATTTTCAAATTTTTGGGTCAAAAAACAGGTTTTTCAGTTAAGCGGGTCGCGCACCCATGCGCTCTCTTTTTTTTGGGACACTTGCTGGAGGAAATTTTTGCATTTTTGGATTTGTCATGGTTATTTATGCATCCTCAGAAGTCAACTAAGCATTTCATCAAAATCTGGATGGTCAAAGAGCTCAAAAACACCATGAAAACCACCTTGCTGCCACCTTTTGCACCAGCAGGGAGTACCTCTGGGAGAATGAGGTTTTGGAGGGTCAAATGAGCTCCAAATTCAGAAATTCTACTTGGGTTGGATAGTCAACATCCAGGGCTTTCCAACGAGCTATCATGAGCTCAATTTGGATGCCGGGAAGTACCTCAAATTCAGGCTGGAAAACGCGCGACCCACTCGGCTCAAGAGCGACCCACTTAAATTTTTCCTGAATTTTCAGCTGCCAGCTCAGATTTTCGCCTAGTATGGACCAGTTTTGCTTGTGGATGGAATTTTTGAGTTTTTATGATGTAAATTCATGTTTGGCATGTAACTTTGGCTTATTTTTATCTCTTCTAGAAGAATCACTCTCAAAAGGGTAAAAAATCATGTAATGGATCAGTTTCCACTCTTTTAGAGGCAAGTTGTTAGCTGCCTAGATTGTAGTTCCATGATTAGAATTGGTTGAAACTGATCCCTGAAGAGGGAATTCGACCCCTAGAGGTGAGGAAAGGTGTTAGAGTGATCTATATATTGTAATTTCTGAGGCATTCTAGAGGTTGGACTCTTGGGATACTTTTGATATCATTGTACATATTTTTCATATTTTGGCTAAGGAAAGATCAGGGGTTTTGCGGCACTTGTTGGGATCCTTGTGGTGTTCTGTTCTTGATGGTGTTTCCTCTTTGTTTACTGTAAGTTTCTTCATGTTTAATGTATGCCGTCTTTTCATTATGCTTCTGAACTAAATTGAATGAGTGAATAAAGTTGAATCCATTGTTTACAGTGCTTGGCCTTTGAATTCAGTTAGTTCTATATGTTTTCAGCTGTTTGGAGAGGATCCAAGTTCTTCTTTGCCCTCTTCAGCTCCTCGTCAGTCTAATCTATCCATATATCCAATCAAAAGCATCAAGACATTCACCTACCTCGCCCCAACTCGAAATCTGCAAAGGTCTGACCTTATCCCCGGACCCAAAATCTGTTTTCCCATTTCTCCAGCGAAAACCCAAAAACCAAAAAAATCAAACATACCTATCTCTTTACTAGCCTAAAATCAGTTCCTATTGTAAGTCATCTCGCATCCTATTGCTCATTTTATCGAGATTGACGGAGAGAGCCCTCTCCTGTCCTCGTAGGGCTAGCTACGAGGCTGAGCGTGGTTTGATGTAGCCTTGAGTTTACTTCATTTCAGCCTGAGGTAGATTTGAGTCCTAACATAGTGGCGACCATACTGGGGAATCCTCCCCGGTAAAGGATAACAGAGTTCAGATCCGATTGCTGATGGTGGACAGCAGTCAGACACCGCAAGGCTGAAATCATTCACCCGGCGACTTCACACACTAAACAATCCAGACAATCAAATGCTTCATGGTGATTTCACTGCAGGCAGATCAGTAGCTTTAGAATTGTCAAGATGGACCGGATTGCAAGAAGATACGCTCCCTTGAGCCGAGATCACATTCCAGGTTTTCCGAATAAGATGCCCAAGGTGGATTGGTCGAGGAATCTGCCTACGTTTAACAATGATGGTAAGAAAGATGCTGCTTTACATTTAGTCAGATTTCACATGCATATTCGCAAGTTGAAGGTGGAATTTCCTGAAGATTGCTTGATGAAGATATTTCTGGCCACTCTGGAAGGTGAAGCTCAGTTATGGTATGAAAATTTGCCGCTGGCCTGTATTTACTGTTTAAAGGATTTTCATGCCCTGTTCATTGAAAGATATCAAGTATCTTATCCATCATTAAATTTAGTTCATGACTGTTGCAAACATGCTTATTCTTTTATTGAAAGCCTGGAGAAATATTATGAAGATGATAATTTCATGAATGATGAAATCATGGAGGCCCTGTACGAGAATCCATTTCAGCAGAATGAAGAGAACTTGGAGGATACCCATCAAGATGCTCAGGAGACTTTGCAGCAGGTTGATGGCCATATGGCTGAAAATGATGAAAGGCAAAATGTCATTTCAGATCTGCCCACAGAGGACAGCAACATGCAAGTAAGTCCAGTTCCAATTGCAGATTGTGATAATGTCCAGACAGCTACTTCAGATTCAGATTCAGATCAGGATGACCAAGCATATCTTGTGCTAAAGCCTATCAAGGAGAACTCTGCTGTTGAAATCATCTGGGATGCAGAAGACACAGTAATGGATCCAAATGTTCTCAGTCATACTGTCAGATCATCATTAGAACACAGCCTTCATGAAGAAGCAATCCAGTCAGTTCATGAAAGACAGAATGAGATCTTTGTGCAAGTAAGTGATAAAGCTCCTTTCAATAACTCAGTAATGAATGATAGTTTGAATGCCCTGTCATATGAAGATAATTACTGTTTAAGCAGAAGAAAACAAAAGGCATTGTCTCCTTTGTCTGAAGATGAGATAGATCTACTTTTGAAAGGTCATGTTTCAGCCAAAACTACAACAGATTTGCAGTGCATACATAATCAGGAAAGTGTTGGTGAAATTTCTTCCTCTGTTGAAAAAGATGATTGTCTTGTAATCAGTTGTGTAGATCAGCAAACAGATAATTTTTTCCTTCACAAAGATGATAAGGTTGTCATGTTTGATAATCTTGAAGATTGTTCTTTGTTTAACAATGACCTAGATCATGAAGTTGAGGGATATATGTCAGAATTTCTCATGGTCAAGGAAACTACAGCTAACACTCAGATGGCAGATTTGTGCATTTCTATCCCTCAAAAATCAATTGTCCTTTCAGATCAGAAAGAAGTGGATACTAGTATTTTCGCAGCTGTATCTCCAGATAAGCCAGTGCTTCAGGATTTTCAAGATCCCTTCAGCATTCTTCTGCAAGCATTAGAAAGGATAAATGTTGCCTGGTTTATTGTCATGAGCTTTGCTTTCAGTGATTGTGTTGAGTTGCCTACAGGTTTAGCATTCTGCCTACTTGAAAAGAGTAAGAGCAGAAATTTGAGGTGTAGCCATCTGCTGGATTGGTTGCATTGGAAGGCCAATTATACATGATTGTACATATCACATCAATATGCAGGGGGTTGCCATCAGGGTTTTGAAATTTTGATGGACTGCTGCCCTTTTCAGAAAGTTTTTGTTTAATTCAGTCATTTCAGTTTGCATTAAGTCAGTTTGAGTCGATTTTCCAGTTGAGTTATCAGTCTTTAGTTTGTTTGTCCGAATAATGATTCCATCGCCCAATGGATGGAGGCACTGTCTGCTCTCCCAAAGCTCTGTGATTCTTGGCACCTCCAAGAAGCGGCAGCTGCCATCCCCATTGGAGCCAATGTTAGACTCCGTCTTGTCTAACCTCTGTCAGAGTCAAATGCAGACAGGTAGCTGTCAAAGTCTCAGTTCAATATACAGACCAATGCCAATCAGCTTTCACCCACTGCTACTTATATGTTTGCAAAGCTTGTTTCCAGAATGTTTCAATAACACTTGCAGGCTAGGAGAAGGATCAGTAGCTGTTTATATCAGGAATGTCATCAATAAGAAATTGATTCTTCTTCAAAACCCTGTTTTGAAGAAGAAATCATCAAATATGTTTTGGTAATAAATAGGTAAATGGTCAAAATATTTCAAATTTTACAGTTTTTCAGTGGCACCAGCTTCAAACATCCCTGCAAAAGGCAACAAGCATTTCAGTTCAAAAATTCAGAAAAGCCAAAGAGAAAACATTATATTAAAGGACCAAAGGACAAAATGCCAAAAACATTATAGTGTGGGCTATCAAACAAATTCAAAAAATCAAATCTGATTGTGAAAGATATTTACATCATGTATAAAAGGGCAAACAAGTTTCATTTCCAACAATCCACAGCATACAAATCGAAATCTAGAGTTTGAAGGCCGAATTCGAGTTTTGAAGCATCGTTGACAGGGTTTGGAGGTAGAGCGACCCACTTGGAGGTCGAGCGACCCACCTGGGCAAGAGCGACCCACTTGGGCGTTTCTCACAGTGCAAAAATATAACAAGAGCGACCCACTTGGAGGTCGAGCGACCCACTTAAATAAAAGCGACCCGCTTGCCAGCAGAATTCAGGAAAGTCGATTTGAGCGCCCAGTTTCGATTTAAATCTTCTCCAACGGTCTACAAACAGGTTCTAAACTATTGCTTAGATCTGGTTACTTAGCCAAGGAATCACTGGAATGAAAGGCATACTTTAATCTCTTGACAAGCATATGCCTGCGGGTTTGTTGTCTAGCCTTCAGCAATGTATATAAGGAGGTGGATTCCTCTAGGCAATCGAATCTGATTTTACACCAACATTCGTGGCCCCATGCACAGTTTTGCAATGGAATTGGTTTGCCATTGGCACTATATGCTTTGAGCTCAATCTCCCTCTATGCAAATCTCTGCCAATTGATTATAACAACACAGAAGGGCCAGTGCAGGGAAAGCTCAATGTTCATCTCGGTTCCCACACCCATGATGATCTGGGATGGCTCAAGACAGTTGATCAGTATTATGTGGGTTCTAACAATTCAATTCAGGTGTGTAAGAGCATTACGTACTATGTTGAGTGCCACTGTTCATGATGTTCTATATTACATAAGTCCTATTTACTGCCAAAATATCATTGATTCGGTATCCAATCAATTAAACAGTTTGTATTTGAAATTTCTCAAAAGGAATCCGGGTTAGGATGGGAATGGTTTCTATTCCTATGAAAATGATACAAATTATTGACACTGCTACAAAAGGTTCGGCATCTTCACGTGGTTCAGTTTGTGGGTGCTGTCACACAAAATGTTCCTATGATGATCATTGCAGAGTATCTTCCAAACGGAAATTTGAAAAGTTACCTCCAAAGAAAGAACGTTTACAACCTACAAAGGCAGTGAGAATTGCTCTTGAGACTTCAAAAGGAATGAATTATCTTCACGAATCCAAACCGGGGGCAATCATCCATTGTAATTTGAAGCCAAGGTGCCAGAAATATTTTACGTGATAGTGGGGTTCGAGTCATTGATCGCATAGTTTTAATCCGGGCTCTTAAGCTGCTAGAGCAACGTGGGAAAGCTGTGATTTTTGAAGGAACATCCACAGATGATGAAGAGAAATCTCGAGGAGAGCGAAAGGTTTGGGAAATATCCAAAAAGGATTTGTCAACTAGAAAAATTTGGCTCACGTCCTTGACACCTGGCCCTTCACTTCAACCAAAAATAAACAAAGACACCTGTTACCAAATGAATAGGATTCGATTCCTATTTCCAGACTTTATTCAACGAGATCTGCGCTCCATGTGTCGGCCATCAGAGGATTTTTAGAGGAACGCTGTTTTATTTTAGAATAGAGGAAACGCTCTTTTCTATTGTTGTAACTGCAGGTGAAACATCGCCCCTGTTTTGGGGTCGATTTGTTTTTTCTAGAATAGTTTATTTAATGTATTAAAATAATCATTTGTAGGGAGAGAGTTATGAGCTAGTGTAGGAGAGAACAGAGCTTCATTATACAGATTTTGACAGAGATTTTAATTTAAAAATGCAGCTCTGACCCCTGAGATACCTGTGGTATGAAAATCAACATTTGTCTCATCCTTTGTTTCACATGTACCCTGTTTTGTGTTCATGTCATTTCATGATCGTTTCCATTTGAACAAATGAAGTGTTAAGGTAGAATTCATAATTTATATGCTCTGCCTTCAATTTTGTTCATATTTAATGTTTTCTTCTGTTTGACAAGAATTCATCTTCTATGCCCTTGTCAACTCCTCAGCGGTCCAGCCATTCCATTTAATTTCAAATTTGATGTTAATTTTCTTGCTTACCTTGCCTCAGGAGATAATCTGTGTTTTTGATTATATTTCTCTGTTCAAGCTGTCTTTGCCCCACACAGCCCAGAAACTCAACATTTATTAAAAACCTCTTGCATATCTATTTACTAGCCTATAATCAATATCAGTTATGCTTTTGGTCATCTCAGCCCTTCTGCAAAACCTTTTGCTGAGATAGACCCGGAGAGAGCCCTCTCCTGTCCTCGTAGGGCTAGCTACGAGGCTAAGGTTGGTTTGATGTTGCCTCGAACCTCGCCTTCTTCAGCCTGAGGCAGATTCGAGCGCTAACAGGTATATGATCATGCCGCCTGCCTTGCTCACTCGAGATTGAAGGTAAAAATGTAGGCAACGTGGTCTTGGTTGGCTTACAGAAGGCTAGCGGGTAAGTGGCTTGTAAAGGGTGGTCACACTGTTGTGAGACCCTTGAAGTCTCCCCAGCTAGGGATTCATGATGGATGCTCTCATTCCTATTTTGTTGCTTAAGTCTTTCCAACATTCCCTTCTATCCTTTGGCTAAATAATTTAGGGCCTTATAGATGCTACAAAATGCTGCTTCCCCTTTGCTCCTTGACTCCCCCATATTTGCCACCTCTACTGCCTTTGGTGGGTAAGGTTCTGCATACCCTCCTTTTTCATAGAAAAAGATCCCCACAGCTGAGCCAAGAACGAAGCTCTGATACCACTATAATATCCCAAATGGGGATTAACAGTAATAAAAATGAAAATAGACAAGTAACTACAACAAAAATGCAAACACCATTAAAACACACAAATTGGAGCCAAAATCACTATTGAGCCATTTCATTAATATATTGAGAAAGAGTACAATTGAGGTGCTGGAAAGCTTGCACTTGGGCCTGCTCAATGCAGGCTTGAAGAAAAACTCAAACCCAAGCAAAAACTTTGGCTGAAAGTGCCTCTGTGTGGCTCAGTCTCTGCGCTGCTTAGCCCTTAAATGTTGTTGTTAGCTATCTTTGGATTGCTCGTTGGGCTGCTTCCTCTGCTCATAAAATTCAGGGCTTTTAGCTTGGGACTCTACTCACCAAACCCACAAAAACTCGCGAAGGAATTGGCCAGATGTTAACCCCAGAATTTTGACCCAATTTCCTCTAGCTCCTCTAGCTGTTGGCTGCGTTAGGATCTATGTTTAAAGCCTCAAACCTGCCCATAAAATTCTTCCAAATTAATCTTGGCTTCTCCTCAATAAACCCAAAAAAACCCAGAAGTGGTTCGTCCAAATCTTGACTTCGGAATTTGGCCCTCTTGGGCTTGGCTCACTCCGCTGCTAGGTAAATCGAATCTCTGGATGAATCTTCTAGAAAATGCCTACGGAGATCTACCAAAATCCCTGGTAGGAGGTGGCTAACCTCTACTCCAAATCTTCTTTTGAATCTTCGCTGCTCTCCACACTCCCGGCACCCACACAGAACCGAACTGCGCAATCACTGCGCAGTCTCCTCTACCTATGCGCAGTGCTGAAGGGCTACGGCTCTTCCTGTAGTTGCTGCTGTGTAATTCCCTCACCAAAATGCATAACTCCTCTCCTGAGAGGGCACTCAAAGTCCCCTGTGGTAGAGGTTGAGATCTCTTCTTGAAGATCTCATGTGCTAAACAACATTGTAGACTTGGCTCTCCAGCTCAAGCATGCTTCAGTCAAAAATGACAAAGACAAATAAGATGAATAAATGAACGACCAAATGATCCTTCCCTTCTTCCCTATGTCCATTGAGGCCCAACGTATTCCTTGGGTCCCACCTTGGCCTGCGCTGCCTCTCCTTGGCCAATCACGTGCTACCTTCCTCTAGCCAATACCATGTTCTCCTTTTCGTGCCTCTTCTACGTTGCCACCTAAAGCCAACTAGACCCCACCACTAGAGCCGCAATTTTCTCTTAGCGACTTTAGGAAAATACTTTATTTTGCCTATTTATTAATTGTGGGTCCCCTACCCATTTTATTTCCGCCCAACATTAGGATTTTCCAAAATTAATAAAAGTTAATATCCCAATTAGTTGACTGCTAATTTGGGGATATTACAAAATTTCTAATTTAGAGTACTCTTGAGCTGCTTAGCCAAGACTACCGGTGTTGCTTAGCACAAGGAGATTTCTGGGCGGAAATCTCAGCTCTTTCTTCGGTGGACTTAGACTGCCACCCTAGGGGATAATTTTAGAGCTTATTAGAGAGGCGATTGTTGGAGATTGTGGGTTATTTCCATCCATACTTCAGTGAGTTCGAACTTCCGGGAGGACGAAGTGGTATAAATCGATTTTCTTGGTTGAGGGGTCTTCAAGGGAAAACTCAGCTACAGAATTTAGGAGAAAGTCTCTTGATATTAAACCAGATTTTGTGGAGAGTTTCAAGGCTGGAGATTGTTGCTTTGGTGAGAACCAAATTTAGCATTCCTAGGGCTTGCGCAGTCTTTTGTTGGGCAGAATTTCGTGGAGTTGTTGCTAGCTGAGTTGTGCAAGGTTGAGGAAGGGATTTCCCTCTTACCTTCTGAGATTAATTTGTAGAAAATTCTACAGCCATTCAAGGGTGGTAATAGGGCCAAATTTGCAGCAGTAGCTTGAGGGGGACGCAGAAACAATATAGGAGGACGTAGCAGTGAAAATTCCTACATCGGAATCCCTACTGCAACATCTGAATTATTTTGTAATATTCCGAATAGGAAATAAACAACAATATAAAGCAACATAAACAATAACTACAACAAATAGAGAGACATCATGAAAAACACTGCAAACATGGAGACACACTAAGCCATTTTATTACAATCTGAAAGATAAAAATGTGTACAAAGGTGATCAGAATGATGGCACCTTGGCTTGCTCAAGGAAAGCTGGAAATACTCTCAAAATCTCCTAGTGAATGGATGCTCTCTCTATGACTGCATAACTCCCTAATGCTGTTGCTGCTGCTGCCGGAACTATTGCCTCTATCTGGAATGGAGCTGCTCTTTGGGGTTGTTCCCCTGCTTAGAAAAATATGAAACTCCGGATATGGGCTCTCCTCTAATAAGCCGGAAAAACCCAGGAAGGTATCCCGGAATAGCTGACCTAGGAATTTGACCTCCCTTGGAAAATCAGCATTCCAAGTGATTACGCTAGCCCTGAATTGATAAACTGCAAATGATGGCCTCCTCCTACTGCAAAAGATGATTTGTGAAGGGTTGATCTCTCCACAATACTCCTGGGCTAAAACCCCTGATCTCCCTTCTCTCCCGGTGGTGCCTCCTCCCAACACTGTGTAATCTCTAAGTGTGACTGTGCTGCCTTAGTGACTGCATGCTCCTGGCTGAAGAGTGTTGTGTGCTCTGGTCTAGAAAACAATAATGGATCTCCTAACATGAGCGGGCACTTGAAGTCCCCCGAGGCTGAGGTTGGGATCTCTGTTCGGAGACACCTGCATGCTGAACAACACTTGCAGACTTCGCTAAACAGCGTAAGCATGCTCAGTGTCTAAAAGATAGAAAATCAGAAGATGCATAATAGAATGACTAAATGGTTGGCCTCTCCCTCCTTTTATGCTTGAGATCCTAGCTATCCATTAGGACCCACTCAACTGCGATGTCCCTCCTTGGTCATGATGTCCCTATCAACTGCGTTGTCTTGGACCACACTGCCACTGCGCTGCTTGGCCCATGCTGCCTCCATGATGTCCCTCTCCCTGCACTGTCACTTGGCTCCCTTAGGCCCCACGCTGCAATCTGAATTTGACTAAGTGACTTTAGGGAGTTATTTTCTCCTAAGTGTGGTTTATGGGTCCCATCACCCCCTTTATTTCCTGACTAAACATTATAAAGGAAAAATTTGAACAAAATTTATATTACCAATTAGCTGCTGCTAATTGGTAATATTACAGTCCTCTGCGCCAAAATGTTGCTTGTCCTCAAGCAACTGCAAAGATGGATGCTGCAAATTCTTGTCACTCTCCCTAATGGCATCCTCATCTGGCAAGTTCCTCCATCTCACCAAGTACTCTCTGACTGTCCTGCTCCGTAGCTGTCTCTCCCTGGTGTCTATGATGGCTTCTGGCTGTAACACCAAATGTCCCTCATCATCTGTAGGTGGAAGCTACTCTGTTGCAATCACCTGCTGCCCCAATGCCTTCTTCAAGCATGATACATGGAAGATGTTGTGTATCTTGCTACCCGTGGGCAGATCCAACTCATAACCAACCTCCCCTATCCTGCAGATCACCCTGTAAGGTCCATAGAAGTGGGGCTTGAGCTGCTCAGCCCCCTTCTGCTTCTGCGTGGACTATCGGTATGGTTGAAGTTGTAGGTAGACCAAGTCCCCTACCTCAAACTGCCTTTCTACCCGCCCTTTGTCGGCATTTAACTTCTGCTGGTTTTGCGCTGTGGCTAAGTTATCCTTAAGAGCCCGGAGTATATCCTAACTCTCCTGGATCCAATCCTTGGCCCTAGGGGCCTTGCTAGCTCCAAACATAACATCAGCAAAAGTCAGAGCATGATATCCATATAAAGCATAAAACGGAGACATACCGATAGACATGTGGAAAGTGGTGTTGTAGCAGTATTCTCCCAAATGCAGCCAACACAGCCAAGCCTTTTGCTGCCCAATGACATAGTTTCGCAAGTAGCCCTCTAGCCACTTCTTCACTATCTTTGTTTGCTCGTCCGTCTGAGGGTGATTGCTAGTACTCGGAGTCAACTCTGTACCCACAAAACGAAAGAGCTCCTACCAAAAGCCGCCCATGAAACGGTTGTCCCTATCACTGACGATGGTCTTCAGGAGACTATGCAACCTGAAAATATTGCGGAAGAACAACTCCGCCACTTGTGCAGTTGTGTACCGTGCTGATATGGCGAATAAGTGAGCATACTTTGTCAGTCAATCAACATCCACAAAGATTCAATCCTTGCCATGCACTGTGGGCAACCCAGTGATGAAGTCCATCGAATGCTTTTCCACTTTCCTTCCGGAATGGGAAGCGGCTATAGTAATCCGGATGGGTGGCTCATCTCCCCCTTGTTCCTCTGACATACCTCGCACTTCCTGGCATGTCGGAGTACGTCCTCCTTGAGGCCTCTCCAAGAGAACCTCTCCTTGATAGCCCTGTAGGTCTTCGTGAATCCCTGATGACCCAACAATGG
The DNA here is from genome assembly GCA_034641835.2 of Pinus albicaulis. Classification (NCBI taxonomy): domain Eukaryota; kingdom Viridiplantae; phylum Streptophyta; class Pinopsida; order Pinales; family Pinaceae; genus Pinus; species Pinus albicaulis. The sequence goes on from JAXQQM020090283.1 coordinate 86,434, forward strand.
TGAGTCATGGGAGGCACACAGTATCTTCTCCTTGAGCTGAGAACCCCTAGTCAAGATTATCCTATCCCTGAATAAAATTACCTCATCCATCACTCTATACCTGTCATCTGTGACCTAGCCATCCAGCTCCTCACAAGCAAAATGGTCCTTGGAGTACTCTACTAGTAGCTGAGCCCTCCAGTCCATGTTTATGCTCATCAAGGACAACACTACCGATCTACGTGATAGAGCATCAACCACCACGTTGTTCTTCCCTTTGACATACTCAATGTCAAAGTCATATGTTTGGATCTTACTGACCCACTTCTGTTGCCTCTCGTGCAACTGCTTCTTCTCTAGGAAAAAACGGAGGCGGTTGTGGTCAGTCCTCACCCGAAACCTGTTGCCCACTAGGTACTGCCGAAACTTGTCCAGTGCATGCATAATGGCTAGCATCTCCTTGTCGTATATAGGATACAACCTCTCATGCAGCAACAAATTTTTGCTCTCGAAAGCTATGGGGTGGCCTCCCTGCATCAAAACTATGCCCACTCCCTCTCTTGAAGCATCACGCTCCAAGATGAAGGGCCGCGTGAAATTCGGCAAAGACAACACTGGGCAGTTGCTCATCACCTCATTGAGCCTGTCAAAGGCTCTCTGCGCTGTATCAGTGCAATTGAATGCCCCCTTCTTGGTGAGATCTATGAGGGGTGCAACAAGCTGGGAAAATCCCTTGACAAACTTCTGGTAGTAGGTGCGGATGCCTACAAACCCCCAGAGTTCTGTCACATTCTTCGGCAACGGCCATTCCCGGATGGCCCAGATCTTCTCCTCGTGGACTCTCACTTCATCCACACCAATGATATGCCCCAAATAGAGCATCTATGTCAACCCAAACTCGCACTTGGAGAGCTTAGCATAGAGGTGCTGCTCCTCCAAGATATGCAGTAGAACCTCAATTTGTTGTAAGTGAACCTCCCAAGTACGACTGTATATAAGGATATCATCGAACAACACCAGCACGAACTTCCTCAACTGACCACGAAAGATGTGTTTCATACAAGACTGGAAAGTGGCCGGTGCATTGGTTAGCCCGAAGGGCATCACCAGAAACTCGAAGTGGCCAAAATGGCATCTGAAAGCAGTCTTGGGGATCCCCCCAACATTGAGAGATATCTTACTTCAGAGATATTTCTCAACATTGAGGAGATCCCCACAATGGATATTTTTTACAGACCTGTGCACAAAGCAGTGGTAAAAAGAGGAAGGACGAAAAGGAAGATAGATGATTCCCAGACCTTAGTCCCAAGGAAAACTACACAAGCAGCTCCTGTTGAAGTCCTATGGAAATATACTTCAGTTGCCCCTGCTGATGAGCTTGGAATGTTAACTCATTTCACAGGTGCATATGCTTCTACCACCATGGACAAGGCCATTGAAGTACAAGAACTGCTGAGGGAGAAGGATGAGAAGATTACCTCTCTGGCATAGGAACTCATCAATAAGGAATAACAACTGGGAGCACAATGGCAAACACAATTAGATCAAAAGGAGGTTGCACTGGCAGAGCTGCAAAGGCAGTTCAATTCCCATAAAATTCAACATGCAGAGGAGATCAAGGCTAAAGATAAACAACTCCGAGAATCTCAGCAGAAGATAGAACAACTACAGGGGGGGGCCCTTCAGCCGAAGGATTTCAAACAGGAGGCCCATAATTTGAATACACGGCTACAGAGAGAGCAACAAGTGTTCTGTGACATTAGGGGAATTTTGAGGTCTAAAATGGGCCTCCTAAGGAAATTATAAAATAATAGTGGAAATAATAAAATAAGATTTGATTACATCATCAAATTTTAGAGGGAAAAAAAAAACTACTTTTTCAACTCGTCTTTTGAACTTATCTCCCTAAGGTTTTACTCAAATTTCGAGCGGGAATAATCGTTGGATGAAAAATTTAATTCCTCATTCAAGGAGTACCCATGTTGCATACTTTTGATAGAATTTTCTACACGAAAAATGAGAAATACATAAAAAATGTAATTGCAATCACATTTTTTATGTATTTCTCATTTTTTGTGTAGTGGGGTCCATCAAAAGTATACAACATGGGTACTCCTTGGATGAGGAATTAAATTTTACATCCAACGAGTATTCCCGCTCGAAATTTGAGTAAACCCTTAGGTAGATAAGTTGAAAATACGAGCTGAAGAAGGAGTTTTATTATTTTTTAATCTTTTTACTTTTTTACTCCAAAAATGGTGAATCATCCCCCATGGTTGACATCATTATTTTGAATCCTAGTGGTTGTTATAAATTTGATTTTAGTTGTACTTTTTTCTTAGGAGGCCCATTTTAGACCTCAAAATTCCCCTAATGGAAGTTAAAATTAATTCAGGAACAATGCAAATTGGGAAATACCCTAATTGATGAGTTGGTGGAAATTATTTCATGCTTTGATGAAGCCAGGAAAGACCTTAATGAAATGTTAAAATGGAAAGATAGTGCTAATGGGAGGAAATCTGACTTTCCTAAAATCCACACAATGCATAAATCGATCATCCTTAAGGGATGAAAATCCAAGATACGCTCAGTCAAAAAAGCTCATGAGTGATGCTCTTACGATGTCAAATGCCTTGATGGAACCCATTAATGACTCCTTACTTGAATTGAATTGAATCTCAAGCTCTCCAGAGGATTCCTTGCCAAATGTAGAAAGATTTCTTAGGAATTGGCTTAAACAGGGTGTCGAGTTCACAAAGAAGGTTAACTAGCTAAGCAAAGTTGATCTTGAATCCAATTGGCATTTTCCGGTCAAACCCCACACCGATTGGCTGGTTTTAAAATCACTTACCAACATCTCCACTCAGATGTTGCCATTGTTGCAAGAGTCTATATTCAACAACCATACACAAATCAAGCCTCGTTCCCCTCCAGAGCCGGCGATACTTCTAAACATTCAAAAATCATGGCGAAGATGGATAGTGGAGAATGGGTCCACTTCGAAGGATCAAGCGAACCAACAATGATTCTTTTCTAATTCAGAATAATGACATATCTCTGTCATTTTGGGAAACTTTGTAAATATTTTATTTTCAAGAAAGAATCAAGTTTGTTATGTAATAATTAGGACAACTAGGCCATTGGAAGGCTTGCACAACTAATTAGTTTAGACAGTTGTTGCACTACAAGATATTTTGTAACGGTTTTTGTTATGACTCTCCCTATAAAATGGAAGAGGAACTCATTTGTAAGGGTTCGATTTTCTATTCTAGAGGCTGTAATATCCTGTAAGTTTTGCAAGTTTTGAGGCTTGATGACATGTATGTTGTTTTGGAAGATTAATGAAGAAGCTTTTTGGTGATTCCAAGCACTAATATGTGGAGTATGTGTTCCTATCTTTGTTTATCATTTTCATGTGTTTCTTTCCTCTTAGAAATTGTGTAATTGTAGTTGCTAGAACTCAAACTTGTATGTCAAATTTATCTATGTCATGGTATGGAAAATGGTACCTGTAAATGTGAGATTGAAAGCCTTAAAATGTGCTCCATGGTTTCTAAAGTTTAGTGCATAGGATTCTATCTTGAGTCCTTTGTACCATATTTCTTTCCTTATATCTTCCCTCACCTATACTACAACAACTAAAGAAATTTCATTATTTATGTGTAGGCCACCATGGTTGAAATTTAATTCCTTGGAACGAAATATTGTTATTGTGTGAAATGTGATTTTCCTTTGAGTGAGATAATTAAGCTAGATTCAAATCATATTATATTTAACTCTTGAGCAACAATGATCTATCTTCAAGAGAATCTAAGATGACTTAGGCACTGACCCTTCTCCTCAACCCGGGGATTGTCTCTAGGAGCAACAACACATTGCATATTTATTTTACATATCTACTTCCAACATATCATGTTCTCACACTATAATAGGTGCATTTATGTTAGACTTGCATCTTAGTTATATTTACTTTCCTGTATGGTTTTGCTATTCTATGAATACATGGGCAATAAAAGTATGCCTAGGACATATGCTTCCAACATTGTTTGTGATGTGCAGGATATAGTTCTATGGTCCTAGAGGGTTGTTGGTGTTTTAATGACCTCCCCATTCGAGTACATTGATCGTGCACTCTATAGAGAGCCCATGTCCCAGTTAGATCCAGATGTTACCCACCAAAAATGGGTGACCCCATAGGAGAAAATTTTCTCCTAGATCTCTCTTTAGCGGGTAGCCAACGGCCCATGACAACCACTAGTGTGTGAAAATTCTTGAATATACTTAACATAAATTCCTACTACAGAAATCTGATTTACTTCTCCTACTTGTGTTTTTACATTTACAAGTTATTTTTAGAAATATTGAGAAAACAACAAAGTAAACACACCTCAGATCTACACATACATACAGATCAAGTACTGAAGAATTAAGCACACATGAAAAATGACACACAATATTTTTTGGACAAGTGTCCCCAAAAAAACCGAATGCAGAAAAATCGGTGAAACAACTCTTGAGGGTTTTATCATTATGCAGAATTATGAATAGAAACAAGGGCACCAATAGTAATTTTCCCAACAGAGAAATCCCAACAGATGTACCTCTATCTCCAAAGATAGAAAAAAATGATTGATTCAGCCGAGGTTGAGGAACCCCACAGGTGCCTACGCAGTCACTACGTCACCCTTCAGTGTGGCTATGTCACCCCTTATGGATCTATTGAATACCATCCCTTTCTAGCCCACTAAAACCCCAGCGTTGCAACCTCTAGCTCTGTGCCAGCCCCTCCTGGTCTATGTCACCCTTTTGTGATTGCGTCAGCCTCTGCGTTGGCTCTGCGTGAGCTGGCTGGGTCTATGTCATCCCAATTGGGCCTACATTGCCTTTGTGTCACCCCTCCTGGATGTGCTACCACTCTGTTACAGATCTGCCTCTCTGCAATTGTATTCTCGACCTCGCAATTGAAATCCCTCTGCCGATTTGCCCCTTGCTGCACTGCAAGCTCACTCGAAAATTCTCAGCAAACCGCACCCCAAAAATTTCGACTTAGCTCAAGTGCTACCACTTTGTGTGTGTTCTCCAACTGACCCCAAGCCTTCCTTTAATACTTTTCTCATTGAAAAATCAAAGGTTGTGATCTGATCTCTAGTCAACGACTGATTATAAAAGACTTGATCCTCGTCACTTAGAAAATTCTCACCCACATGTTTATATTAATTCCCTTCAATTATTTAATTTCCCTAAGTTAGACTTAGGGTCTCCATTAAAATAATTAATTATTGGAATAAAGTTCTGGGTGGAATTTCTCCAAACGATTTCTGGGTCTGGGAGATCTCATGTGTTCTAGCCCTCCACAAAGTTTCAGAGCTAGAGCACATCTGATGCTACCCAAAAATCAACACTCCCTCTTAGCGAGGAATGTGCTCTAGCAATACTTCACTCTAGAAGCGTTACTTTGATCAATGGCATCGGTCCCCTGTGTAGCTGATGCTCAGCCTATTGCCCCTCATCCACTGCGTTGTTTCCTTCTATATTGTTTCCCTTGACTCCGCCATAGTCACTGCCTCATTTGTACTGCAAATCCCTCTCAAATTTTGCATCATGTTGCCCATAGCACTACTACTGCTAACTGTTGCACTGCAACTCAATTGCTGAGAAGTAAGCAACTGAAGGACATCACCCAAAATCCTGACGGATAAGTCAGTTTGGTTGCATCTCGATACTGAAGCACCCTCTGCTGCTGAAATATGTTGACCCTATGAAGCTCTGCGCTGTTACTGCTCTGCACTGCGTAAGCACTACCCCTTTGCGTTCTTGAATTCCCATCAACCTCTGCACTTCTTCTTCCACGCGGCTGCTTCCTCTGCATTGCACTGATCCAGTCTTTAGCGACCTCACTACCACCGTGCCTCCATAATCCTCTGCACCAACTGACTCCAGTCATCCTGCTACTGTTATTAAGGGCTCTCGTAGCTCGTATGTGATCTAAGAGTTTGGGCACCTCAAGGATCTTTCCCCTTCACCATCTGTAGCTAAATATACAGATCTATGTCGCCCCACCTATTCTCTCGAGGCACATGAGCACTCATAGCCACATCATCACTGCCATCATCCCCCTTGGCTGTCGCATTCTTAGAATCTGAATCTTTTTTTCCCTTCTTCTTCTGAGGAAAAGTATTGGAGAAATGTCCCAATTCGCCACATCTAAAGAACCGGACCTTTAAGAGTTCCTTTTTCTTCTTACCTTGGTGTTGCCATTGTCCCTTAGATGCGAGAGTCGCATCTTCCTCCTCCTCCTCCTGCTTGATCTTGGCTCCTCCGCTATTGCTGCCCATCTTGGACATTCTCCTGATCTCCTCTTGACGAAGAGTTTCCCATATGTACTCCCAATTTGGAAGTTGTGCTTTGCCCAAAATACTTTGGAGAAAGGTATCCCAATCATCGGTGACTGCATTCAGGGAAGTCCTCACCATGAGACCATCATCAGGAGTTGCCCCCATAGCAACTAGCTCATCTCGAATTTTTTTCAATCTAACGACGAAGGGGTCAATTCCCTCTCCCTTGTGCATCTAAAATACTCGGAGCTAATTCTCCAGAACCATCTTCCTCTGGACGAAGGTGCCTTGATACAGCTTGATCAGGGTTGTCCACATGTCATTTTTTGTGTTCTTCTCGGCAATATGTGGGACCACATGATCCTTCACTCCGTCCATAATCAAGTGCTTAGCCCGTGCTTGAGTTTCCTCGTACTTCTTTAATGGATTAGCATCGATCGAAATGGCTACAAATCTCTCGGTATGATCTTTGATACGATATTCATCAAGGATTGACAGGATTCTGGATTTGCAGATGATGAAGTTAGATGCACCATCTAACCTGTCCCGATCCATCAATCCATGCGAGGCCATCTCTGCTCAAAATGGTGAAACGGATGCTCTTCTCCCTTCATCTGCTGCTGCTCTCAACAAGAGACCGAATCTGGGTTTCTTGGCGATAGAAACCCTCTAGAGAATATGCTCCCTTTGACAAGTGATTTCCCTCCCGGAAATCCTTCACCAATTCTATCGAATCTACCCTCTCCAATCACTCTTTTGATCAGATCTTAGACTTCTTGGCTAGAAAGTCTGCCGAGGAACTGTTTCCGCTTACTTTGTCAACCCTGTTAGACACTGTGTTGATTTTTGTAGCATCAGGAAGTGTTCCAATCCTCAAACGTTGCAGGGAGGCTTGGACAACAACATTCCAAAGAACCCAGAAACAGTTTGTGGAAATTCCACTCGGTTCAATACTTATTAAAATAATTAATTATTTTAATGGAGACCCTAAATCTAAACTTAGGAAAAGGAAATAATTAAAGGGCATTAATAAGTCAGAGTGTGAATCTTCTAGAAAACATGGATCAAGTCAAGATTTAATCTTAGCCATTGATTAAACTTTTAATCTGGGCTGTTGTTTCTCGAACAAGAAGATTATAAAATAAGGCTTGAGGGTCACTTAGAAAATAAGTCGGGAACACACTCAATACCCGAAGGAGATCCATTCTGATGTAGAATTCGATCTCAGCGGGAGAGTTGCAGAAGCAGGAGGAGGTCAGGGGTGATCGAGATGAGGGTCAGAGAGCAGAAGTGGGTCACTGAAGGTAGCTTGAGGCTACAGCGCAGAGACCCCACACAGTCTCCAGGCAGATTCATGCAGTCTAGCACTAGGACTACGCAGTGAATCACGCAGACTGACGCAGGGGCTTGCAGGGACTGATCTAGGTATCATAATTTGTCCGAGCAAGCAAGATATTCAGTCTCAGGTGGTTCAGTATTTATCTACCGAAAATTTTCTCTATAAAGATATCATTTGCTGAAGAATTAATAAAACCCTCATCTGCTGCACCAGATTTCCCGCATTGGGTTTTTTCAGGGACAATTGTCCAAAAATAACTGTGTACATGTGATTGATTCTTGTGCTTATGTTCTCTACTGTTTATTTCTCTGCATATATAATTGTGAATGTTGCAGTGGTATTTATTTCGATATTTGCCGGAATATTTCTGAATAATAACTTTTTGAAATAATAAGTAGGAGAAATAAATCTATCACTGCAACTGGCTATAAATTTTCACGTTCTTCATTAGCAAAAACAATGCCCCACCAGCAAATTCAAAGAAAAAACTGCACCTCCAGCCACGACAACTGGCACAACGTCACCCCCTCTCAGACTACATCACCCTCTTGGGCCTGCATCAGCCTCTCCGTCAGCTCTGCGTGAGCTAGACAGGCTCTGCGTCACCCTTTTGGGCTTGCGTCAGCCTCTATGTGAGCTCTGCATGAGCTAGAGAGGCTCTGCGCCACCCCTGCTAGGTCTGTATTGTCCCTCTGGTGTTGCGCTGCCTCTTTCTGGATCTGTGCTATCTTAGTCGCCTTCCTACAGCAAAAACTTCGTCACTTCGCTGATAGCTTCAGCTCCCCCTGATCTGCAATAGTTCTGATACCATGTGAAAATTCCTGAATCTACTTAACAAAAATTCCTACTGCAGAAATATTGTTTACTTCTCCTACTTGTGTTTTTACATTTACAAGTTATTTTCATAAATATTTTGAAAACAACGAATTAAACACATTGCAAATCTACACATACATACAGATCAAGTATTGAAGAATTAAGTACACATGACAAAGGACACACAACAATTTTTGAACAAATGTCCCCGGAAAAACCCAATGCGGGAAACCAGTGCAACAACTCTTGAGGGTTTTATTATTATGAAAAATTATGAATACAAACAAGGGCACCATTAGTGGTTTTACCAACAGAGAAATCTCGCTAGATGTACCTCTATCTCCGAAGACAGAAAAAAATGGTCGATTCAGCTGAGGATGAGGAAACCCACAGGTGCCTACGCAATCACTGCATCACCCTTCAGTGTGGCTGCATCACCCCTTCTGGATCTCCTGTAATATTCCTTTTTTTGGTATCACCCATGACAGGGCTAGGAAGGACTTCCAGAGTTAGGAGCAGACAGGTCACATGTACAGATTGGTGCTATCAGTGAGCTCAGGAGCTTTTCGGAGGAGTTTTGAGGGGTTTTCATGGTGTCCGGAGGCATTCGCTTGATATACTCCATCATCCGAGCAGTTTGGCTTTCGTTCCGATGCATTCCAATAACTTTCGGAAATTTGAGTTATTTATGGGCTTAACTCAGCTGATTATGCTCAAGGTGGCATTCCGGGAGGAATACATGATGGAACACCTTAGTGTAATAGCTCATTGGAACCGGGACGAGAATACCTACATGGTGGGACAATTAGACACAGATTTTAGTGACCGAAGGAGGCGTGGTAGCCAATTTACCCTTTTCTGCATTAAAAAAGAATATTTTAATAAAAGGGAAAAGTGCTCCATGAATAAAATAATAATAAAATAATTCTCTAGAAGGCTCCAAGAGATCTATAAAAGAAAGGGAGGAGGCCATTGGGAGATATCGTTGGATCATATTATTTTCTTGTATGAGAGGTTTGAGACGTGGTTCTCTACTTCATCCGTAGCCCCAGGACGAAAACCCTCGAGTGATTTGTGAGTGTTGGACGAAAACCCAACTCTCTTTGAGGAGACTTCATTCAGGAGTTTAGTAGAGCTTTAGGGATATTGGAGTGAGGGTCATTCAAATCTTCAACAGGTGTTTTAGTGGGTTCAGTAGTAGTTGTTTCCGGAGGGAGAGTGCAGTAGTCCGTTTTGGAGGCCAGCGCAGTGCAGCAGCTCATCTTGGTGGCCAGTTTCCTATCTCAGCTCTTTTTGGGTCAGATCGATATGTAACCCTCATTATTAATTATAATAAAAGATGAGATTCTTCCTATTCTATGTGGTATTGGATTGCAGTGTTTCATGTCTTTTAATTTTACATGGCAATCTCCTGTTGAGTGAATGTTTATTTTACGGCAAATTGTGGCGTTCAGTATTTTTCTGCATTTTTAGTAAAAATATCCCTTTCGGGATATTACAGTGGTATCGGAGCCTTGGTCTTGTCTCAGCTTGCGGGTTTTTCAATTTTCAGTTGCAGCTATTATTGTTGGAGGGTTTTGCAAAAGGAGCCAAAAGATTGATATTTCAAATGGGCCATATATTTTATTTATGAAGCCAAGTATGATGTCGTTGAAAATTTCAGAAGGGTCTATGATTAATATTTGGTCAATTTATTTAAAAGACCAAAAGCCAATATTATTAAAAAGGTGACCAAATTAAATTTTTATAAGGTCAAATGTGTGTTATTGTGGACCGTGGTTAGCTTTCTGAGGTAGGCAAGTCGTAGTCATTTTCCAGAAAGCCAAGCGTTCGATTGGGAGAGCACCATGGAAAGGCAAAATCAACTCATGTGAAGGGGCTGTGGGCCAGATCTGAAGACAGAATTATTTTTGAGGGGTTGATTTATGCACCCACAGGCCATTCAAATAGAAGTTCCATTCATTGAGGCTAAAATTCGATTTATGTTTGCAAAGCCAAAGTCTGAGATCCATTTCTCTTGGAGGACTGAGAGTATTTGTCATCTGCTAAGTCTGAGTGCACAGGATTAATCGAGTCTTCTTTCAAGGCCCTAGATCCGAGCTTCTTAACAGCAAAAGATCGAATTCTGAAGGAGATTGTTTACCAGTTCCCAGTGCCATATTGTTTGCAGAGATCTCATTGGTGTCAAGCATGGTCAAAATTGTTCTTGCACCAAGGATCGAATTTCTTTGTCATTAATCTGAGTTGAGTGGACCAAATAACATTCAAAAACAAGGCCGAGTTTTATCTTACAGCTGGATTGCATAGTGGGTGTTAGCCACCTATAAAAATTTGTTATACCAAAAGGTGGCTAAATCATTTTCTGGAGTCTTCAAGGAACAGATTTTATTGCTAAAAAGTGTTGGCTCTTGAAGATTCTCAAAAGGCCTCATGCCTCTGTCCAAATCTTCACTGCTATGCTCATTTCACACTCAGAAATCTTGCTGATGTCCAAGACAAAACACTGCTGCAAACACCTTTTCCCTTTCCTTTCCTCTTTCTAAACTAACCTCATTTTAACCCCTTCATTCCCCATGAAATCTTTCATTTTCATCTTTTCCCCCTTTTTCCTTCATCAAAACCCCTTTGATAAGGTTTAATACTCTTTCTTGCCTTATCGAAACCCTCAAATTCCTTTGAAAATCATTTAAAATCTATAAAAATCACATTTTTTATATATTATAGACTTAAAGCCCCCTTGGGCTAAGTCTTTAACCCTTCCCCCCATACGCCTTGGAGCTGGAACCAAGCACTGGTCATCCAAGCGCTTATCGCATCGCCCGATGCCGATTAGCCTTGCATCCATTAACCCCCGGGTCATATGGCTTTCCATATCGACCATGGCCCTACAGACGGGCGCCAGGCCGTATTAAAAATTAATATTTCGCCCCAAAGTATAAACCTTCGGTTATATTAATTTGTCGGCTTTTTATTATATCATAAAGTTTTCTGCCAGTGCAACATTTCATTCGCTCTCCACCGTCGATCTGATCTGCAGATCGACGACGCGCAGTCTATTGCCCCTGTGGTCCCCGCCAGCCACTCACTATTGCAAAACCGGGCGGAATCCATCGCACCGCTTTTGAGAGCGAGGTGGTTTTCCCCGATCGACAGCGATTCCATTCACCAGCCGACACGTGGCTCTAAGCCATTCCGTAATACCGCCCTCATCACGCGTTAAAGTTCGGACATGGGCCCGGCGCGATATTGACGTACACCGTCCGATCTGAGGCCGCTCATCGGACGGTGATCACTCTCCAAAGATGCCCGTGCAATAACCAGGGTACAACGCAGTGTTAAAAACATCTCTGTCGTCGATCTGATCTGCAGATCGACGACCCACACTTCATCACCCTAATTCCTCGTCCAGTCAGCATTTCCGGACACTATTTCACCCTAATTTTATTGAAAATCTGAAGTCCAGGCGCGTTTTATAAAGTTTATTAACGCCTGTTCTCCGCCGTTGATTGCTTGGGCCGATCTCGTCCGACAGCCCATGTTTGTCCCGATTCTCAAACCTAATTTTGTGACCATTTCTGTCGAAAACAAAGGTTTTAAACCATTTCTCTGTTTCGTTTTGACTTTCCGCCTCCGATCCCGACCGTTGATTTCTGTGCAATCGACGGTTCTGATTTAATTCCTCCTCCCTTTCCCTTTGACCCCTTCCGATCAATCTCGACCGTTGGATGATGCCATCCAACGGCCATGCTCCCTCCACGCACTGCTCCCTCCATGCACCTTCTAAAGCAGTAAACCTATACATGCAGGATTTTATAACATTATTTGTATTTTGCAGGATCCTAATGGTTTTTCCGCTATGTCTGAAGAAAATTCAGAGCTAGAGGGTGACGATCCTCTCGCCTTCGATTTATCAAAAAGAATCATGCGCAGGGTTTAAACTCCATGTTTCATCGGTGTTTCATGAGGCATTGATGCCATATCACCCTTGTGCAGCCCTGCATACCAACAAACACAGTAAGTCAATCACAAATCAAAGAATATCAGTGTCGAGAGACAAAAATGCACCAGCACAGAAGATTGAAGACAGATTTGTGGGGGATGACGGCTAAAATTGATTATCAAAAGCCTAATCCTCCCAACTAAACACAGTTTGAAGAAAATCATGAGTGTTTTCTCAAACAGAAAGCCTACGCTGCCACATCAGGGGCTAATTGAATCCCCCAGCTACCACAGAGCCACCTACAGTCTCAAAACAATCAAAAGAAGGCCGAAGTTATTACCAGACCAGGAGATATTTTGCATCAATACAACTGAACAGTTAATTCAACCAAAGGAACTTATTGTAAACTGTCAGCAGAAGTTATTGCAAGGATAACGAGGAGCCTTGAAGTCAACAAATTCTTTCCAGCAAGCCTAATAGTTAATGTAAACCAATTAATACAGAGGAAATATCAAAAATCTTCTCCATTAAGCCCCTCAAAGGCCAAGAGACAATGCACTGTATTAATTGAACTTAGAAGATATTTTATCCCATTCCACCTCCTCATTTTCTCTATAAATACTTCTGTAGAAGATGAGAAGTGGGTTAGTTGATCACTAGTTGTAATATTGAAACTCTCTGAAATAATACATAGTCTGTTGAAGTTGAAGAAGAAACTGAAGTCTTGGAAGCCCTGATGATGCTGTTGCATGCTTGTTCCTGAGAAGGCTCTATCATTGGATCCATGAACTTGGCTGTTGGTGAAGTATTCTGAACTGTTTAATGTTTTCTCCTGTTTTCATACTGTTCCATAATTTCTTACTACAGTAGGTTGAAAGTTTTAGGCTAAGAAATGACTCTTGGAAGCACCTTAGGCATGTTCATCCTTCACTGTTTTATGTTTTCCTCTGCTGAAGTATTTTAGAGTCTTTAATCTCTCTCTTTAGTCTTCATGCTTGTTTATTTCCTTAATAATTTGAATAGTTGGTTTCAGCATGATTTATGGTTCTCCCTGCTTGTCTGCTGCCACTTAAAAGGCTGTTATTGAAGTCTCCCTTTGAAGTATTTCTGTTTACAATAAGCCAAGGAGGTATGTTTTGATCTTGCCCTTTGTCTTAAAGGTCTTTATAGTTGTAATCATAGATGTGTTAGGTGTTCCCTCTTCTATGACTGCAATTATCAGTGAATCTTTTATGTTTCCTAAGTCATTTGAAATAAAATCTTTGAGGAAATAGGGTGTTCCCCGAATCTTAGATTTCATTTTAAAAGTTGTTTTGAAATCATTATTTGCTTAAAGGTGTGATTTGTAGAATTCATGGTTAGTCCTGTCTATCAAATAGCTCTTTATAGTTCAAATTCTGTTTTCAAATTCCCTTTGTTGAGAATTAAACTTCTCTTTCCAAATCATTGTTGTCCATCTCATTCCAAAAACCAAAGGATCCTGCGGCCAAGTTAGATTTTCCCTCTGATATCCCATATCCATTGATGAGTATGTTATGACCTCTTCTTGACTCCATTGCCCAATGAACCAGATGCTTCTCCATTCTATATATCTTTCCTAGACCTTTCATGTTCTGCTGTATCAATTCAACCAAACAAATAAACAAACACCTGCACTTCATAACTAGTCTAAAACCAATAATCAGAGCACACAAGATAAACCTTTGCAAACAAACATTTGAGAGATCCCTCTCTGAGAACAGGAGGACTAGATCCTGTAACTCTAAAGATTGGTTCTGTGTTGCCTTGTCTTTTGATTTGCCAAACTATCAAAACACGGGACCCCAACAGTGGGTACACAAGAACATCGTTCTGCTGCTCGAAGAAATCGGTTTCCTCTTGTTCCAGTGCCATGAGTTCCAAATTTCAGTTCTGAGTGTATTTCCCTTTGCATTGAATGAGTCGGTACTATATCCTTGTGAACTTGGCATTAATTGACGGCTCCAACACTTAATTTATTGAGGCCAAGCCAGATTGATTGCGTGTGTTAAGTTGTACATTATAGCAATGTTCCGCAACCACCTTGGGGGACCGGATTTTGGCATTTATCCGCAACGGAAAGCATAAGTTTCCAGATCTGGCAGAGGATGAATTTATGGAGCTGAACATTGTCATTTGCTCAGAAAGGTAGGGTTTTAATTGTTATTGTGGGCATTGAAACCTGGGGATGCATAGTGTTGGAACTCTTGAAAGGTACTCGAAATTCATTCTCAAGAAATTGTATTGCTGAGGCATATATCAGGTGCTTCAATTCTATGTGCACCATAATCCTTTTATCAAACTGCCATTGTGCTCTCCAATATTGTTCTCTAAACAAGTGGCTTGAATTGTTTGATAAGATGGATGTCTGCAAATTGTTTGCATAAATTCTTCAAAGAGAAGTTTGGTTGTTAGTTTTAACTTTTGATACACTAACTGTTTGGAGTGACTCCTCAGCAAAAGCTTTTTTTTTATATAGCTGTATAAAATCAGTTGGGCACCTTGCAGAGACCTTGAGCTCGTGAGTTACACTTTCCCTATCAGTCCAAGGGCAGAAATTCTGATTTCTGTAGCAGATTTAAAAGGGGCTGATATATCAGTCATTTGTGGGCTGTATAATTTCTGCAAAGATGGTCGAGTTGCATACTAGAAGTGGTACCATTTATCCATTGAGTACACGCTGAAGAAAGGGGTTTGTTTCCCACCCAGTTGACCTTGCTTATCTGTGAGGAGAAGGAAGTAATGGAGGAAAGCTGAGTTTCCACCTGTGGCTGACTTGTATCATTGCGTGTGGTTTTCTGAAGCACACTGTGACTCTCATCCTCTTTGGGCAGTGAATAAATCAGGTTCTGCTATTCCTTGAGTTTGTATTTACTCTTAACAATACAAAGTTATAATTGTGGTTCTCTCGAAAATCCAGTGTGTGATTTCTGAAATAATGTATTAATGAAGAATTTGGCTATTTGTGGCTGAACTAAGTTTATTAGTGGTGTATACTCTTGTTAATTATGTGGCTCTAATAGTGCCTCCTTAGCATTGTGTAATAACTTAACCCAAAACTCAATGAATCACACCTATAGCAGCTTGTGCAACAAATGTTTGACAAAACCCCATACTGAAGAAATACATTCAGAATTCAGATAAAACAGTGACCACATCATTGGTTGAACCATGGAGAAATTCCTAAACAGATTGATGAAAATAAAAATAGAAGTTGGTTCCTTAAACCACCATGCATTAGAAGACCAGAAAACCAAGCAGAACAACATACCTTTTTCAAGAGGAATTTATGCCATCCTTCAAAAGGGACAGCGAAAAGATTTGCAGGAAGAATTGGGAGTTGGTTACAAAATCCTTGCACTTGGGACAGATTTGAAACACATGAAGATGACATGGAGAGGTCTGTCCAAACTTGATGAACTTAATGAACTTCTATCCAAAATAAGCCAAGAAGAAGGGAAGAAACTGATTTGGGCTCTAAAACCAGCTATGCTTGCTCTTATACATGTAGAAATTTTCTATTTTCCACCCCGGTTTTCAGTTTCACCTTATTTCTCCAAAATAGTTAAATGCCCTTTCCCATATCCATACATTCAACAATGCAGAAGAGTAAATTTTTGCACAAGCATACAAATTACGGAAATATTACGGGAATGCTGGAAAATGCAGAAATAAAAATAATGACATAAAACGATATTCTAACACATTTAACAACAGTATTTTGATCAACATATTACTGGAAAGAGCCTACAACTCTTGGGAAAGCTTGGTTTTCAAGCTCATGTTCTGAGAAAATGCTTTTACAGAGAGGTGAAATATACAGGAAAAATTCCAGCAAATTAATTACAGACTTATCTGGTTTTCCGTGCTTGCCTCCGCCTTGGAAAACGTGCCAGAACAGCAAAATACTCAAAACAGAAATTTATTACAGCAAACTACCTTTCTCAAAAACTGTGATGGCTGCCTTGAAAAACGTGCCCAGCAACCTTGGAAATCGAGCCCTTTGTTGTTGTACTTTTCCTCAAAAACCGTGCTGCCTTTCTCCTCGAAAAACGTGCCACAAAATAGCTGTACGAACTGCTGTACGGACTGCTGTTTCGGTTTTTGTGCTGCTGTACGACCTTGCTGCCTCGATATTCGTGCAGCCTCTTGCTGCCTCGAAAATCATGCCCTCCTTGCTGCTGTACGGATTTGCTGAGTTTGCCTCTCCTTCACCTTCTCAAGCTCTCTTCAGAAAAAAGTCTCCAGCTCTCCTTCTCCTCTCTCAATCTGCTCATGAAAGAATGAATGACCTTTTCCCTCCTTTTCCTCCTTTAACCTAACCCTAAGTGACTTTTGGGGAATCCCTAAATCTAATGGCTGAAATAGATTGAGATCTAGGGCTGAGATTAAATGCTCATTTAAATCTCACTTTCTATTTTTTAATTCACCCCACTTTAATAAAGACCCACTTAGTCATTTATTTCCAAAGTCACTTTTCCCTTTCTAATTTTACATTGACTTTATTAAAAGTCACTTTAAAATTAGATTTTAGTAACTTTATCACTTAAAGTCACTTTTAAATTAGATTTGACTTTATAACTTTATAAAGTCACTTTAGTAACTTTATCACTTAAAGTCACTTTTAAATTAAATTTGACTTTATAAAAATTATAAAGTCACTTTAGGAGAAAAATTAAATTCTTTTGGACACTTTTCCCTAGGCCAAAGATCAAAGCCTTAGGGAACCACCTGTCCTCCGGTACCAAATTTCAACACTCCCTCTTACCGAGGAAGGTGTTCCTCACCACACCCATCTTGTCTATGAAGTAGACATGCTTGCCCCGTGGTAAGGCTTTGGTAAGAATATCTGCAACCTGCTCATCAGTGGGAATATACTCAAGCTTCACAGCTCCTTTCTGAACATAGTCTCTGATGAAATGATATTTGATCCCGATATGCTTTGACTTGTCATGAAATATTGGATTCTCCGTGAGTTTAATGCAACTCTGATTATCACAGTAAATCACTGAAGGTCTCAACGACTGACCAAATAAGCCAAACAACATCTTGCGAAGCCAGATGGCCTCACAGCTAGCTAGACTGGCTGCCATATACTCTGCTTCCGCTGAACTCAATGCTACTGACTGCTGCTTTCAGCTGAACCATGACACCACTGCCGAACCCAACCCAAAACGGCCTGCAAGTACTCTTCCTATCGAGCTTCAACACCCAATCGAGAATCGGTGTAACACTGCCAATCTCCACTCCCATCCCCTGCCTGTAGTCCAGACCATAATCCACTGCCCCCTGCAAGTACCACAAAATGTGTTTTGCAGCCACCCAGTGAACCTTCCTAGGCTCACACATAAACTGACTCATCGTGTTGACTGCAAAACAAATATCTGGTCTAGTGTTGACCAAATACATCAAGGAACCAATCAGCTGTCTGTGCAATGTGGGATCCACCAACTCGGAATCCGAAGCATGAAGCTTCTTCCAGTTGGTGATCATCGGTGTCGACATGGGTCTACAATCCTCCATGTGGAATCTGCCAAGGATGTCCACAATATACTTCCCCTGTCCCAGGAAGAAATGCCCCTCCTTCTGCCACACCTCCAAACCCAAAAAGTAATGCATCAAGCTGATGTCCTTCATCTCAAACTCCGCCGCAAGATCTCTCTTGCAGTGCTCTATGAGTCTCTCTGCACCCGTAATGACCAAGTCATCCACATACAGCACCAGAATGAGAGGCTCCTCACCTATCACAATATAGTAAAGGTTTGGATCTGCCTCACTCTTTGTGAAAACCATCTTCTGCAAGTATGTATCTATCCTGGAGTACCAAGCTCTGGGAGCTTGCTTCAGGCCATAAAGGGCCTTCTTCAGTCTGCACACATGGGACTCCTTCCCATGCACCTCGAAGCCCTGTGGCTGCTCAATGTACACCTCCTCCTGTATGAAGCCATTGAGAAATGCGGTCTTCACATCCATCTGGTGGATCTTCCAACCCATCTCTGCTGCTATCGATATAATGGAGCGAATCGAAGTATATCGAGCCACGGGAGCGAAGGTCTCCTTATAATCAACTCCCTCTACCTGGGAGAACCCTCTAGCCACAAACCTCGCTTTGAATTTCTCAATGCTGCCATCTGTAGCATGCTTTACCTTGTAAAGCCATCTGGAAGTAACCACGGATTTGCCCTCAGGCCTCGGCACCACCTCCCAAACATCATTCTTCATGATAGAAGAATACTCCTCTTGCATGGCCTCTCTCCAGACCTGCTGGCTAGCTGCCTCCTCATAGCTAGAAGGCTCAGAGTCAAGGATGATGGTAGCCATTGCCATATAGCTACAAAACCTCTCAGGTGGTCTGCTCTCTCTGACCGGCCTCTTAGGCTCAGCAACAGATGTGGCATCTCTCAAGGTGTCCAGAAGCCACTTGGGCTTCCTCTTCCCTGAGCACACTTCTCCCGCTGGAGAATAAAACTCCTCCTCCTCAACATCATCGGGTGAACTCACAGTTATACACATCTGTTGTCCCCCTGCCTTTGAACTGTAGAAGGCGGGGTACCGTGTGAGCGTCCCGTCGGTGGACTCCCTAGTGAGGGCGCTCGCGGTGCTGCGCATGCGCCCGAAGCACCACCACCCCTCGGCTGCGCGAGCCCCTTGCTCAGCGGACTGACATCGTCATAGATGTACCTCCGGATCCTCCGAGTCCACCTTGCCCTGGATCCCTAGCAGAGCGCTCAGCTAACTGTGAGGTCTGGCTGATCCAGATACTCTAACTCCCGTGACCTCCTAAAGGCACTGTCCTCCTCGAACTTCACATCCCGCCTGACAACAACTTTCCTCTGTGCAGGAATGTAAATCCGAAAGGCCTTGGAGGTCTCACTGTAGCCCACAAAGATACCCTTCTCTGCAGTGGGCTCTAGTTTTGGTCCTCTTCTCCTTGGGTATGTAGGAGTATGTGATACACCCAAAGATACGAAGATGACCAATATCAGGCTTCTTCCCAGAAAAAGCCTCCTCCGGAGTCATGTGCCCCAAGGCACGATGCGGACTCCTGTTCTGCAAATAAACAGCTGTGTTGCAGGCCTCTGCCCACAAAAACAATGGCAACCCCTGATCATATAACATGGCTTTGGCAGCCCCTCCGATGGATCTGTTCTTCCTCTCCGCAACCCCGTTCTGCTGGGGGTTGTAAGGAACAGTGAGCTCCCTCCTAATGCCTGCCTCCGCACAATAGTCGACAAACTCTCCAAGGGTGTACTCTCCTCCATTGTCCGACCTCAGGGACTTGATCTTCCGACCTGTCTGTGTCTCCACAAGAGCTCTGAACTCCTGAAATCGCTTGAAGACCTCACTCTTGGTCTTCAATAAATAAATCCAAGTCCTCCTGGAGTGATCATCAATGAATAAAACATAGTACTCATATCCACTCAAGGAAACATGAGACATCCGACCGCTCACATTGGAATGAATCAAATCAAGTATCCCAGTCGCTCTCTTTTGTCCTTCTTTGGGAAAAGGATTTATGGCTTGCCCATCGCATCCTGTACCCAAGTATAAAGTGATCGATCTTTGAAGTCACCGCTTTGTAGTGATCTCCACGCAAGGTCCTCAGGCTCCATAGTCCCAGAATACCCCCATCCTGCGGTGCCCAAATCTCCACCTGTTTCCCGGAGCCCAGCTACTGCGGTCAGTTGCTCTTGCCTCAATACCAAAAGAGGTGAAATACCAAGCTTGTAAACCTTTGCACCAGCGTACACTATCCTCTGGGCAGATAAGTGCAGGTGCCACCAGAGATACTGTCGACTGTCCTCCCCTGAACAATACCTCATATCTTCTGTCCTCCAAAGCTGAGACAGATATGAGGTTCTTCCTCATCCCTGGCACATAAAGAACATCTGACACCTTCAAAGGAGGTTTGGACTCCCTCTGAAATGTCAATGTTCCCACACCGACTGCTCTAACAACTCTGTCATCACCGAGTACTACCTCTACATCAGTGCCACTCTCTGAAAGCTCTGAGAAGTACTCACGGACTCCTGTCATGTGACGTGAAGCCCCACTGTCCACATACCAGATACCCGAAGATGCTCCGCTAGTCGAGGGAAATGCATGCTCCCTCTGAACCTCTATGGCAGATGATCCCGCACTAGAGGACTCACACGCAGTGAACCCAAACTCTCGGTCAAAACGATCTGCAAAGTCCTCAACCTCTGCTGAAGCTGCCATGCTTTGGTTCTTCCCCTTCTTCTTCTTCTTCTCCAAACACACAACTGCATAGTGTCCCATCTTTTGACAATTCCAACACTTCACCTTGGAATAGTCCTTCTGTGTGTTACCCTGTTTACCTTTACCTTTACCTCCACCATTGCTTGTGGAAGCCTGCTTCTTCCCTTTGCCTTTCTTGCATCCTGCCAACAGTGCTACATCCTCATCCTGCTCAACTGGCTTGGCTGCCCCAAGCTGACCTTTCCTGATCTCTGTCTGAATGCAATCATCCCAAAACCTCTCCCATGTAGGAAGGGTCTCACGTGCACAAACCCCATCAGCAAAGTTCATCCATGAACTGGGGAGGCCATTCACTGCAATCCGCACCAACTCAGTGGGTGGAATGACCTCTCCAATCGCTGCCAACTCATCTCTGACACTAGTAATCTTTGTGAGATATCCAGCTGCACTATCAGTCTTACCCATCTTAATGGTCTTCAGCTTCTCCTTCAGAACCATTTTTCGGTTCTCATTGGTACTCTGGTAGAGGTTGGTCAATGTTGTCCACATCTCATGAGCATTTCTCTTTCCTCTCATATGAGGAATGCAGTGGTCTTTGATTCCATCTAGAATCAGTCTCTTACCCTTGTTGTTCTTTTTATTATATGCTACCAATTGAGTAGCATCAGTAGGCACATTTACAGGGTTTTGTGCGGTATGCACCATTATGTCCCAGACTTCCGCCTCCTCAAAGATACTCTGCATTCTCTCCTTCCAAACACTGTAATTGGTATGCCCATCCAACCTATCCTCTACCCTCAATCCCAATGACATCCTGCTGTCCTAAAACTGAAAAATAGCACTGCTGTAGTAAAGGTAAAAATTCTGTTTGTGAAAAAATCAGCTCGCTGGAATTTTTTGAGTGAAAAATCAGCAGGCTGTATTTTTTTCTCCTTGCTGTCCCAAACTGCACTTTCAACACTCAAGCTCTGATACCATGTAGAAATTTTCTATTTCCCACCCCGGTTTTCAGTTTCACCTTATTTCTCCAAAATAGTTAAATGCCCTTTCCCATATCCATACATTCAACAACTGGAAAATAAATTTTGCTGAAAACACAAATTCTGGAAATATTACAGAATGCTGGAAAATGCAGAAATAAAAATCAGCAAGCATAAAACAACCATTCAACACATTTAACACTAATATTTTTGGTCAACATGACCCTGGAAAAACCCCCTACAACTCTTGGGGAAAACCAGTGTGAAAGCTCCTTCTTATTTCTGGAAAATGCTTTTACAGAGAGGTGAAATATACAGGAAAAATTCCAGCAAATTAATTACAGACTTATCTAGTTTTCCGTGCTTGCCTCCGCCTTGGAAAACGTGCCAGAACAGCAAAATACTCAAAACAGAAATTTATTACAGCAAACTGCCTTTCTCGAAAACTGTGATGGCTGCCTTGAAAAACGTGCCCAGCAACCTTGGAAATCGAGCCCTTTATTGCTGTACTTTTCCTAAAAAACCGTGCTGCCTTTCTCCTCGAAAAACGTGCCACAAAACAGCTGTACGAACTGCTGTCTCGGTTTTTGTGCTGTTGTACGGCCTTGCTGCCTCTATATTCGTGCAGCCTCTTGCTGCCTCGAAAATCGTGCCCTCCTTGCTGTTGTACGGATTTGCTGAGTTTGCCTCTCCTTCACCTTCTCAAGCTCTCTTCAGAAAAAAGTCTCCAGCTCTTATTCTCCTCCTCTCTCAATCTGCTCATGAAAGAATGAATGACCTTTTCCCTCCTTTTCCTCCTTTAACCTAACCCTAAGTGACTTTTGGGGAATCCCTAAATCCAATGGCTGAAATAGATTGAGATCTAGGGCTGAGATTAAATGCTCATTTAAATCTCACTTTCTATTTTTTAATTCACTCAACTTTAATAAAGACCCACTTAGTCATTTATTTCCAAATCACTTTTCCTTTCTAATTTTACATTGACTTTATTAAAGTCACTTTAAAATTAGATTTTAGTAACTTTATCACTTAAAGTCACTTTTAAATTAGACTTTAGTAACTTTATCACTTAAAGTCACTTTTAAATTAGATTTGACTTTATAAAAATTATAAAGTCACTTTAGGAGAAAAATTAAATTCTTTTGGACACTTTTCCCTAGGCCAAAGATCAAAGCCTTACGGAACAACATGTCCTCCGGTAACCAAATTTCAACAATACAGCCCAAATTCTTGGAGGAACCTTGTGGAGGGGTCACACTTCCAGTTCCAGCTTGTCTCTGTAACATCATGAAGTTGACCGCACCTATAGCTCCATACAATGATGATGTTATGAGGAGGATTATGAGATTGATTGTAGAGACTTTTCAAGATTTGGATAACAGTACAAGCTCCACCTTTGGGAAGAATCTTGAGATTTTATGGGGTATGGCCACATTCAAGACTTATGTCATCATGTTTGACCTTGAGTGTGATGACTTGATTTTGCAGAGGTTCCAATGCTTCTTCAGCATTAGGAGACATCATCCTAACACCGTCATAGCACACATGCAGTCCATCTTGTCATTATGTATGAGAGACCATGAGACCATTGGCCGAGAGTTGCAAACCCGGTTGTTGAGCATTTGGAGGAGGAAGCAGTTGGTCTCGTCTGCTGCTTATGAGCCAACCCAAGGGCTGGTTGAGCAGAATATTGGGCTATTCAAGAAACGGTTGACCAGGGAGGAGCTGCTCTAGTTTCGTGGGTCAAGCAGCAGGAATGAGCTGAGGAGGAAGGGACTTTGCTTCATCTGCAAAGGACCTTGGGGGCCTAATCACTCATGTTTGAGAGATGTAGATGATGTGGCGGAGATAGGACAGGAGGGCATTCCTTCCATATGCCAGAGTGAGGACTCTTCTTCAAATGAGTCCATAGGATCAATTGAGGACGCTTCTAGGGAGCGAGAGTAGTCATGCAGAGATGATGACAGTAGATCGGAGCTATGTTCCAATGTGCAGGGTGAGCAGTCACGGGACTCTGTGGGAGATACTCTGGGTGAAGAGTCACTTGTGACGATTCGGCCAGAGCAGCATGTAATGGAGCTTGAGTCGGCAAAGGAGGACACTATTCACATCAGGCATGATATTGCTTTGGGGGAGAGCCAAATGGGCGCCCACATTGAGCCGATGAGGGATATGCGGCTAACATTGGGGTCAGCCATTGAGGTGGAGCAGTCAGATGCATTGACATCGAGTGCGGTGACAGCAGTTGCAGATCCATATCCTCTAGAGGTGTTGGAGGTTGATGGGATTGTTCTGCAGGGGACTAGTAGACAGCAGGAGTATGACATTCCTGATCAGGAGTGGGAGGAGCTAATGGAGATGGTGGAGCATCCATCTATGGGTCGACACAGGGATGAGATGCAGATAGCTGTACATGTAGTCAGCAAAGCTGCAGTATTTTCAGTAAGAAGCACTCTCCAGGAGTACATCGATGGGGCTTGCAGCATATCTTGCCCACTTTGGCCCATTATAGAGAGAGGGGCTTTCTTCTACAGGCAGCTTTCATTGGCAGACAGGGCAGAGCAGTGGGAGTTGATTACGGGTTGGCGGCAACACTCTAGGCGTGTTCCATATGCAGTTGTTGCTACATTGGATTCTTCTTTCAAGATGGACTGGTGGGAAATCATGAGTTGGTATCCTCTTGATGGTATGGTATTCTTCGTAGGGAGCACATCAGAGCAGGGGCCCTTAGACGTGACAAATAATACAGATTCCAGTTGGCAATGGGGCAGATTCTTCAGCATCCCATCCCGGTTACAAGAGAGCAGAATCAGCATTGGATTCAGTCAGGGATTGGATTGGAGAGAGGTGATGAGTTGGTACACAGTTGATGGGGCAGCTTACACCGTCATAGATATAGCACAGCAGGAGACGTGGTCTTCACCTCTCAGAGCATCAGTCATAGCTAGAGGCAGTGCGCAGCCCAGGCCGTGGGACTTGGGCGATGATTGGCCATGGTGGCGTTGGGATCCGGAAGGATTGTTTGTTCGCTGGTATAGTGAGAGATCAGTTTGGGATCCTGGCATTGAGGGGTCTATTCCGAGCAGTTTGACACAGGTGCATAGCAGCACCCAGAGGTTTTTATGGGATCTAGGCATTGGGTCTCATTTGCGGCAGGCCAACAAAGTGGCCCACATATTTAGATTGCTTGAGGGCAAGCAATCTTGGGGCGAAAGGTCTGTAATATTCCTTTTTTTGGTATCACCCATGATAGGGCTAAGAGGGACTTCCAGAGTTAGGAGCAGACAGGTCACATGTACAGATTGATGCTATTAGTAGGCTCAAGAGATTTTCGGAGGAGTTTGAGGGGTTTTCATGGTGTCCGGAGGCATTCGCTTGATATACTCCATCATCCGAGCAGTTTCGCTTTCATTCCGATGCATTCCGATAACTTTCGGAAATTTGTGTTATTCATGGGTTTAACTCAGCTGATTATGCTCAAGGTGGCATTCCAGGAGGAATACATGATGGAACACCTTAGTGTAATAGCTCATTGGAACCGGGACGAGAATACCTACATGGTGGGACAGTTAGACACAGATTTTAGTGACCGAAGGAGGCGTGGTAGCCGATTTACCCTTTTCTGCATTAAAAATGAATATTTTAATAAAAGGGAAAAGTGCTCCATGAATAAAATAATAATAAAATAATGCTCTAGAAGGCTCCAAGGGATCTATAAAAGAAAGGGAGGAGGCCATTGGGAGATATCGTTGGATCATATTATTTTCTTGTATGAGAGGTTTGAGACGTGGTTCTCTACTTCATCCGTAGCCCCATGACGGAAACCCTCGGGTGATTTGTGAGTGTTGGACGAAAAGCCAACTCTCTTTGAGGAGACTTCATTCAAGAGTTTCGCAAAGCTTCAAGGATATTGGAGTGAGGGCCATTCAGATCTTCAACAGGTGTTTCAGTGGGTTCAGTAGTAGTTGTTGCCAGAGGGAGAGTGCAGCAGTCCGGTTTGGAGGCCAGCGCAGTGCAGCAGCTCATCTTGGTGGCCAGTTTCCTATCTCAGCGCTTTTTGGGTCAGATCTATATGTAATCCTCATTATTAATTATAATAAAAGTTGAGATTCTTCCTATTCTATGTGGTATTGGATTGCAGTGTTTCATGTCTTTTTATTTTACATGGCAATCTCCTGTTGAGTGAATGTTTATTTTACGGAAAATTGTGGCGTTCAGTATTTTTCTGCATTTTTAGTAAAAATATCCCTTTCGGGATATTACATCCCTTGAATACAAGCCCTTTCTGGCCCATTGAAACCCCAGTGTTATAGCCTATGGCTCTGCATCAGCCCCTCCTGGCCCGCGTCAGCCTTTGCACTGGATTTGCGTGTGCCTGGTTGGGTCTGCATCACCCGTGTTGGGCCTACGCTGCCCCTGCATCACCACTCCTAGATTGCACTGCCTCTTTGGTACGGATCTACCTCTCTACAATTGTATTCTCAGCCTCGGATCTGAAATCCCTCTGCCAATCTGCCCCTCGCTGCACTTCAAGCTCACTCGAAAATTCTCAGCAAACCACGCTCCAAAATTTCGACTTAGCCTAAGTGCTACCGCTATGTGTGTGTTCTCCAACCAACCCCAAGCCTTCCTTTAATACTTTTCTCGTTGAACAATCAACAACCGTGATCTAATCTCTAATCAACTGCTAAGATTAGAAAAGACTTGATCCTCGTCACTTAGAACATTCTCACCCACATGTTAAAATTAATTCCATTTAATTATTGAATTTCCCTAAGTTAAGACTTAGTGTTTCCATTAAAATAATTCATTATTGGAATAACTTAAGTTCCGGGTGGAAGTTCTCCAAATGACTTCTGGGTCTTGGAGATCTTATGTGTTCTAGCCCCTCCACAAAGTTTCAGAGCTAGAGCACATCTGATGCTACGAAAAAATCAACACTCCCTCTTAGCAAGGAATGTGCTCTAGCAACACTTCACTCGAGAAGCATTACTCTGATCCATGGCATTGGTCCCCCTGTGTTGCTGATGCTCGGCTTGTTGCCCCTCATCCACTACGCTGCTACCTTATGTACTGTTGCCCATGACTTTGCCACAGTCATTGCCTCATCTATACTATAACACCCTCTCAAATGCTACATCATGTTGCCCATAGCACTGCCACTACTAACTGTTGCACTGCAACTCAGTTGTTGAGTAGTAAGCAATTGATGGACATCGCACAAAATCTTGATAGACAAGTCAATTTGGCTGCATCTCGATATTGAAGCACCCTCTTTTTCTAACCTGCGCTGACCCTCTGAAGCTCTGCGCTGTTGCTGCTCTACACTGTGTAAACACTGCCCCTCTATGCTGCTAAAGTCCCATTAGCCTCTGAGCTGTTGCTTCCATGTTGCTGCTGCCTCTACACTGTGTTGCTCCAGTCTTCAGCGACCTCATTGCCACCGTGCCTCCATAATCCTCTGTACCAAATGATTCCAGTCATCTTGCTACTATCATTAAGGGCTCTCGTAGCATGTATGTGATCCAAGAGTTTGGGTACCTCAAGGATCCTGCCCCTTCACCATCTATAGCTCAATCTACAGATCTATGTCGCCCCACCTCTTCTCTCGTGGCACATGAGCACTCATAGCCACATCATCATCACTTCCATCATCCCCCTTGGTTGTCGCAGCCTTAGAATCTGAACCTTCCTTGACCTTCTTCTGAGGACAAGTATTGGCGAAATGTCCCAATTCGCCACATCTGAAGCACCAGGCCTTTGGGAGGTCCTTTTTCTTCTTCCCTTGCTACTGCCATTGTCCCTTAGATGCGAGAGTCGCATCTTCCTCCTCCTTGATATTGGCTCCTCCGCTGTTGCTGCCCATCTTGGACATTCTCTTGATCTCCTCTTCAAGAAGAGTTTCCCACATGTCCTCCCAATTTGGAAGTCGTGCTCTGCCCAAAATAATTTTGACAAAGGTCTCCCAATCATCAGTGACTGCATTCAGGGCAGTCCTCACCATGAGACAGTCGTCAAGAGTTGCCCCCATAGCAAACAATTGATCTCAAATTTCCTTCAATCTAATGAGGAAGGGGTCAATCTCCTCTCCATTGTGCATCTGAAATAGTCGCAAATAATTCTCTAGAAGCATCTTCCTCTGGATGAAGGTGCCTTGATACAACTTGATCAACGTTATCCACATGTCATTTGTCGTGTTCTTCTAGGCAATATGTGGGACCACATGATCCTTCACTCTATTCATAATCAAGTTTTTAGCCCATGCTTGATTTTCCTCGTACTTCTTTAATGGATCAACATCAACTGAAATGGCTACAACCCTCTCAGCATGATCTTTGATACGATATTCGTCAAGGATTGACACGATTCTGTCTTTCCAGATGACGAAGTTAGACGCACCATCTATCTGTGAAATTTTCTGAATGTTACTTATGCAGAAATATCATTGTTAGATCTGGTTATGCTCCTCCTACTTAATTAAGTTATTAAGCTGAAAATTCAAATTAATATCGAAGCAAAACACATAACAGACTTTCATCAATTCAGATCCAGAAAAAGTACATGCACACATAGACAGAGTGACACAATGATTTTCTGGACAATAGTCCCCGGAAAAACCCAATGCGGGAAAACTGGTCTCTGGCTGCTGGAGGGTTTTGTTATTAAGAGTATTTCTAAATACAACAAATTTGGGTTCAAGATCTGGAAAACCTGACAGAGAAAATATAGATCTGCAACTCACTAGCTGTTCTGAAGCCAAAATATTGACTGATCCACACCCTCAAACAAGATTTAAAGGAATCAACCAAATCTAGGCCCTAGAAACCCCAATGTTGCCCCTGAAGCTCTTGCGTCAACCTCTGCATCCCTCTGCACTGGCCTGGAAAGGACTACGTAACCCCAGACTGGGTGATGCAGTCCCTACGCTGCCCCTGAGGGTCTCTGCGTAACCCTTGAGGGTCTCCAGCTACCTAACGCTGCCCTGGGAATGACTGCACAACACCTGCATAGCTGAAGCTGCCTCTGCGCTGAGCAATTGCTGCCCTTTCTTCTGTTGCTACTCCTGCTTCTCTGCGCTGCCTCTGGAAGCTGCTCTCTGGCTCTTGTTGATTCTAGTAACTGGGATTAGACCATCCCTTTTGTCTAAACTTCCCTCTCTGCAGCTGAAACACTTCTGAAAATTCTTAGCAAACCCTGCCCTAGAATCACAACTTAGCTTTAGTGCTCTTCCTTTTGTGTGTATTTACAAATGACCCCAAGCCTTTCCTTTATACTTTTCTCGTTGGGAAACCAACGGGCATGATCAGATCTTGAATCAGTGGCTAAGATTAAAAAAAAAGCTCGATCCGTGTGACTTAAGACAATTTCATCACATGTTTAATTTAATTAACTTTAATTATTTAATTTTCCTAAGTTTCGACTTAGGAAATACATTAAAATAATTAATTAATTAAATTCTCCCAAACCAAATGAAATTTCCCAAATCCCTTTCTGGGTCTTGTAGATCATGTTTACTCTAGTCCCTCCACTACACAAAATCTCAATATTCCCTCTTAGCACGAAGTGTGCTCTAGCAATACATCACACCATGTATCACAAGATTTTGGGCACTGGTTTCTGTGTTGTTGATGCTTGGCCTACTGCCACTCAACTCTGCACTGTTGCTGCCATTCTGTACTGCTGCCCATAACGTTGCCACCACCACTGCCACATCTGTACTGCAGTTCCCTCTCAATCTGCTGCATCTGTGTTGCCCATACCACTGCCACATCTGTACTACAGTTCCCTCTCAATCTGCTGCATCCATGTTGCGCATACCACTGCCACTGCTAATGCTACATTGCAACTTCAGTTGTTGAGAAAAACAACTGAATCTCCTACCCAATATTTGACAGACAAGTCAGTTGGGCTGCAACCTCATCATTGAAGCTCCATCGACTGCTGATTTGTGTTGTCATCTGGAGAATGATGCATAGCTACAGCTCTGCACTGCGTAAGCAGACTCCCTCTGCATCGCTGAATTCACATCAGCCCCTTGTGATGAAATCTCAAGCTGTTGTTGCACTATGCTGTCCTCTTAAAGCCTCTACGCTACTGCAGCTCTGCTCTGCGCTGCTAAAGTCACATCATACCCTACGCTGTTGCTGCCATGCTGTTGTTGCATCTACACTGCATTGCTCCTTCCAGCCTTCAGATCTGCCTCTGCTTCATCTGTGATCTATACACCTATTGCTCCACTTGTCCCGATACTGTCTTAAGGCTCCCGTAGCTCAGATGTGATCCAAGAGATGAGCTGCTCCAAGATCCCGCCCCTTTCTGTAGCTGCTCTACAGATCCATGTCACCCCACTTTCATGGTTCATGCGCGCTCATGGCTGCATCATCTTCTGACCCATCATCCGCCACAACAGCCTTGGAAGAAGAAGCTTCCTTGTCCTTTTTCTTCTGAGGACAATCACTGGCGAAATTTTCTAGTTCACGATACTGGAAGCAATTTATCTTTGACAGATCCTTCTTCTTCTTTCCCTGCTGCCTCTTTGATGCCAAGGCTGCATCTTCTTCATATTCCTTCTTCACCTTACTCGATCCCGTGATGTATTGCTTCTTGGTGATTCTGCGGAATTCTTCTTGAGGCATGATTTCCCACAAGTTGTCCCAGTCGAGAAGGTCTGCTCTGCCCAAGATATTTTGGACAAAGGTTTCCCAGTCATCTGTGAATGCATTGAGAGCAGTCCTGACCATGATGTCATCCTGCACCTTTAGACCTATGGTAGTCAACTGGTCTCTGATCGACTTAATCCGAAGAGAAAATGTTCCATGTCTTCCCCCTTGGTCATCATAAATGATCGCATTTGAGTCTCCAAAAGCATCTTCCTCTGGACGAACTTTCCTTCATATAGGGATGATAAGGCCTTCCACATCTCATTAGCTGTTTTCTTCTCAGCTATATGTGGGACAATATGGTCCTTAATTCCATGCATTATCAACTGCTTGGCATGTCTAACAGCTTCATTATGCTTCCTTAGGAGATTTGCATCGGTTGGCGTGGCCAGGACTTGTTCTGCATGGTCTCTTAGATGATATGCCTCTAGGACTATCAAGATTCTACCCTTCCAAACTGAAAAGTTGGATAGGCCATTCAATTTGTCCTGATCACGCAGTTCATGAGGAGCCTTCTGCTCAGAAATTTGTCGGAGCTCTTTTTCTTTGTGCTAGAGATCTAGATCTAAGGTCCTTGGCAAAATAGGCACCTTCTGCTCCTTCTGACAACTGATTTCCCTTCTTGGAAATCTGCCAAATCAACCAATGTTTTAGCTCTCTTTGATCCTCTAATCGATCTGCAAGTTTCTTTGGCTAGAAACTCTCTAAGAAGTTGATCTCCTCCCGCTCTTTGTCACTAGTGCTTAAGCTAAAGTTCTGAAAACTTCAGAAATTTAACCCCACCAACATCTTCTGAAGTTTTTCAGCTCTACTTCAGGCACTTCTGGATCTGACAGCTTCATATCTGCGTCACCCTAGCTGGCTTCAGACAATCCCAACGCTGACTTTGTGCTGCCTCTGCGTAGTAAGTGCGTGGGCCTGCTGGGAGACAGTTTAAGACTGCGTCACCCTGCCCTCTGCGTAACTCTTCTCTCTTTGAAACTGCACTATCCCTTCAGATTTTCCCTTCTGCTGCTGCTATTGCACTTCCTGCTGCTTTCTACAGCAAGATCCTTCAGTCTTCCGCTCGTGACCCTCCTAGATCTGCAATTTCTCTGATACCATGTGAAAATTTTTGAATGTTACTTATGCAGAAATATTACTGTTAGATCTGGTTATGCAGAAACCCCAGCGCTGCCACTGAAGCTCCTGCGTCAGCCTCTACAGCCGCTGCGTTGGCCTGGAAAGGGTTGCATAACCCCAGACTGGGTGATGCAGTCCCTACGCTGCCCCTGAGGGTCTCTAGCTGCCTAACGCTGCCCTGGGAGTGACTGCGCAACACCTGCGTAGTTGAAATTGCCTCTGCGCTGCACAGCTGCTACCCTCTCTGCTGTTGCTGCTCCTGCTTCTCTGCGCTACCTCTGGAAGCTTCTTTCTGTCTCTTGCTGATTCTAGACACTGGGATTAGAGCATCCACTTTGTCTAAACTCCCCTCTCTGCGGCTGAAACACTTTTGAAAATTATTAGCAAACCCTGCCCTAGAATCTCAGCTTAGCTTTAGTGCTCTGCCTCTGTGTCTATGTACAAATGACCCCAAGCCTTTCGTTTATACTTTTCTCGTTGGGAAACCAATGACCATGATCAGATCTTGAATCAGTAGCTAAGATTAAAAGAAAGCTTGATCCGTGCGACTTAAGAAAATTTCATCACATGTTTAATTTAATTAACTTTAATTATTTAATTTTCCTAAGTTTAGACTTAGGAAATACATTAAAATAATTAATTAATTAAATATCTCCCAAACCAGATAAAATTTCCCAAATCCCTTTCTGGGTCTTGTAAATCATGTGTACTCTAGTCCCTCCACAAATTTTGGGAGCTAGAGCACATCTGATGCTACCCCCACTACATAAAATCTCAACACTAACCTGTCCTGATCCCTTAATCCATGCAAGGCCATCTCTGCTCAAAATGTCGAAACAAATGCCCTTCTCCCTTCTTCTGCTGCTGCACTTAGCAAGAGACTGAATTTGGGTTTCTTGGCAACATAAACCCTCTAGAGAATACGCTACCTCTGACAAGTGATTTCCCTCCCGGAAATCCTCACCAATTCTATCGAATCAGCCCTCTCCAATCACTCCGCTGATCATATCTCAAACTTCTTGGCTAGTAAGTTTGTTGAGGAATTGTTTCCCCTTACCTTGTCAACCTTGCTAGACACTGTTCTGCACTGGCAAAAACAATCCCCCACCAGCAACTTCGAAGAAAAATTGCACCTCTAGCCATGACAACTGCCACAACGTCACTCCCTCTTGGACTGTGTCACCCTTTTGGACCTACGTCAGCCTCTACGTCAACTATGCATGAGCTAGACAGGCTCTGCATCACCCTTTTGGGCCTGCGTCAGCCGTGCGTGAGCTAGACATGCTCTGCGTCACCCCTGCTGGGTCTGCGTTGTCCCTTTCGTGCTACCCTGCCTCTTTCTAGATCTATTTTGTCTCAACTGCCTTCCTACAACAAAAAATTCGTCACTTTGCTAACGGCTTCAGCTCCCCCATAAAATAATTAATTATTGGCATAACTTAAGTTCCAGGTGGAATTTCTCCAAACGATTTCTAGGTCTTGGAGATCTCATGTGTTGTAGCCCCTCCACAAAGTCTCGGAGCTAGAGCATAGATGATGCTACCCAAAAATCAACATAGTGTAGCCGATACATTGTGCCATTTTGATCTCCGATCCCTGCATCAGTCATACGTCCCTTCGCCCATATGTTAAGAGCATATTTTAGAAGGCGGGAAATCCAACCAAAAAGGAATGTTTTTCATTATGCAATCAGGTGCTTATGCTTGTTTTTCCTTGGGAATCTTGGGCATGGATTATTGGGTGACTTGGAAGATAAATAATATTAGATAAATAAAAATTCGGAGAAATAAGTTGTGGAGGTATTAAATAATTTTTTGGAGAAAAAGAAAAGGTTGGGACTTAGGAAAAGAAGAAAATTAAAGTGAAGATAAGTTTTGGGGGTAACCAAAAGGGAAATCGAACCCCCTAGGATAAAATCGAACTACATGAAGAGGGGAAAGCAAGGGGGGGTCTAATTATTGCAGCCCACAAGGAAGGTTGAGCAGCAACTATAAAAGCAAGTCTAGGGCCTCATTTTTATCACTCTATTTGGAATTTCATTTCTGATTTTGGAGGGTTTTCTTGAGTTGCTTACCAAGTCAACTAGTGCTACTTAGCACAGGTATTTTCAAGCGGAAAATCCCAACTTTCTTTCACTGAACCCAGAGTGTCACCCTAGGAGAGAAGGTGGCAAATCCAACCCAAAATGCATGTTTTTCATTATGCAATCAGGTGCTTATGCTTGTTTTTCCTTGGGCATCTTGGGCATTGATTATTGGGTGACTTGGAAGAAGAACGGGCTTTGATTGTGGTCTTGTTCCCTCACCTTAAATGGGGGTTAATCCTCAATTCTAGTCCCATGGGAATTCCCCTATTAACCTATGGTTTTAGGAAGGGCACTACTTGGGAAACCCCGATTTTGGTGGCATGGTCCCTTTTTCCCGTTCCAAATTTTCACTCCCCTTTGCACATTATAAGCCCTATTTCATCATTTTCCTTCTCTAGGTCCACAAGGCACTAGTCCACCCCTTCTCCTTGTCCACATATATGGGTTGGACCTGTAAATGTTACTCTGAAGGGGTCATGTCCCCAATTAAAATTTTGTCAAGGAAATTCTCAATTTTGAAATTTTAGTGATTAATATGATATTAGATAAATAAAACTTAGGAGAAATAAGTTGTGGAGGTATTAAATAAAATTTTGGAGAGAAGGAAAAGGTTGGGACTTAGGAAAAGAAGAAAATTAAAGTGAACATAAGTTATGGGGGTCACCGAAACGGAAATTGAACCCCCTAGGAGAAAATTGAACCACATGAAGAGGGGAAAGCAAGGGGGGGTCGAATTAGTGGAGCAAACAAGGAAGGTTGAGCAACAACTATAAAAGGAAGGCTAGCGACTCATTTTTATCATTCTATTTGGCATTTCATTCTAATTTTGGAGGGTTTGATTGAGTTGCTTAGCCAAGTCAACCAATGCTACTTAGCACAAGGATTTCCAAGTGGAAAATCCCAACTCTCTTTCAGTGAACTAAGAGTATCACCCTAGGAAAGAACCTTGGAGCTGATTGGAGATTTCTTTTCCTAATTTTTGTGAGCCATTTCATCTTCGCAATAGGTGCTGTGAAATTTTCAAGAGGACACAGTAGCATAAATAGAATTTCTTGGAGGTGGAATTTGTCGGGAAGTCTTGCCTAAAGAATTTGTAGGAATTTCGCTTGGAGGACGAATTTCGTTGTGGAGTTTTAGAGCCAGAGGTTGTTGCATTTATGAGGGCCAAATTGTTCTTCTCTAGGGCATATTTAGGGGTTTATTCTGGGACAAATGGTGGAGACAAGCAAAATTTGTGCCAAATTTTAGCTGGGATACCTCTCTATAACTTTGGAGCTACTTCTCAAAGTTTTCTCAGCCAATTGGAGGAGGACTTGGAGTAAATTTGTTGTAGTTTTTTGGTGGGATGCAAAGCTAGGCAATTTAGGAAATTCGCTCAAATTTGGGTAATTCCAAGGAGCTAGAACTAGCCCAAAACCTTTCTGGGTTTTGTTGGTCCAGGGTTGGAGAGAATTTTCCTAATTTTGCAGAATTTTTGGAGCAGATTTGAGGCCCCAAATCTTAGTTTTCCTCAAGAAAAGAAAACATAAATTGTTTTGAGAAGTGAATAGAACTAGTGAGCCTATTACAACATGGAGTTTCAGTCATATTCACCTAAGTTTTGCATGCTTTCTTAAGCAATCCCAAGTGCACTCATTCCACTATATTTTGTACTCAAATTACCATTAAAGAGAATGTCTTGATACGACCAATTGGTGGAGTTTTTTATCAGCCTAGAGGCAGAGGCATAGGTAGAGGAAGAGTTCGTGGTCGAGAGCACGAGCCTGAGCATTTTTCTGAGCCAGAGTTTGAGAACGCTAGAGATTACATGGGGGACAATGGTGAAGAGTGGCCTAGGCAGGGTGGGCGTGACCCACTACTGGAGGAGTTGGCAAGATCGAACCAACAATTGATGTAGATGATGAGGCAAATGATGGCTCTACAATTGCAGAATATGCAAGGAGGACCCCAAGGTGGTGGAGGAGGAAACAATGAAGGAGAAGGCGGTTCTGGAACAGGAGAGGGGAGCCATATACATCCACGCGCAAACCACACATATGGTTAGACTCTTAGGTCTATTATGCCTCGCTTCACAGATGAACTAGAGCAAGAGGGAGGGGTTGATGCATTCATTGAGTTGATCATATCATTCACAAATGGTTTTGATGAGTATGAAGCATTGGATCCTAGAGTCAAGAGGACACTTACTTTTGCAAATTATTTCCATCTAAAGGAGAAGTATTAACCCGGAGTAGGGACTTCTACCAGAGGAGGACAACAAAATCAAAATTGGGATAATCATAGACTGGAAGGGAAGGTGACATTGCCTGGTTTTTATGGGTCATCCTAGAGTTCTGCGAGGTCATGGGTTCAGAAACTAGACACTTACCTTAGTCTGAATCCCATGTGAGAGGCAACTACCATTAGATTTGCTACATTGCATTTGGAGGGTGATGCACAGGATTGGTGGTACCACAGATTAGTTACACTTGGGCATGCGTCCATCACACCCTATAGTGAGTTCATTCGTAGGATGGTGGAGAGATTTGATAGGAAGGATTCAGAGTTGCACTTCAAGGAGCTAGCTAACCTGAAGCAGAGAGGCAATGCAGAGGCTTACATATAAGAGTTTCAAAGACTTGCGGTGATGCTCTCAAATCTTTTCAAGGCGAGATTGATCATGTTATTTATTGAGGGTTTGGTCGAGCCACTGCGAGGTTGGGTGCGAGCTTATAGGGTAGTATCATTGTAGGATGTCACTAACCAAGTGCAAGACATGCTAGATGTTGTTCCAAAGACGAGGGATCCAACACCTACTAGACCTTATTTCCCTCAGAAGGGAAAAGACCCCATACCTTCTCAAAATTAGTGGACAAGGAAAGGACAGTTGGATGATGAGACGCGGAGGGACCTCTGGAGGAGGAAATTATGCTTTACTTGTTAAGTGCCATGAGCACCAAGGCATCGGCTTACCATAGGCAACACCCACTACATAGAGGTATTTTCAGAAAGTGAGCCAGAGGAGGAGGATGTAGATCAGGAGGTAGATGCAAATGAGGGTAGACCTCAGAGCTCGGGAGGAGGTGGCCCACTGCCCCCACCTATAGTGGAGGAGCTTACTTGCCTATTGGTGCAGTTATTGCTTCGCTTTAGGGAGTTCTGAAATATTTTACACTGTTGATCAGAGGCACAATATAGGGACAATGAGTATACATGTTGGTGGAAAATGGAGCTACCCACAAATTTATTGATGAACAGTTGGTGAAACGTAGAGAAATTTAGACAGAGGCTTTTGAGGGGTTTTCAATACTAGTGCCAGAAGATAGGACTATGCAATGTACCCGATATGTTCCAAGCATGACAATGACCATGGTGAACTATTTGGTCACAAACCATTTCTTCGTGGTTGACATTCGAGACACCAATGTGGTGATGGGGGTTTAGTGGTTGTATTCTCTTGAGGGGGTCACCACTGATTGTTGGAAACTAGATCACTATAGAGAGCGAGGGGTGAATCAGTAGTGTGGAACTTTAAAAAAAAAAATTGCAATTTCTTAATCTTTTTTATACCACACACAAACTGAATAAAAAACAGTAGATGAGAGCACCAAAATAAATAAGCAACCGTAAAACGCAATCACAGAATGGACACAAAAATGTCTGGTGGAAAGCCCTCTCCAGGGAAAAAAGCCACCAATTGCTGCTGCGCTGCTCAAATTCTATTATGTCAAGCAAATTCTTTAGATAGAGATATACATACGGATACTCTCAAATGGAGACTGTTTCTCAAGCAGATCTACAGACTACCATTCGCTGAAGGCCACCACGATCAATGATCCTCGCTTGTTAATCCTGAACTATCAACGACTCTATGAACTCCAATCTACTAGAAGCTACCATGACCAACGTGCCTCGCCTAGTTTTTGCTGAACTATCCAACCACCATTGGATTTGATAAATCTACTTTCTTATATCAATTTCACATGAGTCCTCCAACTCTTCTCCTTTATGTGGTTCTCATTTCAAAATGTTTCAAACTGGAACCGAGAATTGCTCAACATGAGCACTGCAGCAATATAGCATCAAAGCACA
The DNA here is from genome assembly GCA_034641835.2 of Pinus albicaulis. Lineage (NCBI taxonomy): Eukaryota > Viridiplantae > Streptophyta > Pinopsida > Pinales > Pinaceae > Pinus > Pinus albicaulis. The sequence goes on from JAXQQM020090283.1 coordinate 124,000, forward strand.
TAATAAATCTGCAACAATAGTTGCAATCAAACCTCCATACAATCTCTCACACAAGCAGCAAAAACAATCCTCTCAACCACTACTCTAAAGCACACCTCAATATCTCACACACTCCATAATCGTAAGGCCGAAACAAGCTTCAGCTCATTGCAGCTACAACTGCAATTTGCTTCAGAATTTCTGCACTAGAGAACACATGCATCTTGTAGACTCTTCTCCACACACACACTCTCACAACTTAACTAGACAATCAACCATCTCACAATGAGCTTCCTCCAATATGTAGATGAACTCAAGTGCTCAACTCAATAATTACTCAGAACTACTGAGCAATATAGCTCTGTTCATATGCTTGATTAGATCCGGATTCAACTCATTGACTCAATCAACTGCTAGCTCCATTAGCCTTCTTGAGATTTTCAACTTTAATCAGCTTCTAGAGGCACCATGAACTTTTCTGACCATAAACCGAAAATTTATAATCAAGGATGTCGCCAAAACACAAAAATTAGCTCAACAACGCAAGGAATGTGGAGGAATTTTAGTGAAAAACCCACAGTCGCTCCCTTAGCATTGTACTGCATGCGACCTTAGCCTCTTGGAGCTATAACCACTCCCTTAAGCCTATCATGCCAGCGACTATAACTTTCCAGCCACTCCCTTGACTCTGCACTCATGCGAGTGGGGATAAAACTCAGTGAAATCATCAATTCTTCAGTCCATAACCTCTGCGACCTAATGGAACATCTCCCTCAACTCCTGAACATTCCTACAAGCCACTGTGCTAGACTACAACTGATGAAATAGGCAAGGAACAAGTCAATGACTTGAAAGACCGATTTTGCTAGCCTTAGAATCAAGACCAACACCTCCAGCTCCTCAAGAAACAACCACAACATCTCTAACACCTGCAACAACATGCCCATCACCTATAGCAACATCTACAACTCCTGCAGCAGCAACATCAAGTCATACAACTACCTCCAAAATTGATGGAAGCACCTCTAAGACAAGGAGCCAAAACACAACACATGAAGCAACAGTCCAATGCCCAAGACATGTAGAAATATAAGCAACACCAAGAGCAACTCTCCAACATCCTGCAACAGCAACATCTCTAATCAACACACAATGAGCATCTCTCCAACTCCTGCAGCAGCGAGATCTCCAATCACCATAGCACACCAACCTCAAACCAATATCTCATGTGGAATCTATCTCCAAATCACCTCTAATAGATCTAGTCATAGGTATGTTGACATCAATGCCAACTAACAAGACCATCAAGCCAATCACCATCACCAAGCACTCATCACACATGCATATGACCAACAACATCACAGCTTGTTGACATCAATGCCAACACTACAATGGCAAAATTGATTGGAATGAATAGGAGATGGAGTTTATAGGCCCAGATGGGAATCTAGTAGTGTTGACGGGTATGCATTCATATCCACCCCAGATAGTGTCAATGCACAAGATGGGGGCTGATTTGAGGCATGGTGATATAGCTTGGGCGGTAGAGTTGCAGATTTATGAGTCAGGTGCATTAGCGCAGGAGACACATCCATACATATTGGCTATTTGGAGAAGCACCAGGGAATATTTGAAGACATTCCCTGAGGTCGTCCACCAGATAGAGGATTTGAGCATACCATATAGTTGGAGGAGGGGGTGCATGCAATTATTACCACTCACTATCGGCATCTTAAGGCATATCAAGATGAGATCGAGAGATCTATACAAGGACTGTTGAGATTAGTTGCTGAGATTGGGGCACATTAGGCCCCGTTATAGTCACTTTGCTTCTTTAGTTGTGTTGGTAAAGAAGAAGGATGGGACCCTTCGCATGTGCATTGATTACAAGGCCCTCAACAAGAATACTTTGAAGAACATGTACCTGACTCCATATATAGATGAGCTGATGGATGAGCTTAGAGGAGCTAAGTACTTCCCTAAGATAGATTTGCAATCGGGATATCATTAGATTTGGGTGATGGAGAAGGACATCCCAAAGACTGCTTTTCACTGCCACTACGATCACTTTGAGTTCATGGTTATGCCCTTTGGACTAACCAATGCACCAACCACATTTCAGACTTGTATGAACCATGTGTTCCGCAAGCAGCTACGTCGTTATGTGTTGTTATTTTTTGATGACATCTTGATCTACAACTGGACATTGGAGGAGCACCTCCAACATTTGTATGAGGTATTGCACATTCTGGAGGAGCAACAATTATATGCTAAGATGTCCAAGTGCGAGTTTGGGCTTACAAAGATTCTTTACCTTCGGCATGTGATTGGGGAGGATGGTGTGCGAGTACATTAGGAGAAGATTAGAGCCATCCTAGATTGGCTTACACCCAGGAACGTGACAGAGTTGCATGTATTCTTGGAAATATGCACCCCTCACAGATTTGACGTAGAAAGGGGCATTTGAATGGACCAGCATGGCACAGGAGGATTTTGAGTGCCTCAAGAGGGTGATGAGTAGTTGTCTTGTTTCGCCCCTACCATATTTTTCACGTCCATTTATCTTATAGTGCGATGCATCAGGGGAGGGCATTGGAGCAGTTTTGTCATAGGGAAGTCACCTGTTAAATTTAGATAACAATGGTGTTCTATGCTTGATGCACTTTTACTTCAATCTTTCTTAGGCCCAACACAAAATATAAATCACATAAACTTGAAATTAAAATGATAATAGAACACAATAATAGATCAATAGAAGACAAGCCAAATATAGATCAGATTTACAATTCCTCTTGTCAAGCAAAGATATGAGATATTGTGGCATTATGGCGGTCAGCAGGATGCTTCAACCAACAAAGTATTTCTCGGTCAGCCAGCACTTTCATGTGTCACACCCACAGCCCTCAAAGACAGCTCATCACAAGTCAACGCAAGTCAAACCAGGGACAACGCAGAAAATTCAACGTAGGTAGCAACAGAAAATCCCTAAATAGATCAGTGCAGAAAACAACAGAAAGCCCTAAACAGATTAGTGCAGAAGCTTCGCTCCACACGTGTGAGAGAAAAAGGCCTCCAAAGGCTATCAAACCAATCAGATCACAATGAGATAATTTGTGATGAGATGATGAGAAAATGACCTCCAAGTCTCTCCAATTTATCTTCATCAATGAGGGTGTGTGACACATCTCTTAGGCATGTGGGGTAAATGTAGCTGACTTTGCACATGTGGAAAATAAATTCAAAATCAATGTTCTTCTCATCCGATCAACATGATCTTTAGATCAATCTTGCACCTCTCCGAAAGAGGAATCTAACAAAAATATGACCATCGTCATATGAGCAGTGCAACATGGATTTTGGACCTAGTTTCCCAAAAGTAACACTCCCTCTCAACTGGGGAGAACTCCATCTGTCCACAAGTGCCATCCATCATTTACCAAACCAAACATCGTGTGTCATCCCGCCGTAACTTTCTTTGTTGGCTCTTTATTTCAAAACAAAAGGTGAGTCACAAAGACATCACACACAACTGACCCAAAGTCAGCTTAGAGGTAAAAACCTCTCTCAGACTCAAAAGAGTCTCATACTAACCCGAAGTTAGTTTACTGATCCGAAGTCAATTTAGAGGATAAAACCTCATCATACTTGATCCCAGATCAAGGTGTTGGACACATACTATCCTAGACATAGAGAGTACGACAATCTCCGATGCGTCAATCGGTATTGCTATGGTCTCTATCCACATTTCCCACCTCATTGGCCAAATAAGAGGTACTTCCCATGACTTCGAAACTCCATGGGTAGGATGCATACGGAGCACAGATCAGAGAGATGTGAATCAACTCAATATCATAATGGTGGTGCAGAAGCACAACAAGGTTCGACAAGCCTAACCTCGTATGTTCTTATAGCTCCAAGAAGCTATCCCCAACCCCCCTGGAGCTCCCAGAGCTCATAGTCCAACTCAAGCAGGACCCTCAGAATAGGGTCTTTCCACAATTCCAAGCTTCTCACGAAAGGTTAGGAACTTGACCTTCCCAGGGGCTTTGTGAGAATATACGCGACCTGCTCATCAGTTCTTATATGATCGAGCCTTACGTCACCTCGCTGTACCATAGCCCAGATAAAGTGGTACTTGATATCAATATGCTTGGATCGATCATGGAACAGGGGATTCTCAGAAAGACGAATCCCACTCTGGTTATCACAAAGGATAATGGTGGTATCTAACACATGCCCGAACAGCTAACTGAAGAGCTTTCACAACCAAAGAGCTTCACAATAGGCCATACTCGCTGCAATGTATTCGGCCTCAGCGGTGCTTAAAGCCACCGACTTCTACTTCCTGCTCATCCAAGATATCGAAGCAGAACCCAAGGTAAAGAAATATCCAGATGTGCTCTTGCGATCCACCACACTACCAACCTAAATAGCATCAATATATCCATGGAGTCTCAAACTCCCGACAGTGTATCTCAGCCCATGGTTGATTGTGCCATGAAGATATCTCAATAGATTCTTGGCACCAATACAGTGAATGTGATGAGGATCAACCATATGTTGACTCAAAGTGTTCACTGCAAAACATACGTCCTGACGGGAGTTCACTAAGAACATCAGGGCCCCTACGAGTTGTCAATACTCGGTAGGATTTTCTAGCACAGGCTCAGCAGCGTTTCCACTCAACTTCTTAAAGTTGAGCTCCATCGGCATCGACACAGACTTAGAGTCCACCATACCAAATCTCTCCAGTAGCTTCACGACATATTTTCCTTGAGAAAGGAAAATCTCGTCTGGCCTCTACCAGACCTCCAAGCCTAGAAAGTAGTGCATCAGTCTTAGGTCTTTCATATCAAACTCAGAAGCTAGCTCCCTCTTACACTGATGAATGAGATGGTCAGCACCTGTGAGGAAGAGATCGTCCACATAGAGAACCAAAATAAGAGGCCTTTCTCTATCAACCTTAAAATAAAGGTTCAGATCAACATTACTTTGAGTGAAGCCTAGCTTCATCAAGTAGCTATCTATCCTCTCGTACCAAGCCCTAGGGGCTTGCTTCAACCTGTAGAGGGATTTCTTCAACCAACATACATGGGTGTCTCTATCTCGGACTTCGAACCCCAGAGGTTGCTCCACATACACCTCTTCCTTTATAGATCCATGCAAAAAAGTGGTCTTCACATCCATCTGATGTAGACTCCATCCTTGCGTACCAACAAGGGCAATAATAGATTGGATGGTGGTATAGCAGGCCACAGGTTCAAATATATCATCATTATCTATGCCTTAATTTTGAGAGAAGCCTCGGGCAACGAATCTTGCCTTGTACTTTTCAGCGTTTTCATCAGATCCATGCTTGATCTTATAGAGCCATTTCGATGTGACAACAGGTTTGTCCTCCGGTCTTGGGACCACTTCCCAGACATCATTCTTAATAATGGACTCATATTCTTCATGCATAACAGCCTTCGAAACTTGATGCTTTACGACTTCTTCTAATGTTCCAAGCTCAGATTGTACTATCGTACTCATGGATGCTAGATACCCTTGGTATATCTTCGGCTTCTTGCTTTCATGGAATGTCCCCCTTGGATAAATATGTCTCTCGACACCTTCGAGAGTATCCCTAAGCCATGAGGGTCTTCTCTCATTTGAAGGAGGTGGATCAATGGGATCCATAGGTCCTTCAACATCGGGCATCCTTCAGCTCTTCCAACTTCACTGCTTCTTCATCTTCTTTGTCTTCCTTGGAGCTAGGAAGATTTCTTACTTTCTTGAGGGCAACATCTTCATCGAAGGTGACATCGTGGCATATCTCCATTTCTCTTTGACCAGGCGCATAGACTCTATATGCCTTCGAAGTTTCACTATAGCCCACAAACATTCCCTTCTTTCCAGAAGCATCCAGCATGCTTCTCTTTTCTTTCGGCACATGAAAGTAAACAAGACAACCAAAAAATCTAAAATGAGAAACATAAGGTTTCTTACTAGAGAAGACTTCTTCGAGAGTTTTGGAGTCCAGAGCGGAATGCGGGCATCTGTTTTGAACATACACAACAATGTTCGCAGCTTCTCCCCATAGAAATTTCGAAAGACCTTGGTCACATAGCATGGCACAGGAAGCTTCCACAATGGTCTTGTTCTTTCTTTTAGCTACACCATTTTGCTCAGGAGTGTATACAGTTGTGGTCTCCCTCTTAATGCCAGCTTCTCTACAAAAGTCATTAAATTCATTTGACTCATACTTGGTCCCATTGTCGGTCCTCAAAACTTTGATTTTATTCTTGGTTTGATTTTCCACCAAGGCCTTGAAGGTACGAAACCATTTGAATGCTTCATCCTTCTTCTTTAAAAATATATCCAGGTCTTGCAGGAGAAGTCATGTGTAAAAGTCATGTAATAGGAACATCCTCCCAAGGATGTCACAGGTAGCATACCAGATAAGTCAGAATGTATCAACTACAAGATATCAGTTGTCTTTGTGACACTTGAGGGGAATGGTCCCCTCGTATGCTTCCCTTCGGCACAACCCTGACATATACCTTCATGATCATCTCTCAATTCGGGCATCCCTATCATCACCTTCCTTGCTTCGGGAAGGGCTTTGTAATGAAGGTGAGCAAACCTTTGGTGCCATAACTCTATTTGAAGAGTTGTATCACATGTCATAGCCCCCAATGAACTTCCACCAACCTGGTAGAGTGTATCAACTCTAAAACCAATAGAAAGAGCTTCCTTGAAGTTCTTCTTCCAAATAAGTACCTTTCCGTCAACGAATGCCACCTTGAACCCTTTGTCTTCCATTGCCGAATGGGACACAAGGTTCTTCTTCAAATTAGGTACATACAACACATCTTGTAATTAGATGACTTGACCTTGAGATAGATGGAGGGTCACAGTCCTTGTCCCTTTCAAGGGATAGGTGGCATTATCTCCAAGGATAATTTCCAGATTAGTATCCTTCTCAACCAAATTAGAAATGGATTCTTTATAACCAGTGAGGTGCCTTGAAGCACCACTACCAATTAACCAAACATCAAGGGTGTCGGTTGGAGATGCAGCAGAGAGGGAAGATATAAGAATAAAATCATTTCTCTTATTATCAACAACATTAGACTCATCATACCTGGAATTTCTTGACCTCTTGAAAGGTTGCCCATTTCCACTACAATCAGAGGGATTTTTCCTTTTTCCTTGGAACCTGTTGTTCTTGCCATTCCTTCTCGAGTTGTTGTTGTCATCATCCCTGGGAGAGTCCCTTCTATTAGGGAACTCTCTTGGATAGTGACTAGTATTGTTACAAGTGTAACATCTTCCCTTCCTTTGGGCCTCGTTCTACCATGGTTTTGATTTCTCGGGCCCCCACGATTCTTCTTCTTTGCATAAGCGGCGAAGGTAGTAGGGTCACTGCCATTACCATTAGAGGCATACTCCATCATTCTTGTTTCCTCTTGAGTGCATCTCGTCAATATTTCATCAAAATCAGGAATCACATTATTATTGAGAATAGTGGTATTGAATACATGCCAATCACGGGGGAGGCCTCCAACTGCAATAAGAACCATCTCTCGATCAGATATTGCTTCCCCAATAGCTAGGAGGTTATCCCTGATTTCAGTGAGCCTCATAAAATAGGATTGAATAGATTCATCCTTACCCTTATTGATATTCTTCAATTGATTCTTGAAGAAGAGGATTCGATTAGCATTGCTAGCCTTGAACATGCTCACTAGCTTATCATACATCTCCTTAAATTACTTCAGCTCAGAAATGTAAGCAACCAAGTGCTTATGAATAGAATCCCGTATAATCATCTTTTCTTTGATTTCCCCTTTTCTATACTTCATCTTCGTGGCGACTTGATGGAGGCTCTTGAATATTCCCTTGTACATAGTCCATGACATCTTGATCTTCTAGCACCAAATCCAAGGACATCTTCCATGCATAATAATCAGACTTATCAGTCAATTTATCATTAGCCTTGAAACCCTTGTAGGTTGAGGCAGCCATTTGTCCTTGATAGGATTTCTTTCTTCAGAGATATCTACTAACACCAGCTTGGACTCTTGGACTTTGTCTTCACCTTAGCTTTGAAACCATGTTAAATTTAGATAACCATGGTGTTCTATGCTTGATGCATTTTTACTTCAATCTTTCTTAGGCCCAATACAAAGTAGCAGTCACATAAACTTGAAAGTAAAATGTTGATAGAGCACAATAATAGATCAATAGAAGACAAGCTAAATATAGATCAGATTTACAATTCCTTTTGTCCAGCGAAGATATGAGATATTGTGGCGTTACGGCAGTCAGCAGGATGCTTCAACCAGCAAAGTCTTTCTCGATCAGCCAGCACTTTCATGTGTCGCACCCACAGCCCTCAAAGACAGCTCATCACAAGTCAACGCAAGTCAAACCAGGGACAATGCAGAAAAGTAAACGCAGGCAGCAACAGAAAAGCCCTAAACATATCAGCGCATAAAACAACAAGCCCTAAATAGATCAGCACAGAAAACAACAACTTCGCTCCACACGTGTAAGAGAAAAAGGCCTCCAAAGGCTCTTGAACCAATCAGATCACAATGAGAGAATGTGTGATGAGATAACGAGAAAATGAACTCCGAGTCTCTCCAATTTATATTCATCAATGAGGGTATGTGACACATATCTTAGGCATGTGGGAGAAATCTGGCCGACCTTGCACATGTGGAAAATATATTCATAATCAATGTTCTGCTTATCTGATCGAGATGATCTTTAGATCAATCTTGCACCTCTTCGAAAGAGGAATCCAACAAAAACATGACCATCGTCATATGAGCAATGCAACATGGAGTTTGGACCTAGTTGCCCAAAGTTAACATCACCCCATAGCATTTGAGAGTCGAAAACTTCAGCCACACGAGAGGTTGTATTCCATATATGATAAAGAGATGCTAGCAGCCATGCATGCATTGGCTAAGTTTTGACAATGCTTAGTGGGGAACATGTTCCAGGTAAGGACTCATTACAACAGTCTTCGATTTTTCTTGGAGGAAGCAAAAATGGGTTAGTAAGATCCAAGCATATGATTTTGAGATTGAGTATGCCAAGGGAAATAAAAGCATAGTAGTTGATACATTGTCATGGATGCCTTTGGCACTCTCTTTGACGAATATCATGCAATATTGGAAGGAAAAAATTTTGGTGGAGTACTCCAAGGATTTGCAGGCATGTGAGATCTTAGATTGTACTCATGGGGATAACAAGTACTGGGTGATGCATGATGTTATCTACTACAAAGATAGTATTTATCTGGTGCTAGGGTCACAGTTGAGGAAGAATATCCTACAAGCAGCTCATGACTCACCTTTGGCAAGGCATCAAGAGTTCTACAAGACATATAGGTCCATTAGGTAGTTTATCACTTGGCGGGGTATTAAGGAGGATGTTCTGAAGCATGTCAGAGAGTGTGATGCCTGCTAGAGGAACAAGGGACAGCACACACATCCGGATGGATTACTACAACCTCTTCCTATTCCTGAGAGAAAGTGGGAGAGCATATTCATGGACCTTATTACAGGGTTGTCGGCAGTACAAGGGAGAGATTGCATCTATGTGGTTGTTGATAGGATAATGAAATTTGCACACTTTTTGACCATTCTAGCTCGATACTCAGCATCATAGGTTGCATTTTTCCGAAAGGTGTTTAGGCTGCATGGGCTACCTAAGACTATTGTCACTGATAGGGATGCCAAATTTATGGGAGGATTTTGGCATGAGTTATTTCACCTTGTGGGCACGGAGTTTACACCCAGCACTATCTACCAGCCTCAAACAGATGGGAAGACGGAGATAGTGAAAAAGTGGATGGAGGGATATTTGTGCAACTATGTGACTGGACAACAGAGAGCGTTGATGAAGTGGTTGCACCTTTGGGAGTATTGCTACAACATCACGTGCAACATGTTCATAGGTATGACACCCTTTTGTGCTTTATATGGTTATGATTCACTGACCTTTGTTGATACAAATAGTGGATACAGGAGAACCAGGATAACCTTCGAGCACTCAAGGATAACTTGCAGATGGACCAAAACCAGCAGAAGTTGTATGCAAACAGGGGTAGAGTAGAGCGACATTTTGAGGTGGGAGATTTGGTTTTCCTTAGATTGAAACCATACAAGCAGTCCACATTGAAGCAGAAGGGAGATGAAAAGCTCCAATCTCGCTTCTATGGACCATACAGGGTGTTTCGATGAGTTGGAGAGGTAGAATATGAGTTGGAGCTTCCATCAAAAATCAAGGTGCATAATGTGTTTCATGTCTCTTTACTAAAAAAGGCTTTGGGACAACAAGTGTAATATTCCTTCTCAATAAATTTTGATAGAGGAGATCTACAATTTTGCAATTTTGGAGTTAACACAATTTTGGAAGCCAACTTAGGAAAAAGTGGGTAAAAATTAGAGTTGGTGAGATGTGGGGGCCACCCCTCGAGGAAATACAAACCCCTTGGAGGAAAATTGATTTTGTGGGAAGGAGGTCGAAATAGTTGGATAAGAGACCCACAAGGAAAGGTGAGGCAACAATTATAAATAAAGGGATGAAGGCAACATTTAGGACCTTTTGCTAATTTTAATTCTACGCCATTGTTGCTCAAGTTGTTTAGCTAGGTCACAAAGTGTTGTTCAATACCAGAGATTTCTAAGGGGAAATCTCACTCCTTCGATGGACCTTGAGGGACACCCTAGGGGATCATTGCCATAATTCCTTGGAGGATTTCCAAAGAAGATTGCAAGAAATTCGAGCTGCTCTGTGGAGCAATCTAGGTGCAGAAAAAGGGACCATGTACTCTTGTGGAAAGGGATCCCGGCTAATTTGGTTCCAGATTTTTGTAGGACCAATCCTTGGGAATTTTGCAACAAATTTCAGGTGGATTTGTGGGCTGAGGGTGTGACTATTATTCTTCCTAGGGCCTGCGTAGAAGGTGTTCTGGGTTGCGCAGTTCTGTGTGGGGGTTGATTCTAGGGGAGACTTGGATGAGGAATTTTGGGGTTGGCTTGCTAGGAGGTGCAAGAAGGCTTGTTGGGGGGATTTTCTCAACATTTCAGAGGGGTTGCAGAGGCTAATTTCCTGTAGGAAAAATTTCCAGTCAGTGGAGGAGCTCATAGGAATCAAGGGTGATTTTGAAAGGTTGGAACTAGACCAAACCCTTCCTGTGTTTTTCTGGGTTTGTGGTGGCGAGTCCAAGATTAATTTGGCGGAATTTTCTTAGCACATTTTGGGGGCTCAAACCATGGTTTCTTCCAGCCAGCAGTTGCAAAATTTCCAGGGCAAACGCAGAACATTGAGGAGAAGTCTTTCGCTTGCATCCAGGCAACATCTTTCTCCCCTAGGATTGTCTAGCTTGCTTTGGCAAGCCCAGGTGCACACATTCCATGCATTGTACTCTCCTCTTGATAATAAAATGACTCAGTTTTGGTGCAATTTATGGGTGTTTACTTGTTGTCTAAATATTTTTGTGTTGCATGTGTATTTTTTGCTTAATATCACTTTCAATTTTCCTAATAGTAACATTATAGTGGTATCAGAGCATGTTCCTAGCCAGTGTGGGAGATAAGAGCAAGTGATGCCACCTTGATACTAAGGAGTCGTCTTCCAGAGGGGTCGTGGAAGAGAAAGAGGTAGAGGTCGAGGTAGAGAGGGAGCATCGGACCCATTTTCTAATACAAAGGTGGTAAACATAAGAGGGCACATGAAGAACCAAGAGGGGACAGAGCAACCTACACAGGGGGGACAAAACTAGATCCTAGAGGAGTTTTTGAGGACCAACCAACAAATGTTGAGGCAAGTCTAACTCATGATGGACATGATGTAGCAAGTGATGGACCTACATGTGAATGATAGACCAAGGGAAAACCCCAAGGTGATGGAGGTTCCAGAGTAGGGGGAGGAAGTCGTACATACTAGCCACCTCATACCCCTCTATGTGGCCAAACATGTCATCCTACGATGCCATGTTTCATGGATGAGCCCAAGTAGGAGAGCGAGCTTGACCTTGTCGCAGATCTAGTGAACTCAGTTTCCTCGGGTATAGATGAGTAGGAGGGGCTAGACCCCATGATCAAGAGGGTGATGTCTTTTGGGGAGTACCTCCACCTCAAGGAGAGGTGTGCCACAGGAGCTGGGACTCATTACCATGGTGGGTAGTATAGTCATGAGTTGCAGAAGATAACAGGGAAGGTTACACTCCCAAATTATGATGGGTCAGCTAAGAGTTCAACCAGGGTTTGGTTCAGAAGCTAAATACTTACTTCCACCTGAACCCCAGGCGAGAGACGGATGTTATCCGGTTTGCTATGCTACATCTAGAGGGAGATACACAGGAATGGTGGTACCATGGCTTGATTACACTAGGGCACATCCATATTACCTCTTACACTGAGTTCACCAAGCGGCTAATTGAGAGGTTTGACAGGAAGGATACCGAGCTACAGTTCAGGGAGTTGGCCCATTTGAGACAAACTGGCAGTGTCGAGGCCTATATCTCGAAGTTCCAGAGGTTGGTTGTGATGGCATCTGACATTTTAGAGGCCTAGTTGATTATGTTTTTTGTGAAGGGGTTAGCTAAGCCTTTGTGTGGTTGGGTGAGGGCCTACAAGCCCACATCATTCATGGATGCTAACTACAGTGCCCAACACCAGGGATTTTGTACCCACTAGACCTACTACTCCTTAGGGAGTCCGAGACATTTTTCAACATCAGAGGGATATTGGATGTGGCTAGTTGGATGATGACACTAGGAGGGACCTCAGGAGGAGGAAGCTATGCTTCACATGCCAGGAGCCTTGGGTACCAGGGCACAAGTGAACGATGGTCAAGTCTTATTACATTGAGGTGTACTCAGACAATGAGCTGGAGGAGGAGACTGAGTTAGAGGTAGGCCACAAAGATGAGGGGCCACAGACTGCAGGGGGAGCACCACCACCACCTCAGGGAGGGGGACCATTTGCTCCATTTGGGGGAATACTAGCTTCACTTCGGGGATTTCCTAAGTACTTGATGCTTCAAATTAGAGGCACAATGCAGGGGCAACATGTATCATTGTTGGTAGAGAGTGGGGTTACCCACAATTTTATTGATAAACAAATGGTAGAGCGAAGGGGCATACGTACAGAAACATTTGAGGGGTTCTCATTGTTGGTACCTGGAGGCCGGACAATGCAGTGCACAAAGTATTTTCCCATATTGACCATGACTATGGGAAACTACTCTGTCACTGACCACTTCCTTGTAGTCAACGTTCCAGACACCAACATGGTGATGGGTGTCTAGCGGTTGTACTCATTGTGGCGAGTCACCACTGACTGGCAGAAGCTAGAGATGTAGTTCACGGGCCCATATGGGAAGTTGGTAGTACTGAGGGGTATGCACTCCTACCCACCTCAGACGATGTCTGCTCACCAGATGGAGGAAGACTTGCGGCGTGGAGACATAAAGTGGGCAGTGGAGCTCAGGATCTCAGAGACAATGACACAGACACGATCGATGCATCCTAACATATTGGCCTTGTTGGAGAGGTATCAGGGGGTTTTTGCGGAGATCCCTCTAGGCAGGCCACCAGATCGAGGGTTTGAGCACACCATAGAGTTGGAGGAGGGGGTTCACGCAATTGTCACTACCCCTTACAGGCACCCCAAGCCTAACGGGACAAGATTGAGAGGGCCATCTAGGAGTTGTTGGCACTGGGGCATATCAGGCTAAGTATTAGTCCTTTTGCTTCATCAGTGTTCTAGTGAAGTAAAAGGATGGGTCTCTTTGTATGATCATTAACTACCAAGTATTGAACAAGGAGACGCTGAAGAACCAGTACCCCATACCCCGGATGAACGAGTTGATGTATGAGCTTAGAGGAGCGAAGTACTTCTCTAAGATAGACTTGCACTCTGGGTACCATCAAATCAGGGTGTGTGAGCAAGATATTTTGAAGACAACCTTCAGGTGCCATTATTGCAATTTCGAGTTCTTGGTGATGCCTTTTAGGCTCACCAATGCTCCCGCCACATTCCAGTCTTGCATGAACCACGTGTTACACAAGCACCTACGCAGATTTGTCCTGGTGTTCTTCAATGATATACTCATTTACAACAAGACATTAGAGGAGCACCTGCAGCACTTGGAGCAGGTCTTGAGGATCTTGGAGGATCAGCAGTTCTATGCTAAGATGTCCAAGTGCGATTTCAAGATGACTGAGATGTTGTACTTGGGGCATGTGATTGGCGAGGGTGGGGTCAGAGTCCACCAGGAAAATATCCATGCCATCATTGACTGGCCCAGACCTAGGAACATTACGAAGTTGAGGGGGTTCCTGGGCATATGCACCTATTACAGGTGCTTTGTGAGGGGATTTTCATAGCTGGCTGCACCCCTTACAAACCTCATGAAGAAGTGAGCGTTCACTGAGACAGACACAACACAAGAGGCCTTTGAGCGCCTCAAGGTGGTCATGAGCACTTGCCCAATTTTGGTGTGACCAAATTTTTCTCAGCCCTTTGTATTGGAGAGTGATGCATCAAGGGAGGGCATTGGAGCAGTATTGACGTAGAATGGCCACCCAATTTCTTTCGAGAGTCGGAAGCTACAGTCGCATGAGAGGTTGTACTCATATATGAGAAGGAGATGCTATCCATCATGCATGCATTGGCCAAGTTCATACAGTACTTGGTGGGTAACTGGTTCAAGGTGAAGACTGACCACAACAATCTTCGATTCTTCCTGGAGAAGAAGCAACTGGAGGAGAGGTAGCTTAAATGGGTCAGCAAGATCCAGGCATATGACTTTGACATAAAGTATATCAAGGGTCGGCAGACCGTGATTGTGGATACATTTTCTAGGAGGCCTGTGGCCCTCTCTCTCATGAGAATCACCCATGATTGGAGAGCACAATTATTGATTGCATATTCCAAGGTTAAGAATGCATGCGAGATCCTTGATGGTGTGGCACACGATGAGTGATATAGGGTGATGCATGAGGTGATTTACTACAAGGACAAGATCTACTTAGTGCCACGCTCCCATCTAAAGGAGAATATCTTACAAGCGGCTTATAACTCACCTTTGGCCAGACATCAGGGGTTCTGAAAGACTTAGTGGGCATCAAAGAGCATTTTACATGGAAGGGCCTCAAGGAGGACGATTGAGGCATGTTCGTGAGTGTGATACCTGTCAGAGGAATAACGTGGAAAAGATACATCCGGCTGGCCTATTGTAGCCTCTCCCTATCCCTGAGAGGAAGTGGGAGAGCATGTCAATGGATTTCATCACCGAGTTGCCAACAGTGCAGGGGTGAGATTGTATTTATGTGGTGGCGGACCAGTTAACGAAGTATGCCCAATTATTCGCCATTCAAGCTTGGTATTTAGCCTCACAGGTGGCAGAGCTATTTTTTAGAGAGGTGTTTAGGCTCCATGGTCTCCCAAAGACCATTGTGGGTGACAGGGACAATAGGTTCACGGTGGGGTTCTGGAAGGAGTAGTTTAAGCTTGTGGGGATGGAACTCACTCCCAGCACGAGCTACCACGTGCAGACTGTTGAATTTCCACAACCTTGGGTCTAGGATAGAGTCTTAAAATCTTTGACGCTACCAAACCAAGAATCTCAACAGAACTGCTTTGCACAGCGGAATATAAGCAGCAGTAAATCACACATGCACATAATATAGACAACTTTTCACAATTTTCAACCCAACTTTGTAATATTAAAAAACATATAATACAACAGTCTAGGGCTCTCGTACGAGGGATAATGTCCCTCATATATCCAATAGTACAAGATACTCTGACCATCTAGCTGTAGTGCACTCTCTCAGGCTTCAGCTCATCTCTGTCATACCCTGTACCTGCCCAATCCTTCGACTTTCGATCTACAGTTCATGCCTCTATCAATGCTCCAAGTTCATCTGGCCATTGAACCTCGGTTGTCAATCTGCTCCCTTGTTGTGAGTTCGTCCACCAATGCATCAACACATCGAGACTCCTATCGAGTTGCTCACAACTCCATTTGTGAACAACTCTCAATCTTCCCACTGTTGCTCCTCGGCTACTTGGGGACTTCAACCGACTATGGTATTCCTATGCTGCTCTGATGAAGACCAACATAGGGCACGAAGGGCTACCACCTATCACTACAAGATGCACATCTCCCACAATGAACAGGGGCTAGGAGGATTACCCATCATCTACTATAGAAGTCCTTCTCCACACACACATCTCGGGCTCTACAAACTGCTTCTGGCTGATCAGAACCTTGAGCTCCAACAACTGCCTCTCTCGCAACTACCTATGTCCATCAAGGTGTTGCACACCGGGCTCCAACTTGGACACACTCATGCTGTTCTCCAACAGACCATAAGTGCCCAATCCACATTCACACTTGGTCCACTCTCACGCTACCCTCCAACAGTCCAAGAGTGACGAAGTCCACATTGTAGCATCTGCACCTAGTTAGGGCATCCTCACACCTAGGAGACTGTTACACACGGCTGCCAACACACTTCTCATCAACTGCCCTTTGCTTCTGCAATAGAGGAGCTATTGCACATGTTATCACTCCGTAATTCTGAGGCTGAAGGAAGAATCCCGGGGGCAACATCAAAACCGCTTTGGGCCTAGGATTTAGCCCTCCTAGACCCAGAGAGGGATATCTCTGTAGGATTTAGATTTGTTTATTGGGAATTTTAGGCTAGTTAAGATAAGCAAAGTTGGGTTTTGAATTTGGTTTTGTGGGGAAAGCGAGGAAAAAGGGCCATTGGGCAATGGAGTCAAAGGGCTCGGGTGACCAATTTGCAAAAGTAATCAAGCAAGAGTGAAACAAGGCAAGCTAGGAGTACTACTTTGGATCTCTGAGAATGAAATGGAGTGGGAAGATATAGGAAAGTGGAACTCAGCAGAAATTGAGGGGCAATTAAGAATTCGTCAACTAGACTGGAGTGCAATGCTCAGCAAAAACCAAGAAGCAACTAAGAATTCCTTGGTTTAGCATCAGTGGAAAACATAGACTATTGTAGAAACAACTAGAACAAGGTGCTCTGAAAACAAATCCTATTCATCATTTTCTGTTCTACAAATTAGAATGCAGAAATACTAAGACAACATAACAATGAATAACACATAAAACAGGAGAAACTTCACCATTTGGTGCACCACTTGAATCCTGGAAACTTCTCTTGGATTATTTGCAAGAGGCCAAAACATTACAGAATGGGACTCAGTCCCTCATTCAGATTCCCCTCGTCCCCCCACCCCTTGACAGAATAGAGTCAAAGGGCTCGGGTGACCAATTTGCGAAAGTAATCAAGCAGGAGTGAAACAAGGCAAGCTAGGAGTACTACTTTGGATCTCTAAGAATGAAATGGAGTGGGAAGATATAGGAAAGTGGAACTCAACAGAAATTGAGGGGCAGTTAAGAATTCCTCAACTAGACTGGAGTGCAATGCTAAGCAAAAACCAAGAAGCAACTTAGAATTACTTGGTTTAGCATCAGTGGAAAACATAGACTATTGTAGAATCAACTAGAATAGGGTGCTCTGAAAACAAATCCTATTCATCATTTTCTGTTCTACAAATTAGAATGCAGAAATACTAAGACAACATAACAATGAATAACACATAAAACAGGAGAAACTTCACCATTTGGTGCACCACTTGAATCCTAGAAACTTCTCTTGGATTACTTTGCAAGAAGCCAAAACATTACAAAATGGGACTCAGTCCCTCATTCAGATTCCCCCCGTCCCCCCCCCCTCTATACTTCGAACAATGAAGTATATATCAAGCTTACTAACTAAGTACAATCCTTAACAGTTACTTTCTTTCTCACTACATAACAGAGAGGGACATAACATCACTGGACACGAGTAAATAAAACTGCTGGAGTTATGAAGACTGCTGGACATTTGGCATTTTGATCCCTTGCAATCAGGTTTGTCATATGCTTGCTAGTGTGAATTCTATCAAGCCTGACACTTGGGCTATCTGAAAATCTCTAGAGCACTACATATGACTTGAAATGCTTATCTTGTTTGAATCTCTCATCTCCTCTCTGAAAATAGAAAAGACAGTTACAGAGCTAAAAGCTGGGCCGAATTTTTTGAAAATGGGGCGCACTCAGACATTTGTTTCTCCCCAAAGGTGAGACATATGTGAAATATGACAGAGGTTATTGTTCTTTGCCCCGTGCTGGTCAAAAACCTCTCTTTGATTCTCAAAATTCATCTCCATCTCTCTGCAATAGTCGCCACAAAATCATGACCAAAACAAGAAAAACAGAAATCTAAAAAATAGGGCTGAAAGATGGCTTCGATTCTCCCAACTGAAGACACGTGCAAAATTTGGGAGAGGTTTTTGGTCTTTAGCCCGTGATGAACAAAACCTTCTCTCAGTTTTTCAAAATTCGCTTCCATTTGCACAGAATCTCTCCCGTAAAAAGACTAGTCAAACTGGCTAAAAACGGTTTCTTATTTGGGGAAAGCGGTTTTGAAGGAGCAGAAGTGGTTTTTTGGAACTCCCTGAAGTGGTAAGTGGTAATAGGGGGGTGGGTCCGAAATCATGAGAGAATGGCACATAAGGGGGGCCACTTTTTGAAAGCCACTATTTTGGACCCCCGACAGGGGATAAAGTTAGGATGGTAGAGCGGGGCAGTACGATAATCCAACTTATTCTAAGTCTTTGGTGGGTGGATGAGGTGGAGAGTGGTGGGGGGTTAACTCCATGATGTGACATGTAAACTTTAGGATATAGTTTATTTTTATTTTTATATTTTCATTTCTTATTTTTATTTAATCCTAATCTCGTTTATGCATGTAATGACGAAAATGATGGATGGGTGAAAAAAGGGAGAACAAGGGCATGAAGGGTGCGGCAGGGAGATGAAAGGTCAAACAAAAATGGATGGAGGGGGAGAATGGAATTAACCGAGCCCAGCATATGAAGACAATTTCGATCCACGCCTCCATCAACACCAGAATAATATATGAGAAATACTTATGTTGCAACATTCTGGAGCAGTGTGGGTGGAATTTTTTATCTCTTACTCCTTTTAAATGTGCTCCACGAAGAATTTGATTTGGGATGCTTTTGAAAATGAACCTCACTTTGCAGGGTAAAACATTGTTTTCGTCCTGCAAGCCAAACCAATACATATAATTCAACAACCCTAATTCCCCTATAATTACAGGGTCCTAACAGTGGCTCCCTCTGGGGAATGTTGCCCTCCCAATGAGGCAGCAGAGAACCGCAGATCTCTGAATCCGGTGACCAATGCCTTGGTGATTAATGTGACAGCAATATGCTCTGCCACAAGCCTCCTACAACTTGAAAATTTGAATACTAAAATCTGAACTATGCCGAAATAAAAAACTAAAAGCAATCTAAAGCTGATGACTGAAAGTAGTCTGAAAATAAAACTAGAAAGATGCTCAGGGTGTTGAGCTTAGTCGCACATCTACCTACTCTAGTCTGAAAAATTGTCCCATCAAATAATAATCAGATTTCCAATGTAATCAGTAAAGCAAATGAGTGCTTGACTGATTCTTGCTCACTTTTTTAAGCAGGCTCAGAAAACAAAATGACATTCCCATCTTATCTGTTGTTGAACATAAGTGTTCAACCTTTTCCTTGAATGCTACAGCAAACCGTCCATGGCATAATGCACTCCTTCTCTGAATGATTCTAAGAGGTCAGTAAAGGGATCTTGGACAAACACTTGGTACTGAGGATTCACATGACCAACTTCAACTATCACTGCTCTTTGTTCCAACTGATTAGGCTCCGGATCCTTCTCAAAGAGAATATCTTTATATTCTTCCTGATTATCTGATGTGACATCTTCATGGTATACCATTATGCTGTCCTCAAGCAAATCTGATATATCTTGACTGAGATTGCTAGATTCTGTCTGAAGACCATCCTGTTGATGAGCAAAAGTGATTCCCAGCAATGAACTTTCTTGAGGATGGGCAATAACATCAGCATCAATCTGTTCTACATTTGTTTCTTCAAGAGGAAAGAATTCAATATAATCAGCAGTAAGACCAATAGAATTTATCTCCTGATGACATAAAGATTGAGGAGTTGGCTGCATGTTTAGAATCTGATTAATCTCTTCTTTAGTTAAAGGAGGAGGCATCCTTTGTTTTCTTTGGAGCAAACAACAATTGTTTTCTTTCCCTAGCGAAGAATGACTCTCATGCTGAATGTTTTCTTTAGTTTCATACAAAAGAGTAGGCAAATTATCATTTGCCTTTGAAGGTAGATCATGTGAACCTACTTTCATTTCCTGATTCATCTCATTTTCAGCTATCCTCCCTTGATTATCATGACAGTTAACTTGAGAATGGAAACCATAAAGTGCTTCTAAGAGATCCTCATCATTCATATCTACTAGGTCTTCATCAATACTTTCAATGTATTGTATGAAAACCTCAAACTGATCACAACAGTTTTCCACTAATGACAAAGAAGGGGAATGTCCTTTATAACGCTCATAAAACACTTCGTGGAAATCCTTTAAAGAAAACAAGCTACTAGGGTTTAAACCTTCATACAATTCCCTCGCTTTTCCATCTAATTTTGCCATGAACATCTTCTTGTGGCAGTCCTCATGCCATTCAATGAATATGAAATTTAATGAGATGCAACAAAGCGTCATCAACATTCTCATCTTGAAAAATAGGAAGATTTCTTTGCCAATTTACCTGAGGCATTCTGTTTGGGAAGCCTGGAATGTAGTCTCTGTTCATGGGAGCATATCTCCTTGCAACTGATCCCATTTTGAGCTTGTGGAGTCACCAGTGAATCTTAATTTCTGGATTTTGCTGCCAATGGAGTCGCCGGGTGAATGGAACAACCTTCTGGTGTTTGACTTCTGTTCACCATCAAAAGCCAAAACTGAACTTCAAAAGTGTTACTGAGGAAGATAAACTCGTCCCCAATATGGTCGCCATTATGTATCACTCCGTAATTCTGAGGCTGTAGGCAGAATCCCAGTCGCAACATCAAAACCGATTCGGGCCTAGGATCTATCCCTGCTAGACCCAAAGAGGGATCTCTCTGTAGGATTTAGGTTTGTTTATTGGGCATTTTAGGCTAGTTAAGATAAGCAGAGTTGGGTTTTGAATTTGGTTTGGTGGGGAAAGTGAGGAAAAAGGGCAATTGGGCAATGGAGTCAAAGGGCTTGGGTGACCAATTTGCGGAAGTAATCAAGCAGGAGTGAAACAGGGCAAGCTAGGAGTACTACTTTGGATCTCTGAGAATAAAATGGAATGGGAAGATACAAGAAAGTGGAACACAACAGAAATTGAGGGGCAGTTAAGAATTCCTCAACTAGACTGGAGTGCAATGCTCAGCAGAAACCGAGGAGCAACTAAGTATTCCTTGGTTTTGCATTAGTGGAAAACATAGACTATTGTAGAATCAGCTAGAACAGGGTGCTTTGAAAACAAATCATATTCATCATTTTCTGTTCTACAAATTAGAATGCAGAAATACTAAGACAGCATAACAATGAATAACACATAAAACAGGAGAAACTTCACCATTTGGTGCACCACTTGAATCCTGGAAACTTCTCTTGGATTACTTTGCAAGAAGCCAAAACATTACAGAATGGGACTCAATCCCTCATTCAGATTCCCCTCGTCCCGCCCCCCCCCCATACTTCGAACAGTGAAGTATATATCAAGCTTACTAACTGAGTACAATCCTTAACAGGTACTTTCTTTCTCACTATATAACAAAGAGGGACATAACATCACTGGACATGAGTAAATAAAACTGCTGGAGTTATGAAGACTGCTGGACATTTGGCATTTTGATCCCCTGCAATTAGGTTTGTCATATGCTTGTTGGTGTGAATTCTGTTAAGCCTAACACTTGGGCAATCTGACAGTCTCTGGAGCACTGCATATGACTTGGAACGCTTATCTTGTTCGAATCTCTCATCTCCTCTCTGAAAATAGAAAAGACGGTTACCAAGCTGAAAACCAGGCCAAATTTTCTGAAAATGGGGCGCACTCAGACATTTGTTTATCCCCAACGGTGACATCTATGCGAAATATGATAGAGGTTATTGTTCTTTGCCCGTTCTGGTCAAAAACCTCTCTTGGATTCTCCAAATTCATCTCCAGCTCTCCGCAACAGTCGTCGCAAAATCATGACCAAAACAGGAAAAACGAAAATTTGAAAAGTAGGGCTGAAAGATGGCTTCGATTCTCCCAACTGAAGACACTTGTACAAACTCTAGGAGAGTTTTTTGTTCTTAAGAGTGAATTTTGAAAAACCGAGAGAGGTTTTTGTTTTTAAGCCCGTGCTGAACAAAAACCTCTCTCGGTTTTTCAAAATTCACTCCCATTTGCCCGGAATCTCTCCCGCAAACAGACTAGTCAAACTAGCTAAAAACGGTTTTTTATTTGGGGAAAGTGGTTTTGAAGGAGCATAAGTGGTATTTCGGAACCCCCTTGAAGTGGTAAGTGGTAATACAGGGGGGGTACGAAATCATGAGAGAATGACACATAAGGGGGGGCCCACTTTTTGAAAACCACCTATTTTGGACCCCCCCCCGTGAGAATAAAGTTAGGATGGTAGTGGGGGTCGAAATGTAATGAAGGTTGTCAGATTAAAGTGCTGGTGGGTGGATGAGGTGGAAAGTGGTGGGGGGTTAACTCCATGATGTGACATGTAAACATTAGGATACAGTTTATTTTTATTTTTATATTTTCATTTCTTATTTTTATTTAATCCTAAGCTTGCTTATGCATGTAATGACGAAAATGATGGATGGGTGAAAAAAGGGAGAACAAGGGCATTAAGGGTGCGGCAGGGAGATGAAAGGTCAAAAAAAATGGATGGAGGGGGAGAATGGAATTAACCGAGCCCAGCATATGAAGACAATTTCGATCCATGCCTCCATGCAACACTATAATAATATATGAGAAATACTTATGTTGCGGCATTTTGGAGCAGTGTGGGTGGAATTTTTTATCGCTTACTCCTTTTAAATATGCTCCATGAAGAATTTGATTCGGGATGCTTTTGAAAAAGAACCTCACTTTGCAGGGTAAAACATTGTTTTCATCCTGCAAGCCAAACCAATACATATAATTCAGCAACCCTGATTCCCCTATAATTATAGGGTCCTAACACTGTGATCCTCTGGTGAAATCTTGATTTGATGATACCCTGAGAAACCATCTATGAATGAATAAGCTTCTTGTCCTCTGACATTGTCCAAGATCTCATCAGAGAACAGAGTTGGGAATGGATCATGCACGCAGGCATCATTCAGTTTGCGTAGGTCCACACAAATCCTCATTTCTCCTTTTGTCTTCTTATCTTGCACTGCCATAGGACTTACCCAGTGAGAATCTTCCACTGGTTCTATAATGCTCACAATAAAAATTTTATCCAACTCTTCCCTCACTTTATGCTTATACTTTGGATTCAATCTGTATGGGTGCTGCTTCACCGGGTGCGCGTCAGGTTTTAAAGTAATCTTCATGACTCCAAGCTCTCTAATTATCCCTTTCAACTCCAAGAATTTCGTAGGGAATAGGTCATGATACTCCGTCAGCAGCTCAACAACCTTTCCCACTGTGTCATCATCCCAATAATCTCCAATATTTACCAACTTTGGTTTCTCTTCAGATCCAATATTTACCTGTCGAATCTTTAGAGGATTTGTGACATCTAGGGAGGTGATTGAATGCCCAAAAACTATGCAATGTCCCTTAGATTCTGGAATCATGATATTTCTTGGATATTCTTCATTTTCTTCAACTGTCATATTTCTACAATTAACAATATCCCTCATCTATGCATCCTAGGTTGACAAAGCACGTTCTACCTTTGGCTTGGTTGTATCAAATATAACTTCTTGAATATCATGCAGTGCTTTACCAATCTTGAAAAACCCACTCTCAAAGTTGAAGGTTAAGATGAAACTCTCCAATAGCACAGACCATTCACTAGCACCTCACCGCAGCTCTGTCTCAAGGTACCAATCAGTAGGCACCTTTCCCAGCATATGAATGAACACATGTACCCATTCAGGTCTTGGTTCTATGCCCCATACCTCACTCCATTTAGCTAGATGTCTGTGTGGATAATCCTTTCCAGGGTAGACTTCTTCCATCCCAATAGTTGAACATTCAAAGCGTAATCTCATCATTCACGCGCATTCGTCCCAGTTTCCCATGTTATCCTTGTAAGTCTCCCACCATCATGCTGGAGTAGCGCGCAGTCCAAGATCCATGGCATGGAATCTCTGTCCTTCTAAGAAATTTCTTTCAAGTTCTCCTAAAAACATATTGACATTAGTTAAACCATCGTAATAGGGTAATTCACGTACCTAATATGTTATGCAGCGAAGAGATCTAGTCACTCGATTGCAGCGCAACACAGATACTTCATGTACCCAAATCTACTAGTTCTCCAATTCTTCATCAAAATTTGAGAAGCAGGAGTTTTCCTTTTCCCAATTAAGCCTTCAACTAGCCATTAGGTTGATCCAATCTTCGTTGCACATAGTCAACTTATAGATATGGTCAATATCATCATCATCTTGCACAGGCTCTATGTATCTTTGACCTTCTGCATGATCGATAAGAATTATGACTCTGGTTCCATTATTTTCAAATTACATTCTTCTCCTCTTCATATTTATGATACCATCTATATCAATAGCCCAATACAATCCCAACAATGCAGGACAGATCAGTACCATCCACAATTTGTATAAATTAAAAATCTGCAAGTACCTTAATGCCTTCAATATTGACTACCACTTGAGACTGTCTTCCTAATGGAATTATTTTTTGTTGGTTTTCCATGTGCAGTTGAATAGTAGACCACTCCAGCTTAGGCTCTCCCATGTGCTGCCAATTTTTCTTAGGTAATACATTTGCATCAGACCCTAGATCTCGAATAACCTGATCCATCTCATAAGCATTGACCTGAGCAATCAGACGCATCTCTCGTCCAGTTCTCTTCCTATTATTATTCTTATAGATTTTGTTGACAACTTTCTATTTTATTAGAGGTTATTCATTTTCTGCGCAATTATATATCAACGCCTGAAGGTTCTCCACCGCCTTTTTGTTGCGCAGTAACTTAATGCAAGCTTGTAAAAATGGCTTGATTTCATCATCTACTCCTGCCTCCTTCACCGGTCTACTCGGATGTCGATGTGCTTCCTTCTACAAACCCCTTTCGCGCTTCAACAAAAGTCACTTTTGCACGTAGCAAATCAAAATCATCCTTGTTCTTGGCTGCATTACGAATCCAAATGTTAGCATCTAGCTTCTCTCCCTTATCTTCACCAGTGGCTACACCACTCCTAGTGACCACATTCACACTACGATCTTCCTCGCATGTTTACTCCCTCACCATCTGAATATTTTGTGTCGGAGTTTGTGTATTTTTGTACTACATCTTAGTAATTAAAATAGGACAATCTTCTATTACACTATCAAACTATCTATAATACCTGCATGATTGTCATGCTGGATTTGGAGAGTCACCCGTATAGTGACCAACATCTTTGCAATTATAGCAAATGAATTGTCCCCTTCCTCGACCACCTGATCCTCCTCCTCTGCCTCTCCCTCTGTTCTAGAATCCATCACGCTTAGACGAGGATGCTGGTGAGGTAGGTTTGGTCTGCATTCTATATATTTTAGCTTTTTCCATCATCAGGTCAAAACTTCGACAATGTTGTTCATCATGTCCTAGTGATGAACATAATCTACAAAATAGTTGCTTCAGCTCAGGCGTATATTTTCTGATCTTTGGAAAAAAATCTATTGCATGCAGACCCGTAACCTGACACATCGCGCACCATACTGGAGGTGTCCCGCTTGGCCCTACTGCGCTCTTCAGTGGGATTGGTCCTCCAGCGTGAAGATAATAATTGAAGACTGGACATTGATCCTTATGATGGCCAACAAATTTACATCATATGCACCAGACCTCTATGAATACTGTTGAATTCCAACAAGAAATTGCTGCACCTACACTAGTGTGGGACCAATAGTTCCTAGCATCACCTACACTAGTGTGTGCTAAATTTTGTGTAGTGTCTATTTTAATTTTCCCTTAATTAAATTTGACAATAAAATGTATTCTTATCTCACAATCACTTGTAATAGTTAACTGAGTGTGATAAACTCAGTTAGTTCATGAATTTTGAGTTGGGGGTGGTTGGTGAGGCATGCAGAGTAATTCTATTAGTTATGGAGTTCGAATTGGATTTGGTGCATTAGTTTAATGCATGTGTAATCAGTTAACTCAGTTAGGTGATTTAGAGTCAGTTGAACTAGTTGTAACTATTTGTTGCACTAGTGAGGGATAAAGTGAATTAAATATTATTTAATTCACAATCAGTGATCTACTATGCAACTGATGATTTACTATTAATAGCTACATGCATGTCAGTTCCAATGGAGACCCAGTTGAGACAAATGTGAAAGGGAGGTTAACTATCAGTTGTGTGATTAGCAGGTTGCTTGCATGCAACCAGACATCCATTGGATTTCCCATGATCCTTGCACAGTTTAGGAAGACCAAAATTCCTAAATAATAGGGATTGCATTCATCAGGAATTACGCAAGCAAGGCAGGCTGTTTAGAGGTTGAGAATTGTCTAAGTGTTGGCCAGTTTTGTTCAGGACAGTGTGAGACAGTTAGTAGAGTGCATGAGACTCTTGTGAGAAGAGTGCATTGTAATTGTTTCATGATTCCATGGTTAATATACAATAGAAGATAGAGGAGTTTTTAGCAGCAATATTTCCTTAGGAAATTACCTGTTTTGTGGTTTGATTTGATTCTTTCTTTGCTTCATGTGATTGGCGATTGTGTTTAATTTAAGCAATTGATTTGTAGAAGGATTCAATATCTAGCTTTAGTACATTGTTATATCAAATTGAATCCATTGGTATACATATTGTTTGTATAATTTATAAATTGTATCGGAGCATAGGAAATCACTACAGTGCAGAAGAAGTTGAGTTTGTGACTGAATAGAATTCAAATTTGCAGAAGACATTCTTGGTGCAACAAGTGATTTAGGATCAAAATGGATTTCAATGGCTTGATATTGGATTATGCACTCGAGGGTAGCTCTAACTATATTTCTTGGAAAGACATGATGGAGGCAGCATTGGAGGACAATGGGTTGAAAGAATTCATTGACAATGATGTTCCCAAACCTGTTGTAACAGATGTTGCAAATATTGATGCTTGGCAAAAGAAAGTTGCAAAGGTAAGGAGGATATTACTGGAGGGAGTACGAGACCACATTGTCTCAAGTATCCATGTCAAAGCAACACCATATGCAATTCGGAAAGATTTTACAAATCTATTTCAGAGCAGCAGTGATCATAGAAAATTGGCATTGAAGGATAAACTTAGAAAGATCAAAATGGAGAAAGGAAAAACCATGCCGAAATATTTAGCAAAGTTTGTCCCATGTCAGGATGATCTTGCGAGCATCAACATTACTGTCACTGATGATGATTTGGTGAGCCTAGCTCTTCTAGGACTTCCCAAGAGTTGGCATAGTTATCAAGACTCTGCCAATGGAAGAGAAAAGTTGCTAGATTGGGAACGACTTTGGTCATATTTGGTGCAAGAAGAATTCAAGCAGAATACTGGAGATGGATCTTCATATAAGAATGATGATGGAGACTATTGTGCTTTGGCTTCCAAGGTGAAGAAGGGGAAAGAAAATAAATTCCATTCCAAATATGAGTTTGGTAAAGATGGCAAGAAGTGCGACATGTCTAGAGTGAAGTGTTTTCACTGTCACGAGCATGGAAATTATGCCCCTAATTGTCCACAAAATATGAATAACAAGAAGGCTTCAAGATCTGCAGTTGGTGAGGCTTTGGCCTCACAATTTGAGCTTGACTTCTCGCTCATTGCATGCATGGTGTCAAGTGCAATGGGATCGATGTGGTACTTGGATAGTGGTGCATCCTTTCACATGATGGGAGATAAAGATTTTTTCAGTAACTTGGAGGAGAAGGACCTCCAAATGCTTATCGAAATAGTTGATGACAGGCGGTATAGTGCTACCGAGATTGGTACCATTACCTTCCAGAGACAGTCAGGTAAACCCTTTCAATTTAAAGATGTAATACATGTACCAGGCTTGAAGAAAAAATTAGTCTCAATTGCAATGTTGGAGGATAGAGGCTATAATGTTGTTTTCAGTGAAGGAAAAGCTTTCTTGCGACACAAAAAAACAGGAAAAAGCCAAGAAGATTGGGATTCAAGCTAAGAATCTCTACAAACTTGATGTATATGGTTTTGCAACATTGATGGGTAAGGCGAACAAAGTGGTGAGCCGGCATGAGGGTGAGTTATGGCACAGGAGATTGGGCCATCTTCACCAAGGAGCCTTGAAGGTCATGCAGCATATTTCTACGGATCGTCCCAAGGGTACACTTGCACAGTGAGACACATGAAAGGGATGTACTATGGGGAAGTATGCAAAGGCCACTTTTCATGAGAAGGAGAACCGAGCCTCGAAGATCCTTGAGAGAGTTCACTCAGACATGTGTGGACCATTATCTATTGCTTCGATAGAAAAGCATAAGTATTATGTGATATTTTTCGATGAATTTTCTCGAAAGTGCTGGATATACTTCATGCAGAAGAAATATCAGACGTTCTCAAAGTTTCTTGAGTTCAAAGCACTGGTGGAGAAAGACATGGGGAAGCATGTGAAGGCTCTTAGGAGCGACAATGGTGGTGAGTACGTCTATAATTAATTCAAGAACTTTTGTAGCAAAGAAGGAATTTAGAGAGAGTTGATTGCGCCTCATAACCCACAATAGAATGGGGTCACAAAAAGAAATAAAAGAACAATTGTGGGTGCAGCAAGAGAAATGTTGCATGATCAGGGCCTAATGTTGCATCTGTGGGTGGATGCATGCAACACAACGGTATTTGTGAAAAATCGTTGTCCTCGTCGGATACTTGGCATGAGTACACCAGAAGAGGCTTTTATAGGTAAGAAACCTGATGTTTCACATTTTAATATTTTTGGCTCATCTATTTATGTGCATGTGACCAAAGATGCCAAGAAGAAGTTGGAGCGAAAAATTTATATTGGGATATTTGTGGGGTACACTGAAACTCCCCACAACTATCGGGTGCATTTGCCAAACAACAGAATGACTATTGTGCGACGAGATATAAAATTTGATGAGGAGAAAACCATGCAATTGTCCCTTGAGATGGAGCTGGATTTGCATGCAGAGGAGGAACTGTTGGCTCCAAAGAATGAACCTCAAGATGTGGAGCAGCCACATGCGGAGGATCATGGAGTGGCAGAAAAAACTCATGCAGAGCCATCCACCAGAAATGGTAGAAGGCGCACCACAAAAGCTGATAGATTGAGACTTGATGCAACAGAGAATTTAGGAGACCCTACTTCATTGTGTAGATAGAGACAGTCTCTAGATAGGTTTACTAGATACATGGCTCTTATGAGAAAGTGTATTGTGACATAACCATCTTCTTTTCAGGAGGCAGTGCAGCAACCAATTTGGGTTGATGATATGGTAGAGGAGTATGACTATATCTTCAAGAACAGTGCATGGGAGATTGTACCAAGACCAATGGGAAAATCAATGGTTGGATCTAGATGGATCTATAAGGTGAAGAGAGTTGCAGATGGGAGTGTGGAGAAGTACATGGCCAGATTTGTGGACCAGGGATTCTCACAAGTTGAGGGGATCGACTACGATGAGAGTTTCGCACCTGTCGCAAGGTACTCTTTCTTTAGATCTATCCTTGCATGCTCAGTGAAGATGGGGTGGCACATTCATCAGATGGATATAAAAACTGTGTTTATCAATGGAGTTATTGAAGAAGAAGTGTACATAGAGTAGCCAAAAGGTTTTGAGATCTTTGACAATGAGTATCATGTGTGTCGACTCAAAATAGCATTGTATGGGATGAAGCAAGCACCTCGTGCTTGGTACATTTAGATTAAAAGCTATTTCACTGGGTTGGGCATCACCAAAAGTGAAGCGGATGAAAACCTGTACCAGATTGTGGTTGATGGTAAGCTCTTTATTATTTTACTTTATATTCATGATCTAATTTTGACAGGTAATGAACAGCTGATAAACTCATGCAAGGAGGAACTTAGAAGGGAGTTCAAAATGAAAGACATGGGACTCCTTCACTATTTCCCTGGTTTGGAAATATGGCAGTGGGATGGTGAAATTTTTTTTTATCAAGGAAAGTATGCCAAAGAGATATTGGGTAAGTTTCACATGGAGAGTTGTAAAATGATGGACACTCCTTTTCCAGGAAATTGGAGGAAAGAGGATGCTACTTCAGGAAAAGTAGTGGATGCTACTATCTACAAGAGGCTAGTAGGTTCAATGATGTACTTGGTGAACATCAGACCAGACATTTGCTATGCAGTTAAACAACTGAGTCAAGCTATGGTTAAGCCGACCAAGCTCTTTTGGAAGGCGGGGAAGCATTTCTTGAGATATCTCAGGGGCACTACAGAGTATGGATTATGGTACATACAGAAAGAGGGAGTGAATCTTCAAGGCTTCACAGATGCATATTGGGCAGGCAGTTGATCATACATAAAGAACACATTAGGAGGGATCTTCAGCATAGGATCGACAACATTTTCTTGGTACAAAAGGAAGTAGTGATCTCTAGCACTCAGTTCAACTGAGGCAGAGTACATGGAATAAAGTCAAGCTGCATGTGAGGCCATCTGGATGAGAAAGGTCCTGGTTGGTTTGTTTGGTTCTCAGATGGATCTGATAGAGATACATTGTGATAAATAGAGTTGCATTAAACTCTCAGTTAATCCTATGTTTCATGATAGGTCCAAGAAAATAGACATCTGGTACCACCATATTAGAGATTGTGTTCAGAGGCGCATTATGTTACTTCAGTACATTCCCACAAAAGATCAAGATGCATATATTCCGACGAAGGCACTCACCAGGAGAAAATTCGAATACCATAGAGGCAGGATCTGGGTGGCAAATAATCCCTTTCTTTTTTAGAGTGAGTGTTCAAGTCCAACAAGAAATTGCAGCACCTACACTAGTGTGGGACCGATAGGTCCTAGCAGCACCTACACTAGTGTGTGCTAAATTCGGTGCAATGTCTATTTAATTTTCCCTTAATTAAATTGGACAATAAAATTTAATATTATCTCATAGTCACTTGTAATAGTTAAATGAGTGTGATAAACTTAGTTAGCTCATTAATTTCAAGTTGAGGTTGGTTGGTGAGTCATGCAGAGTAATTCTATTAGTTATGGAGTTCGAATTGCATTTGGTGCATTAGTTTAATGCATGTGTAATCAGTTAACTCAGTTAGGTGAGATAGATTCAGTTGAACTAGTTGTAACTGTTCATTACACTAGTGAGAGATCAAGTGAATTAAATATTATTTAATTCACAAACGGTGATCTGCCATGTGTTGGGCTGAGGAAAAGGTACATTTTACCCCTATCTTTAGCGTGATTTATTATTAACTTTTATATGTTTTCCTTCATTTTAGAAATAATTCAAAGGAGAATAATGTAAAAGTAGGGTAAAATTAATTATTAATAAATAATGCATTTAATAGTATAAAAACTAACTTTTTTTGTCTTTATTGATAGGGAATCTAAACAAACTAATTGCTGACCAAACGACCAAAGGGCAACAGTCAAGAAAAGAAAATGCAATCGCATCCAGTTCCTAAAAATCAGCAAGAGATGAAAAGACACAACTATCTTTGAAGCATTCGGCCAATGACTACAAAGCCTTGGGATCTCTTGATCCTGAGGGTTTGTTATCCTATGTTTTATTTCTCCTTTAAGTTATAAAAGGCTGTAGGTGAAAGATTACAGAGAGCTTTTTCCCATGTATTGTAATTTCTGTAATAATTTTTTTATTCATACTAAGTCTGTGAACTCATGATGATGTACCTATTATATTTATTAATGAAAGAGTTAGCATTTTTATTATAAGTGGATTCTGAGTATTCCTTGGCAAAAGACTTTTGGAGGCTACAGGCCCGGTCCCTGGGAGTTCTCTTGCTATTTTGTGTTACATTTTTATTTAATGATTCTCACAATTTAGTTATTCTTTATGATTTGTAGAATTATCATTCAATTCAGTAATCACAAGTTTGGTGTGTTACAATTTCCTTTTCAAATAGGTTGATGTAATATTCCCAAATGGGAAAAACATGAATATAGCACATTATGTTGGAAATAACAGTGTAGATCAATGCATAAAAGTGAGAGGCCAATATGGAGCTTCTTTAAAGATCAAAACAACAACAAACATGTATAATATAATGGGCCACACAGCATATAACAAGATACAACAGGCCTCCAATAAAGAAATTCCTCAAGAATGAGGTACTACTATATAAAAATGTTGGAGACACTACTACAGTGCAGTCATAGAAGAACTGCTAAAACAAATGAGTACACAAAATATAAAGGATTGATATATGCCTCAAATATAATGTACAATGAAGATCAAGGCTCTATACAACCTCCAACAAAGAACCCAAGAGGCTCTCCGGGAAAAACACCCAATAATACAATATGAGCTGCAGCCCTAGGGCTAAAAGTATGCTGCAAGAAAGTAAGTGAAGATTTATGGTTGAAGCTGATATGAAAATAAGTATTCTCCCCTCCAATGGATCCTCCGGATGAAAGGTTGGCCACTTCACTGAAGAAATCACTCCATAAATCACCTACTACAAATACCCCTGCAACTCCTCCCTAGAATAACGCAGATCCTAACTGATACTACGTTGTAGGGGATAAAAACATTGTGGCCTGGTGCCAAATATATCAATAATTCTCCAGGGCCTTCTTTAATAGCATCCCAAGGGAAAGGAACCTCTCTCCAACGAGATCTAGCTCAGAAATTACCCAAATCAACCCTCCACAACTTCTGCCTTGCAACACAACACAACCTCAGCAGGAACTGCACTATACATTAAGACAGAAGCTTTGGCGTGATGCCCGAATCTGGAATGATAGTGCAAAGACTCTTCCTATGAGGTCACTCAAGGATAGAGGTAGGATTCCCGCTTGGGAACACCCTGTGCTAAACAACACTGCAATATTATCTAAATAGTTGAAGAGAGCAACAAGTCTAAACAAACCATAAATCAAAATATCATAACATAAACATGAATGAATTATGGCTACCATCCTCTTCCTTATATAACTGGTGATCTTCCTCACCCTTGGCCCCACTCATTAAATGCACTACTTCCATGCATGGAGTGTCCCTCCAAAACTGCGTTGTCCCATAATGGATGCCACTCCTCCATGACAGTGTTGTTGATTTGGTCAAAGTTGACCCAGTCTATGTGTTCCAGCCCCTTTTCACACACAAGAGTGCTCAATTAAGCTGCTAAAATTTCCTCCTTTCACATTTATATTGATTTTATTCCTATTAAGGAGATTTATGGGTCTCCCTACCCTCTTATTCATCAAACAAGGAAGAAAAAACAAAAATCAATATTCCAACTAGTTGTGTGCTAATTTAGGAATATTACAGTTAAATTCTTCATTAATACTCCTTTACCGCTGAGTGACGTTTTTACATTCATTAGATTGATTTCAGTGATGTTAAGTAGTTGATGTTCAATTCTGCACATTGATTATTTTTTGAGTTTTTCCCTTGCAATTATGAATGTATGGTTTGTTGTTCAGTTCTGAAGGTTGTTATTAGTTGAATTATAGAGAATTCCATTGCAAAATGTTAATAGATGATTTATGTTAAATCTATTAATTATTCCTTTTCTACTGCTATTAAACTCATTAAGCTTTATATTCAATTGCAAAAGATTTTTTATTTCAGCATTGGGTTTTTACTTTCTGCATAAGATCAAACTAGATTTTCATCCTTTGATTGGTGTGAAGTATTTCATAGTTTAATTTTGAATTGATTGATTGAACTTCGAGAATTAGATAGTATTTCTTACAACGATCTAGAGTAGTTAACCTCTGAATTCACTCACATATACTTTTCTTGCACTCTTGAAATAAACAGACTTTCCCTGGGTTGATAATTAATGTGAAGCAGTAAGGTTACCTTTAATAGTCGCCTTCTTGAGCCAACATTTTGGTGTTTTTTCTTGGGATAGTGTTTAAGAGTGATGTATTTTTATTTTTCCTTTTGCTGTGAAAAATTTGGGTATTGAAAATGAGAGGTAAGAACCTGCGTATTATCAAGCAAAATGCTTGCTCTCTAGCTCGCTTCTTAGCAATTGTGCAGAGGTTAAATAGGATAGGTGTTTGTTTTCTATGAATGAATAGGAAGAAAAATATAGAATTAGATTGAAACCCCCCGTCTAAATCTACAAACCCCAAGGGATCACTGGTCCTTAGCAGAACAACATTCATAGACGAAATCATAAGGAAAGTTGAATCTCAGGCATCTGTAGGACCCAAAATAATTTCTGAAAAGAGTCCTACTACAATCCCTTAGGTAGCAGCATCACCATTTGCAGCCCACACCGATATACATAGCGAAACCGAAGGGTTTGAATGAAGCTTTCAGAATATAGAACATTTGAGTCCTGACCCTTGATGTGAGGGAAGTTCTTGCAATTTTCAAGAGGGAGAGGGATAAACCAGTAATTTTGTAAGGATAAAAACTCTAGAGCCCGGATCTCCTGAAATAGTGGTTGAGACATAGACACCCAACATTCAAGATCGAGGTAGTGCTGCAAAACCTCCTCAAAATCCACCTCCTAATTCCACTCAAATTATTTTCCCAAATCAGGAAATCCTTGAAGGTTATTGGCACATCTTTGATCAGATGGCGCATAATCAAAACCAGAGACAAACATCAACATTGGAGTATGCCATTGTTGATCTGGTTGCAAATGCTCCTATGAAATCTATCCCGTTACAAAACATCCCCACCTTCCATGGACTGAACTCAAAAGATCCGGATGCATTTTTATTTGAATTTGATTTTTTGTGTAGGGGATATGATTACACCACTGACCCTCAAAAACTGAAACTATTCCCCTCTACATTGAAGGGGGCAGCTCTATGCTAGTTTATGGGGCTCAATGGGGGAACCATTAATAGTTGGGATCAAATGAAAAACTATTTTCGTAATAAATACGAAGATTACTGCTAGACTCGAGAACTAAAATATGAAATATTCAACATGAACACAAAATAAAATGAGACATTATAAGAATATGTTGAATGATTTCAATATAATTTGCAAATATCGGCATATACTACACTATCTAAAGATATCCTAAAACAAACAATGATTAAAGGAATGAAAGAAGAATAGGTAGAAACAATTAATATAATGGGAAAATGGGACATCTATCAAGAAGATTATGATGACATTAATTCATTGTGTATCAGCTGCTCTCGAGGTAGTACATGGAATAGACCAGTTGGATGGGATTCAGTTACTAGGAATTACAAATAGTCAGGTGGCAGCATAACCAGAGCAGAATTCAGTAATATCTTGGAATATTTCAAAACTGACATCTTGGGCACCCTCACAACACATCTAGATGTCCTACAAGCCAAGCAGAAGCAAGCTTTAGCAAAACAGAACTTGGCTATTTTTTGTCCACGTTGCGAGCAGAAGCACAGCTAGCAGGAGTGTCCATTAGACACGGTCCATACATGTGCTATATGTACCAAGGGCCATGCCACTGAACATTTCCCTTCACTTCCAGAGTTGAAAGCGGCCTTCAAAGAAGCAGAAGAAGAAACAGAACCGTTATACCTAATGAATCAACATTGACA
This sequence comes from Pinus albicaulis, assembly GCA_034641835.2. Classification (NCBI taxonomy): domain Eukaryota; kingdom Viridiplantae; phylum Streptophyta; class Pinopsida; order Pinales; family Pinaceae; genus Pinus; species Pinus albicaulis. The sequence goes on from JAXQQM020090283.1 coordinate 159,804, forward strand.
ATGGCAAGCCCGACCAATAGGTATGTCACAAGACCCATCTCATTTCTTTCCTTCTTCACAATTTAATTAACAGAACTCTAGAGTAGCATGGAAAAACAAATGACCCTTTTCTGCTTGGCCATCCCAACCATGTTCCATGCCCCCTTTGCCAACTCAATCCTCTCCAGGTAATGGTTGGTCGAGTTTTCCTTTCCTTCCTCCATACTGGAAAAACAATCCATATCAGTCCTAGTGGTCTGCCTCCACCTCACAAAATACAAATTGGTCTCAAAACTGACAATGACCCCTGGGAATGACCAATTTACCTATGGGAACAAGGGCTCAAACTCAACCTACTTTACCAGCTCCATACCCAGTACAATAAAATCCTCAGCCTATTATATGCCCTCAACTTCTAGCTCAACCAAATCCTAATCCTAATAATAGACCGGTTCAGCTGATCCAAATTGTTGAGAATCCATACTTTGAAACTAGACAGAAGGAATGTAATGAACTTAGGCTGAGATTAGGGCACATTATTTCACCTCAAGAAGATACTGCCCTGCCACAAATTGAGTCTAAAATTCCAACAGTACCTAAACAATCGACTGTGACTGAGAGAGAGATAGAACAAAGGAGGGACACGGTCGACCAAAAATATCCTGAAAATATTATTATTTCCTCTCCTCCATTCCCTGAGAGATTAGTAATACCCAATCCAATTGTCTCTTCATATTTTGATCTCATAGGGGAATTAAAAAATATTTACATTAAAATTCCTCTCCTGCAGTCTATACAATAGATCCCTATTTATGCTAAAACAATTAAAGAATTGTGCGTAAAAAAACCTGTGGGGAAAGAAAAGAATTTACCAACCGTTCATGTAGTAGAGACACTGCCAGATTTACTTTTGGGTAAAGAAACACCAATTAAATGTGAGGATCTAGGAAACCCCATAGTCACAGTCCAGATCTATGGCTGCTCCTTTTTAAACACATTAGTTGATTTGGGGGCAGCTATTAATATTTTAACTACAGAAACTTGTGAAACATTGGGTATAACAGCCTTGGAAGCCACCTCTACCTTGCTGGAACTTGTTGACCGATCTATTGTTAAACTATATTACAGGATATCCTAGTTTCTATGGACTCATGGGAATACCCGACATACTTTTTATTTATTAATCCAAAAAGTAGATTAGATGGACATCCCCTGATATTGGGACGAGCTTGGTTAGCGACAACCGATGATTACATAGGCTATTGAATAGGTAGCATGACCATTTCTAAAGGAGATGCCATAAATAATATTGATATATACCCCCCTTCCAAACCAAGTCTTCCCACTTTAAATATTCACAAACAACCACCTGCATACTGGCAACAAAACATTCGTTCACCGTTGACAATAGTTGAAGCACTTGAATTCAAAGATCAAACTTAGGATGATGTAATCAATGACTTTATAAATCAATCATCTACTTTAGGAAATTTAAGGTGCCAAATGTTAAATGTAGTTCTTGATAACGAAGCACAAGAACACCCTCTAGCTGATACCGATGACCAGCATATACCCACAACTGATGTTCGTAACAGCGTGCCAATTAAAATCGAACTAGGTAAAATTTTAAACATCAATGGCAGTTTGGATAATGGCCAACAACAAAAGCTCATTAAAGTCTTGCAAAAATATAAAGGAGCCTTTGCCTGGGACTACCCATACATGAAGGGTATAGATCCCCAACTGTGCACACATCATATTTATGCTGAAAAGGATGCTCGCCCCATCTGAAAGCCTCAGCAAAGACTAAAAACACATCTAAAAGACATTGTAAAAGATGAATTATAGAAGCTGCTAGATGTAAATTTCATTTATCCTATTTTATACAGTAAATGGGTCTCTCCATTAGTGGTCATCCCTAAAAAGAATGGTAAGTGGCAAATCTGTTTGGATTACAGAGAGTTGAACAAAGCCACATAGAAAGACAACTTTCCCCTTCCCTTATTGATTAGGTCCTTGATACCTTGGCAGGAAAGCGGTTCTTTTCCTTTCTTGATGGTTTCAGTGGCTATAATCAAATCCAGATAGCCACAAAGACCAAGATAAAGCAACCTTCACCTACCCCTGGGGTACATTTGCCTATAGAGTATTGCCATTCGGTTTATGCAATGTCCCAACAACATTTCAAAGGGCCATACTTAGTATTTTTTCTGATTTAATAAATGAAGGGCTTGAGGTCTACATGGACGATTTCACTCCATATGGAGATTACTTCAACCAGGCACTTCAAACATTGGAAAAAGTATTGGAACGATGTATTGGTACCAGATTATGCTTGAGCAACGAAAAGTGTCACATGATGATGACCGAAGGTGTGATCCTAGGACACTACATCTCTGCAGCTGGAATACAGGCAGATCCAAAAAAGATAGAGGTAATCCTCTTATTAGCCACACCTTTTACTCAGACAGAGGTACATAGTTCCTTGGATATGCAGGGTACTATCATAGGTTCGTAAAGATTTTTTCACAAATTGTTGCGCCTTTGTATGCTTTAACTGGAAACGTTGAATTCCATTGGTCTAAAAAATGTGACACTGCTTTTTCAAGTCTAAAGAAACTGGTCTCGATAGCACTAGTTTTGTGTGGGCTCAATTGGGAGCTTCCCTTTCATATTTATTCGGATGCATCAAATACAATGATAGGAGTTGTTCTCGGTCAAGAGGAGGAAAATAAGCCCTATGCTATTTAATATATCAGCAAGAATCTCACTCCTACTGAACTAAATTATACAGTGACCAAAAAGGAATTCTTGGATGTCATTTATGCTATAAAGAAATTTAGACATTATTTAACTAGTTACAAAGTATTCCTGTATGCCGATCATTCTACCATTAGATATTTAGCTAATAAAGCTAATACAAATGGAAGAGTGACTTGTTGTTTGTTTCTTTTACAGGATTCCGATATAACTATTAAGGATCGTCCAGGGAAGGATAACGTAGTTGCAGACTTCCTGTATAGATTCCCAAAGACAAATAACCCACTGGTGGTAGATGAACAATTCCCTGATGAGCATTTGTTTGTTGTGGCAGTAAAAGCGCCATGGTACGCAGATGTAGAAAATTATCTGGCAGTAGGAAAGTTGTTGAGACACTTGACAACAAAGGAACGGAAGTTGATTGTTCAACGCAATGCTAGATTCTCCTAGATTGGTGGATACCTTTTCCATACAGGAGCTGAAATGAATATACACAGATGCATTCGATAAGACGAGATCCATGACATATTGAAGGCCTGCCATTACGAACCATGTGGCAGAAATTTTGTAGATCGCAGGATAGGGCACAAAGTATTAAAAATGGGCTAATATTGGCCCATAATATTTAAGGATGCAAAGAAATATGTGCAAGCCTGCGATATTTGCCAAAAAATGGGTTGTTTTATTCAATTCGACGAGATGCCATTGTAGCCATAGTTATTAGTAGAACCTTTTGAATGATGGGCATTTGACTTTGTTGGGCCATTCAATCCGCCATCAAATCAGAAGGCCTACATACTTGTTGCTACAGATTATGTGACGAAGTGGGTAGAAAAAGTGGCTTTGCTAAGAGATACAAAAGAGTTTGTGATCAATTTTATTTTCGAGTTATTTGTGTAGTATGGCTTACCTAGGGAAGTGATAACTGATGGAGGGGGGCAGTTTGTAGGGCACAAAATTCGGCCACTCTACGGAACCACCATGTCACTCATAGAATCACCTCTCCCTACCACCCGTAGGTGAACAGGAAAGCTGAAAGCACCAATAAATTCACTGAGGAAATTCTCACTAAAATAGTCTCAACACTCGCCGAGATTGGGCTACTAGATTGCTAGAGGCCTTGTGGGCTTATCGCACAACTTGGCGAAACACTACCGGATATTCTCCGTACCACCTAGTATTTGGAAAGGAACCAATTTTTCCCATTGAATTTGAGATAAAGACTCTTAGAATAGCCCAGGAAGTGGGGCTGGATTTGACAGAGGCCCAAGTTAAAAGACTTCAACAAATAAATGAATTAGATGAAGCACAACTACTTTCTCTACAACGCACTGCAATTATTCAACAACAACGAGCTAAGTGGCATGACAACCTCATAAACAAGAAAACATTCCAGAATTGGGCACTCCTCTATGACTCGATATTCCAAGACTTCCTGGGTAAGTTACAAACAAGGTGGCTCGGGCCATATGAAATTCAAGAAGTGCACAGCAATGGTGCCATTACCCTCACCACCATAGATGGATCTAGCTATGCCTTTCGAGTCAATGGACACCGAGTGCGCCTCTATCATAAACCACTTACAAAAGATTCTTTCTGCCAGCAAGTCTGTGACGATCCCACTATCCAAATTTTAGCTGTAGGGAATAACGACCCAACAACTTCAACTTTGTAAAAAAATGTTACTTATTTATTCATAAATATTGTATATACTTTGTAAAAAAATGTTACTTATTTATTCGTAAATAGTGTATATATGATTCCTACATTTGATTGTAATTTATAGTTTTTTTCATCATTGTATAAAATAATTCCATTTTATTTCTCTTTTGATTGTTTTTTGTGTTCAAATCAATCGAACAGTTGTTGTTCAATCGACTGAACAACTGTTGTTCGAAGAAAATGAACAACCACATTCTTTTTCTTTTGTGTGTTTGATTTATTTTGTTGTTCAAACAATTTAACGGCTGTCATTCAATTGATTGAACAACTGTTGTTCGAACCAAATGAAAAATTGTTTTCAGCGTTTTTTTTTTTTTTCAATCCATTGAACATTTGTTATTCAATAGATTGAACAACTGTTGTTTGATCCAATTGAACAACTATTTTTTCAACATGCTTTTTTTAAAGAATTTTTTTTGATATTCATTGAATAGTTGTTGTTCAATCCAATTGAACAACTGTTTTTTTAGCGTGTCTTTTTTTTTTAATTTTAATTTTTTTGTTCAACTCCATTAAACAACTGTTGTTCAATCCATTGAACAACTGATGTTCGAACCCATTGAACATCTGTTATTCGAACCCATTGAACCACTGTAATCTTGCTGTTGTGTGTTTTTACAAAATTTGTTGTTCAAAGTAGAAATTTTTTTTCTTTTGTCTTTTGATGATTTCTTTTTAATATCCACTCTTCCTTTACACATTATTGCCATAAAAACCATTTTTTGAATGAGGAATTTTCACCTAAAAAATGGAAAAGCAGTGATATTACTAATATTATTTCTTTTGAAATTTTGATGGATATCTTTACTTCAGAAGCTAACATGGTTTATCTATACAATGAATGGCTAGATATCTCCTGTTCAGGCATATTATCACACAATCCATTATCATAGTTGTATGCTGATTTATCTTTTTACACTCTCAAGTGGTAATTCTCGTTGGCATGAGGATATAGGAATAAGGGCATCATTTTTATTGGCATTCTTTTTACTTCTTACACCATCCCTAACTCTTAAGGAGTTAATGAGCCTCCCTCCATTTATACTAAAAGAAAATATATTTCTATGTAAAAAGAGAGGATAGGGGGTCTCATTACGAGCCAACCTACCATGATCATGAGGATCTAATAGGTGACATTCCCACTGTTGTGGATCATATGCATATCCTTTTATTTTTCAAATATTTGAAAATATAAAAATAAGAAATTGTTGGAAAATATGTTAAAGTATCAAAATCGTATACTTTAGCATGAAAAAATATGTATGCTCAATATATCTGAGTTAACGTTTAAAAATTTAAACTTTATAGAAGTAGGCTCCGTATTTGATGTTTAAACATAAATTGATTTGATGGGCGGAAAGTGTTGATAATTAAAGTTTCTATCAAAAGCTCCAACCCGCGGGCACAAACAGCGTGCAGGATATCGAAACAAGTGCCTTCGCAGTTGACTGGGTTGACTGTGGGGATAACTAACATGAACAGCAGAGATTAATTGTGGGGGCACCAGCCGAAGTTTTCTTCCGTACCTCGGGAGCCCCCGCAGTGACGTAAGATGCTTAGTTGGTCATAGTTGTCTTCCATGTCGTGTAGAATCAACGGCTCGCTGGCACTGTAATATCCAAAAACAGGGATTTTCTACAACAATAAGAATATCTTAAGATATTCTTAAGTTGGAGATCCAACAAATAGACTCATGTAATTTTTTAAAAAACACATAGCCATAAAATGAGTGGAACAACAACAAAAGAAGAATATCTACACATTCCTAAGTGGGGAAAATGCAGAAGTTAGACCCTGAAAATGTTATTTCTGAAGATCTGCATTTTTACTAGGTGAAATAACACTTGTTTCCCTTATAATATGATGTTAGGCCCTCACATAAGAAACCTCCCTTATAAGAAACCTCCACTGCAACACCCTGCAACTCAACAATATCTTGCTACAGAAATAATGCTGGGACTGAAGAATGATGCTTGGCCTTCAGCCTGGATGTGGATAAATATAGGACAAGCTCTCCCAAGAGGCCTATCAAGGGAAGAGGTGGGATTCCCGCTCGGGAACACCTGGTGCTAAACAGCACTGCCACCCTGCTAAACAACAAGAGGAAGCCAAGTCTAAACAGACAAAGTCAAAAGATCGAAATACAAAAGCATGCCTAAAAAAGGCCTCCAACCTCTTCATATATAGCAAGTGAACCTCTCCACGTTGGGTCCCATCCACATGTGCCATCAAGCTTATGCAAGTTGTCCTCCACCAAAACTGTGTTTTAAGGTGGTTCAATGTATCTAGACAGCTTTGTTGACTTGGTCAAAGTTGATTGAATCAACATGATCCCATCTTTGTTCACACCCAAGGGTGCTCAAATAAGCTACTTATTCTTACCCCTTTCACATTAGGAGTATTATTGATCCTTTTAAAGAGGTTAATGGGCCTTTCTACCCATTTATTTACCTTCCTAGTGATAAAACAACTCTAATATTCCATTTAGCTTGGAGGCTAAAATTTTGGAATATTAGAGGCACGTCTTGTCAATATTTAGTTTAAAAGTCGCGCCACCTATTTAAGGAATATTTTCACTTGTTTTCAAATTATTTGTAATTTTTTGCGCTGCACCCTGTTTCAGTTTTACATTACCTGCACAAATTTGACCACCCTGTTAATTATTTCCGCATATTTTTTTAGCCATGGATAAATGGTCATCCCTATCAGGTTCAGCTAGCCATATCCCTCTCATGGATACTGAGAGGGATATTCAAGATACCATGTGTTCTATAATTCACCTCCCTTTCTACCAGCAAGTTATCTTGAATGATATTGCTTCCCATGTGTATTCTGCCATGGTCAAGTCTGGAATTTTATCTACATGCATTACAAAGACCCATATTTTCCCTGAATTTATCTATTGGCTGGTGTCTGTCATGTATCCAGGGAAGTGTTTTGTCATGAATTCCCAAGGAGAGAACGTTCTGCAGGTGTCCACCCAGTTAATCCGCCAAGCCCTTTGCTATCCTGAGTCAGAGTCATCCATCCAATTTTCTGACGATTCGCTGGTACAATATTATGATAATCTTGCAGGTGAAGAATTTAATCAGTTCATGTTTTATTTGAAACCTGACATGAAGCAGTTTTAGCCAGATTGCAAAGAGTTTTCTATGGGGGTTTTTGATGCTGAGACTCATCCAGTATTAAGTAATATTGCAAAAATTTTGGGTAAAGATGATGATAATATAGTGGATAAATCAGTCCTAGGGATGTTTGCCATGATGATGAAGCTAGGAATGGTGCTAGATATTCCATCATATTGGCAGGAAGCAGTCAATTCATAGCTGATGAGCCTTTCATTAACAAGTTCATTCAAATTTCCTTCATTGATTGTACACTTGTTCTTATATCAGAATGTGGAAGAATTCATGGATTTAGGTCTAAATATTATGGATGTAAATAAAAGAAGGCAATCAGTGATATTCTGGACAGATGTAGTTATAAGGGAGAAAAATGAGGCTGGGTTGTTTGTTTTTGCTAGCTATTACATGCCAATTGCATATAAAATATTGAATGGAAGTCCTCCTCCCTGTTTCTTACCTAAAGCTCGGGAGTTTCTGCATTTAGGAAACAATTGCAAATATGGAGATTGGTTTGTTTTTTAGGAATATTTTGAAATAAGGCTAAATGGAGCAAGTGTTGAGCCTTATAGACTCCCAATGTTTGTACCAATGAGGCTTTTTTCTTTAGAGTTCATTAGATAGTGCCTAAATGTTGATCAGGTTCATTTCGTGCCTATGAAGAAAGGACATATGTATAAATTACCTATGATTGTAGGCCCTTTCATAGTCAATATGAGGTAGGCATTTGATGAAGTAACAGGAATGTTAGATGTGATGCATATGCTACTAGGAAAAAGTTGGGCTTATGACCCTTATAGTGTGATTTCAAATAGAAGAATATAGAATGGGTACTCTACTTTCATTCATGAAAGTAGGCTAGAACAAGAGAAGATAGCAAGTAAACCTGTGATGAGTTCAGTAGGTACAAACATTCAAACTCCCATCATAGTAGAGAAAACAACTAAAAGAACCAAAGAAGTAGTTATTGATCTAGATGATGAGGAGCAGGGAGCCAAGAAGAGAAAAAAACTTACTGAAGAACCTACATCTAATTCACCTAGTTTTTCTTTACATTTGGGAGAAGAGAAAAATGCTCTTGCTTCACCCAGGATTCAGGAAGCTTCTCATGAACAAGTGCCCTTGATCAAACAACTGTTTTCACAAATTGAGGAAAGAAATCAGAGGATGAAGGCCAGCATGGAGGCCCAAGCTAAACATCAAGTTGCTGCTGATCAAACAAGATTGTTGACTGTAATGGATCTTGAGAAAGATCAATTTAGAATTGCTCTGTCACATCCTACAGATATGTCAATTGGTTCTTCCAACGGTTTCAACACTATAAATGTGACTGTGGATGTGAAGAAAATCGCACTAATGGATAAAATGAATTTGCATATGCAAATAGGTCAGTTAATTGTAAATGACCTCACAAAGACTAATGCAATGGAAATAAAGGAAGAGAATATGTTGGGTAAAGTAATTAAACAATTGAAGTTAGAGAAGGCTAACTCAAGAGCCTTAACAATTCAGAATGAGGAATTGAAGAAAATCGTTATAAGATTGGAGTAGACCCCAATGACAAGACTGTTGTGCAGAAATTCATGCAAAGTGCTGAGGTTGAAATATCCACATTAAGGAAAAAGCTAAAATTACCTACTGGAGAACATTCGATGGCTGCAGAAGTTGCAAAGGTACAGAAGGAAAAGGAAAAGTTGTTGTAGCAACTCATGCAGAAGGATGAAGAACTCTCCAAAATAAAGCAGAATGCAATTTCATTTCAAAATCATATTGATAATCATAATTGTACTTTTGTTTTTCCTACAGGTGATGAAGATCCTCAAGCACAAATTGTTCAATTAAATACTGAGTTGCAGATGGTTGAAAGAGATCGAAAGAAGGCTCAAATAGATCTAGAGACTGCAAAAAAATGGATGAATGTCATAGAAAATGAAGCTGACAAATACAAAATGGATTTCCGAAATGCTGAAGCTGAGATTAAAAATCTCAAAGAAAGACTGAAAGGAAATCTCTCATTGATACAAGCTAAAGATATCATTTGGACTGATATCATTTCAGAAATGAAATCTAATTTGTGGTTCCTGACGATAATTGCAAAAGAGAAAAGCTTTATTTTAGAATGTGAAGAACCAATCATGTCTGATAAACAAATAGGAATTAATAGAGCCATTTGGGCCAGAAGATTCATTGATTTTATTAATTATAAATCAGATCAGGAATTAGAGGAGAATGACATGCAGGACAAAATGTTGTATGCAATAGAAATTAATAAAATGATTGTCAGAAATGATCTCAAAAAGGCTGCAGAAAAGAAGCTAATGGAAATCAAGGAAGCAGTAAGTCAATTTGATAAGTCATTTGATAAAATTACAAGATTAGGTGTTGGGCGGATTAATCAATCTTGCGGACAAGATCGATCTCCCTAGTACCAAAAAGTTAAGCTAGCAACAAACATCCAAATAAACCTATATTTCTCTAAACATATGCGATTTACAAAAGAATACTATAAAGGTGTTAAAGACTTATTGCAGATCCAATGCTTGTTCGAAGTTGTTGTCCCACGTGCACTTGAAAGAGTTATCTTTGTAAACCTACAGTCACAAAAAAACAAACATTAAATAGCACCTGTATAGTAAACGTCATAAATCATGATTATCATGGTGATCAAGGAATCCATGAAATAAATAGTTAATTAGCATCTTATTGATAAAAATGAATTCATTTGTATTAACTTTGAAAGAAGTAAAACCTTACAACCTTAGCCTTGACGTTGAACAGGCCTTCCCGAGGTCTGAAGCAGGAATCTCCTCTACTCTGACAAGCCTTGCACTCTTCCAACTGATACAGATAGAGGTATGTGATCTCTCCTCACAAAAATCTCAGTTAAATGAGTCTGAATCCCAACAACACTTAACCTCAAATAATTCTATAGCTTGAACTCCCCTTGAGGCTACCCAATGCCTCTTTTTATAGTGGAAAAGAGGAGGTTTCAGTTCCAACTATGAAGGGATATAATCCTCCTTCAAAGGGATAATCTCCTCACATCAAGGGGTTAGCTCCATAAGATAAGGGATACATGAACCTCAAAAGAGCGGTTCTGCCACCGCAAGATTCTTTCTAGAGGCTTCTAGAATTTAATAAAAGTGAGTTTTTTGAGTTTACTTGCGCCTTTTTAATATTTATAGGGGTCCGCACCCATAACACAGAGAAAGTGCGTTCAGGTACACAGGAGTCATGAACATTAGGTGCGGGACCGCAGGCAAGATAAAGAGAAAGTGTGATACCGGAGTTAAGAATATTTTTAAGAACTTTTCTCTTATTTTCAAGGCTTGATATGAAGAACTGATATGTTAAACTTGCAAAGGAGGAAGTATGAGTGATAATGATCTCATACACATAGTAGAATGTCAGGATGACAATTTTCAGTGCAATAGTAGGCTTTCCATCATGTTGGGGAGCTGAAGGAAATTTTTTGCCATGAAATTCTTATGAGAACTTACTAGTCTTGACCAAAAGAAAATTTGATAACAGGCATGAAAAGACTCAGGTACTTAAAGGAGAAACAATGGTCAACTTTTTGCAGAGACATTTTCAACTCTTGTGGATGGTAAAGACTCTTTTCACGGAAATTTCATCCTATGATTGAATTACTGCATTCAGATTGGAATATCACAATCTCACACATTCATCTAGGACGAAGGTAGAAATATGGAAAAAGTGCAGAGCTTGGACAATAGACCTGCCAAAAGGTTCAGCATCAAAGAAAGACAAATCAGTTGACCCAGGAAAAGAAGCCACATCATCAGCAATTCCTATAGATTAGGTTATTTGTTTTATTTTCTGAAGACAGTGTAATTGTAATAAGATATTTTCAAGTCATGTAATGAATAGCTTTCGAAGTCCTAAGTAGTTTTGGTAGTTAGGATTGGTTACAATAGTTCCAAACAACTTTTTACTGTATTTAATGTAATTTTAAAGGGAAGGAAAGGTTCCGAGTTTTGAACCTTCAGACAATTATTTTTGTACTCATAGATTCAAAGATTAATGAATGAGCAAGCAAGTTTCTAGCATTTTGTTTATGTTGAAATGTATTCAAGTTTACATTCTGTGTTTTCTATCTATGAATAAAACAAAATTATGAGTAGCAGGTCTCTTTTTACTTCTGTATGTAAGAGTTAAAAACCTTAATTGGCGCTCCTTTGTTTTAACTATTTCTTATGGGGTTTGAGATGATATTTTATGTATAAAACAACATATCAGTTTGGACTTATTCTTTCATTTTATTCTAGTCACTTCATTCAACATCAAGAAATGGTAGCATTGTGAAGCATTCATCATATTTGATATTTAAGGGTTTGACTATAAATACTTGAGGGTTAATAAAACAAAAACATATATATTTGTGACATAATCATATAAATGTCTTAAGCACTGATTCCCTATCATAGCTAAGGGATTGTCTCTTAAGGTACAACACCCACAATGGCCACCACACTAGGTTAGTGACCTTCTCGATAACTAAAACTGCTTAAAGGATAGGAGGTATCATCACGAGCCAGCCTGATCACTCTGTTAAATCCCCATGAATGGAAATATGACTATCTAGCCACCACACCAGCATAGTGGTCTCTCCACAAAATAAGCAAAGTGTTTACTTTTAAATAGAGGATTATGGCTCATTTTTTTGGTTAAAACAACAACCTTATTGAGGCTATGGACACCTACTGGCAGAAGTGGCTGTGCTTGTGGTATTGGAATATTTTTGACAAGCAACCAATTATTTTACATGCCCCTATCTCCTATTGATCCATTCCTGAAGCAAAATGTATTGTTTGACTAAGTGTTATCATCATCATAACCTACATGCATAATCAACTCTGATTTTGGATGAATTATCTTCATTATGCCAAATTAAGTGATAACAACATCTGTCATAATCTGTCACCAATCATGCTTCCATCATATTATGCCGTCAAAATAGGAAATATTTTCATAATAATTGCCCCTCTTCTTTTCTCCCTTTTTGGTCATTTCCACCTGATGTACATTTGCTATGATTTCCAGCCTTTGACTTCTATTTCATGTGCATTCATGATTTCTGCCATTTTTCCTCTTTTCTTGTGCTTAAAGGCCGTGGATGCCCTTCTCTCATTGGATGGGGTGCGAATATCTATAATAAACAGGCATGCAAATTAATTATGAGACTCCGTTCGGATAAGCTGATTGGACAATAGAATCATTACATTAACGTCATGCAGTCACATTTCTAATAATATATTTTATAAGAGCCGCATGCAGTGTTTTTATTGTTTTTAACTAACAGAACCGAGAGAAGCGCATGCAGAAGGGTGAAGAAATCAGTGACAAAAACACAGTAACTATGGGTGGAAATTCTCTTTGCAATGAACCCACAAAATTTCAAGTTACAGAATTGGCTCACACTATTCTCTAGCAATCTGGTTGGATTTCATATTTGGACAAGCTACAAGGGTTCAACACGGACATAGTAATCGAATTCCTGCAGAACCTGTGGGAAGGGCACGTCATAGTTAAAGGCAGAATTATACTAGTCTCTGAAGAAGTAATTGTTGAGGTCTCCGGACTTCCAATGGAAAGGAAAAAGTGGAATGATAAATATGTCCTCATACAAGAAGCAATTTCATTATATCAGGACTCAAATGAGAAATTGGTACGAAAAGGAAAAGGTATGGACCCTGCATGCTTGAAGCAGCCCTGGTGAGAACTGGCAGTCATCATCCAAAGTTATATCACATATGATGGACGCCAGGACATGGTAAAGTCTCGTCAACTCAAATTTTTATTTGTAATCAAACAAAATATTTCAGTTAATTTACCGTTTTTCTTGAATTCTGTATTGCATGACACTGTTGTTCGGATTAGGAAAGCTAAAAACCCTTGGGCAGTTGTCAGCCATCCTGGCCTGATAAAATTTATTATTTTTCATGAGTTAAACAAACATTAGTTAGCATGGGATAACTTTTTCAATCCTACCCTACCTGCCCCTGAATAAAACCTTGATAGAGCAGAAATTGAGTGTCCAAGAATAGACATGTTGGTCCATAAGAAAGCTAGAGGGAAGAGAACCCATGTTGTGACCCCAGGTCCAGTAAAATGAAGATGGTCTGCAAGAATAAAACATTAGCAAAATACCTCAGCATTTCCAGAAGAAATAGGACCATCCTATACACCCCCTCCGAGCCCTCAGAATGCACCTTTATAGGGTTATGAGGAGGAAATAACTCAAGTATTAGAACATATGAGAGCATCTTGTGAAGTTAGGAGCCCATTTGAGAAAATTTAGGAGCAGAGGGATCTTTTGAACCATTCTGCCTTTGCTGGCAGTTTTGGTCACACTGAAATCCTAACTTCCACTGATGAATTGCAAATTTGAGAGATTTATCTCCCTATGATAATGAATTTTTGAATAAGGAAGACCAGAAAGAGAGATCATTTGAGTCTCGAAACCAGTAAGGGGATATTGTTTTATTAGACCAGGACACATATGTTGATACAAATCCTTTGAAACCTAAAGAAAATATTGCTCCACTCAGTCAATATATCAATGTTGATACAACCTCTTTAGTTCCTAAAGAAAAAATTATTTCATTAAATGATAACCCTAATACTGGCACAACCATTCCTGAACCTGAAGTTGCTACTGCATCTTCCCCTACCAGAACCCCTTTGAAAGAAAAATCAGTTTGGGCTAAGTTGAGAAAAAAGCGCAGGAAATGCAGGAAATTGAGAAAAACAATGAAACATTTAAGGGAATGGTTGAAAGATGTAGACAAGGCCTGTAAGCCTAAAAATGAATTAGATACTGTGGAAACTCAAATAGATTTTTTCACAGAAACGGTAGATACTGCTGAAGTCTCTGTGCATATTGATTTGATACCTACAAAAGACAAAGAAACTCAAATAGAGGAAACACCTGCTTATACCCCTTTGGTACAAAGAGCTGCCAATCAAAAGCTTCACAATGAATTGACCCAAATGCAGCAAGAATTGGCCCAGCATCAGAAATAATTAATGCCTATACAAGAACACTAGGCATTACTAAAATGATTTAATGACCTTACTACAACAGAAGATGAGAACTTTGCCGAACTTAGGGAGGAAAAAGTAAAAGTGAAAATGGCACAGGATCAACTGGAACAGGCTAAGAAACAAACCAGTGTTGTCTATTCTCTTTACTCACATGTGTTGTCTTGCAGAGCACCAACCACCAATTATGCCTTATTTATAGTAGAAAGGTATTTTTTTTTGAAGATCAAAGCTGTTAGAGCAGGGAAGCCTACTACATTTAAATCCATTGAAGAATTTTTCCAATGTTGTAATGATCGGGATGAATAGGTCCAACACCTTCTGTGCGAATTGTACTTGCACAATTTATTTTTAGAAGATGAAAGAGATAGTAACCCCAGTCCCTTCATTGGGGACATTCAGTTTCAAGATTTTCTGTCTTTTGCTAATAATCAGATTAGTTGGACTAAGGCCTACAATATCTCCCAGAAAAGAGAACATGGGTTAGATCTATGGGTCAGAGGGGAACCTACAAACCCCTACATTTATTCATTCAACATAAGAGGTTTATGCAACGAGAAGGAGTGATAGCCAAGCTAGGGCCAATTCATCAAGATATTGTACATAGTGGGAAAGCATACTTCCAGGATATTTAGGAAGAAGCTTTATTAGCATCTACACAAAGATGGCAGGCCTTTACCAATAACGTTAAGAATAGAGAGCCATTTGGTTACAAGAATTTTAAAGCTATTGCTTTTCGTTTTCATCTATACTGTAATCTAATTTTAAACATGGGTCCTACATGGATAGGATGCAGATATAGATGCCCCATCATATGGTACCCTCCTGAAGATTACCACCATGATTATGAATTGCCAGAGGGACATACAAATTTAGCATTTGCATAAGTGAAACAAAAGCATGGTTTTAGACTTTATAAGGAAGAGTTATATCCTGCCTATTCCTTAACTCAACTACACCTCAATCATTTGTTTGCATGAGGACATGCAAAAACATAAGTAGGGGATTATATTGGGCTGAGGAAATGATAAATTTTACCCCTATCTTTAGCGTGATTTATTATTAACTTTTATATGTTTTCCTTCATTTTAGAAATAATTCAAAGGAGAATAATGTAAAAGTAGGGTAAAATGAATTATTAATAAATAATGTATTTAATAGTATAAAAACTAACTTTTTTTGTCTTTATTGATAGGGAATCCGAACAAACTAATTGTTGACCAAAGGACCAAACGAAATTAGTCAAGAAAAGAAAATGCAATTGCATCCGGTTCTTGAAAATCATCAAGAGATGAAAAGACATGAATATCTTTGAAGCATTCGGCTGATGACTACGAAGCCTCGGGATCTCCTGATCCTGATGGTTTGTTATCCTCTGTTTTATTTCTCCTTTAAGTTATAAAAGGATGTAGGTGAAATATTATAGAGAGATTTTTCCCATGTATTGTAATTTCTGTAATAAAAATTTTATTCAGACTGAGTTTGTGAACTCGTGATGATGTGCCTGTTCTATTGATTAATGAAAGAGTTAGCATTTTTATTATAAGCGGATTCTGAGTATTCCTTGGCAGAATACTTCTGGAGGCTACGGGCCCGATCCTTGGGAGTTCTCCTGTTATTTTGTGTTATATGTTTATTTAACTATTCTCGCAATTTAGTTATTCTTTACACTTTGTAGAATTATCATTCAATTTAGTAACCGCAAGTGTGGTGTGTTACAATTTTCTTTTCAAATAGGTTGAATTCTTCACTAATATTCCTTTACTGCTGAGTAACGTTTTTACAGTCATTAGATTGATTTCAGCGTGGTTAAGTAGTTGATGTTCAATTCCGCGCATTGATTATTTCTTGAGTTTTTCCATTGTAAGTGTGAATGTATGGTTTGTTGTTTAGTTCTGAAGGCTGTTATTAGTTGAATTATAGAGAATTATATTGCAAAATGTTAATAGATGATTTCTGTTCACTTTATTAATTATTCCTTTTCTACTGATGTTCAATTCATTAAGCTTGTTGTTCGATTGCAAAAGATCTTTAATTTCATCACTGAGTGTTTACTTTCTGCATAAGATCAGACTAGAGTCTCATCCTTTGATTGGTGTGAAGTATTTCATAGTTTACTTTTTAATTGATTCATTGAACTTCGAGAATTAGATAGTATTTCTTACAATGATCTAGAGTAGTTGACCTCTAAATTCACTCACATATACTTTTCTTACACTCTTGAAATAAAAAGACTTGCCCTGGGTTGATAATTAATGTGAAGCATTAAGGTTACCTTTAACAGTCACCTTCTTAAGCCAACACCATGAAACTAATGATTTACTATTAATAGTTTCATGCATGTCAGTTCAAGTGGAGACCCAGTTGAGACAAATGTGAAAGGGAGGTTAAATATCAGTTGTGTGATTAGTAGGTTGCTTGCATGAAACCAGACATCCATTGGGATTTCATTCATCAAGAATTTTGCAAGCAAGGCAGACTATTTAGAGGCTGAGAATTGGCAAAGTGTTGGACAGTTTTGTTTAGGATAGTGTGAGACAGTTAGCAGAGTGCATGAGACTCTTGTAAGAAGAGTGCATTTTAATTGTTTCATGATTCCATGGTTAATATACAATAGAAGATAGAGGTGTTTTGAGAAGCAAGTTGTCCCCAAGAAATTATCTATTTTGTGGTTTAATTTTATTCTTTCTTTGCTTCATGTGATTGGCGATTATGTTTAATTTCTGCAATTGATTTTTAGAAGGATTCAATATTTGTATTATTACATTGTTAGATCGTATTGAATTCATTGGTATACATATTGTTTGTATAATTTCTAAATGGTATTGGAGCATAGTAAATCACTATAGTGGAGGAGAAGCTGAGTCTATGACTTAATAGAATTCGAATTTGCAGAAGACATTCTTGGTGCAACAATCGATTTAGGATCGAAATGGATTTCAATGGCTTGAGATTGGAGTATGCACTCAAGGGTAGCTCTAACTCTATTTCTTGGAAAGACAGGATGGAGGTAGTACTAGAGGATAATGGGTTGAAATAATTCATTGACAATGATGTTCCAAAACCCGTTGTAACAGATGCTGCAAATCTTGATGCTTGGCAAAAGAAAGTTGCAAAGGTGAGGAGGATATTATTGGAGGGAGTACGATACCACATTGTCTCAAGTATTCATAGAAAAGCGACACCATATGAAATTTGGAAAGCTTTGACATCGATTTCAGAGCAGCAATGATCATAGAAAATTGGCACTGAAGGATAAACTCAGGAATATCAAAATGGATAAAGGCGAAACCATGCTAAAATATTTAAAAAAGTTTTTCCAATGTCAGGATGAGCTTGGGAGTGTCAGAAGTACTATCGCTGATGATGATTTGGTGAGCCTATCTCTTCTAGGACTTCCCAAGAGTTGGCATAGTTATCAAGACTCTATCAATGGAAGGGAAAAGCTTCCAAATTGGGAACGACTTTGGTCAGATTTGGTGCAAGAAGAATTCAGGTGGAATACCAGAGATGGATCTTCATCTAAGAATGAAGATGAAGAAGATTGTGTTTTGGCTTCCAAGGTGAAGAAGGGGAAAGGAAATAAATTCCATTCCAAATATGAGTTCGTTAAAGATGGCAAGAAGCATGACATGTCTAGAGTGAACTGTTTTCACTATCATGAGCATGGACATTATGCCACTAATTGTCCACAATATATGAAGAACAAGAAGGCTTCGGGATCTGCATCCAGTGAGGCTTTGGCCTCACAATTTGAGCTTTACTTCTCACTCATGACATGCATGATGTCAAGTGTAATGGGATCGGTGTGGTACTTTGATAGTGGTGCATCCTTTCACATGGCGAAAGACAACGAAATTTTCAGTAGCTTGGAGTAGAAGGACCTCCAGATGCATATCAAAATGGGTGATGATGGGCAGTACAGTGTTACCGAGATTGGTACCATTACCTTCCAGAGACAGTCATGTAAACCCTTTCAATTAAAACATGTAATGCATGCACTAGTCTTGAAGAAAAATTTAGTCTCAGTTGCAATGTTGTAGGATAGAGGCTATGATGTTGTTTTCAGTGAAGGAAAAGCTTTCATGTGACACAAAGCAATAGGACAAGCCAAGAAGATTGGGATTCGAGTTAAGAATATCTATAAACTTGATGTAGATGGTTGCACAACATTGATGGGTAAGGCGGATTAAGTGGTGAGCTGGGATGAGGGTGAGTTATGGCACATGAGATTGATCCATCTTCACCAAGGAGCCTTGAAGGTCATGAAATAGATTTCTACGGGTCTTTCCAAGGGTACACTTGTGCAGTGAGACACATGCAAGGGATGTACTATGGGGAAGTATGCAAAGGCTACTTTTCACGAGAAGGAGAATCGAACCTCAGAGATCCTTGAGACATTTCACTCAGACCTGTGTGGATCATTCTCTACTGCTTCGACAACAAAGCATAAGTACTATATGATATTTTTTGATGAATTTTATTGAAAGTGTTGGATCTAATTCATGTAGAAGAAATATCAGGCGTTCTCAAAGTTTCTTGAGTTCAAAGCACTGGTGGAGAAAGACACGGGGAAGCATGTGAAGGCTCTTATGAGAGATAATGGTGGTGATTACATCTCCAATGAATTCAAGAACTGATGTAGCAAAGAAGGAATTCAGAGGGAGTTGATTGTTCCTCATAACCCACAGCAGAATGGGGTCATAGAAAGAAAGAACAGAACAATTATGGTCACAATAAGAGTGATGTTGCATGATCAGGGCCTACTGTTGCATCTGTGGGTGGAGGCATGCAACATAGCGGTATTTTTGCAAAACCATTGTCCTCATCAGATACTTGGCATGAGTACACCAGAAGAGGATTTTACTGGTAAGAAACCTGATGTTTCACATTTTAATATTTTTGGCTCATATTTTTATGTGCATGTGTCCAAAGACACCAGGAAGAATATGGAACCAAAATTTGAGATTGGGATGTTTGTGGGGTACACTAAAACTCCCCACAACTATCAGGTGTATTTTCCAAATAGCATAATGGATTTTGTGCGACGAGATATAAAATCTGATGAGGAGAAAGCCATGCGATTGTCCCTTGAGAGGGAGATGGATTTGCATGCAGAGGAGGAACTCTTGGTTCCAAATAATGAACCTCAAGATGTGGAGCAGCCATATGCGGAGGATCGTGGAGTGGCAGAAAACACTCATGTAGAGCCATCCACCAGAAATGGTAGAAGGCACACCACAGAAGCTGATAGATCGAGACTTGATGCAAAAGAGAATGTAGGAGCCCCTACTTCACTGCGCAGACAGAGACCATCTCCAAACAGGTTTAATGGATACATGGCTCTTATGAGCAAGTGTATTGTGATAGAACCGTCTTCCTTTCAGGAGGCAGTGCAGAAACCAATTTTGTTTGATTCTATGGTAGAGGAGTATGACTCCATTGTTAAGAACGGTGCATGGGAGATTTTCCCAAGACCGGTAAATGAATTATTGGTTGGATCTAGATGGATCTATAAGGTGAAGCAAGTTTTTGATGGGTGTGTGGAGAAGTACAAGGCCATATTTGTGGCCTAGGGATTCTCACAAGTTGAGGGGATTAGCTATGATGAGACTTTCGCACCATTCTCTAGGTACTCTTCCATTATATCTATCCTTGCACTCTCAGTGCAGATGGGGTGGCACATTCATCAGATGGATGTGAAAACTGTGTTTCTCAATGGATTTATTGAGGAAGAAGTGTACATAGAGCTGCCAGAAGGTTTCTATATCTTTGACAGTGAGTCGCATGTGTGTTGACTCAAGAGAGCACTGTATGGGATGAAGCAAGCACCTCGTGCTTGGTACACTCAGACTGACAACTATTTCACTGGGTTGGGCTTCACCAAAATTGAAGCGGGTGAAAACCTATACCAAATTGTGGTTGATGGTAAGATCTTGATTATCATACTTTATATTGATGATCAAATTTTGACAGGTGATGAGAAACTGATAAACTCATGCAAGGAGGATCTTGCAAGGGAGTTTAAAATGAAGGACATGGGACTCCTTCACTATTCCCTTGGCTTGGAAATATGGTAGTGGGATGGTGAAATTTTTTTTTTCTCAAGGAAAGTATGCCAAAGAGATACTAGGTAATTTTCACATGGAGAGCTGTAAACCCATCGACACTCCTCTTCTAGGAAATTGGAGGAAATAGGATGCTACTTCAGGAGAAGTAGTGGATGCTACTGTCTACAAGTAGCTATTAGGTTCAATGATGTACTTGGTGAACACCATACCAGACATTCACTACACAGTTAACCAACATAGTAAAGCTATGGTTAAGCCAACCAAGCTCTTTTGGAAGGCGGGGAAGCATGTATTGAGATATCTCAAGGGCACTACAGAGTATGGATTATGGTACAGACAGATAGAGGGAGTGAAGCTTCAAGGCTTCACGGATGCAGATTGGGTAGGCAGTCCATCAGACATAAATAACACATTAGGAGGGATCTTCATCATAGGATCGACAACAGTTTCTTGGTACAGAAGGAAGCAGTAATATGTGGCACTCATTTCAGCCGAGGAACAATACATGGAAGCAAGTCAAGCTGCATGTGAGGCCATCTGGATGAGAAAGATCATGTGTGGTTTTTTTGGTTCTTAGATGGATCTGATAGTGATACATTGTGATAACCAGAGTTGCATTAAACTCTCAGTTCATCCCGTGTTTCATGATAGTTCCAAGAACATATACATCTGATACCACCATCTCAGAGATTGTGTTTAGAGGTGCATTATGTTACCTCAGTACATTCCCATGGAAGATCAGGATGCAGATATTTTGATGAAGGCACTCACCAGGAGAAAATTTGAATACCATAGAGGTAGGATCCGGGTGGTAGATAATTCCTTTCTTGTTGAGAGGGAGTGTTGAATTCCAAAAAGAAATTGTAGCACCTACACTAGTGTGGGACCAATAGGTCCTAGCAGCACCTACACTAGTGTGTGCTAAATTTGGTGCAGTGTCTATTTTAATTTTCCCTTAATTAAATTGGACAATAAAATGTAATCTTATCTCATAATCACTTGTAATAGTTAACTGAGTGTGATAAACTTAGTTAGCTCATGAATTTCGAGTTGAGGGTGGTTGGTGAGGAATGTAGAGTAATTCTATTAGTTATGGAGTTTGAATTTTAGTTGGTGCATTAGTTTAATGCATGTGTAATTCGTTAACTTGGTTAGGTGAGTTAGATTCAGTTGAACTAGTTGTAGCTGTTTGTTGCACTAGTGAGAGATAAAGTGAATTAAATATTATTTAATTCACAATCAATGATCTGCCATGCAACTGATGATTTACTATTAATAATTGCATGCATTTCATTTCCAGTGGAGACCCAGTTGAGACAAAGGTGAAAGGGAGGTTAACTATCAGTTGTGTGATTATTAGGTTGCTTGCATGCAACCAGACATCCATTGGATTTCCCATGATCCTTGCGCAGTTTAGGAAGGAAAAAATTCCTAAGGAATAGGGATTGCATTCATCAGGAATTGCGCAAACAAGGAAGGTTGTTTAGAGGCCGAGAATTGGCTAAGTGTTAGCCATTTTTTTCCAGGATAGTGTGAGACAGTTAGCAGAGTGCAGGGGACTCTTGTGAGAAGAGTGCATTGTAATTGTTTCATGATTCCATGGTTAATATAAAATAGATGATAGTGGGGTTTTGATTAGCAAGCTTTCCCCAAAAAATTATCTGTGTTCTGGTTTGATTTGATTCTTTCTTTGCTTCATGTGATTGGAAATTGTGTTTAATTTCAACAATTGATTTGTAGAAGGATTTAGTATCTAGATTTAGTACATTGTTAGATTGGATTGAATCCATTGGTATACATATTGTTTGTATAATTTCTACACACACCTCCTTTCCCTTATCTTTGCATACATTCTGAATCTCCAAATGCATTACTTCTAACTGAATCTGAATCTGTTCAGTTCCAAGCATAGCAGAGACCGACGCAGCTTCTAATTTTATCGCAATTTCTACAGCCTCAGCCTGTGTGGAAATATTTTGTTGATTCAATGGCTGGCACATATGCGAGAGAAGCATAGAAATAAACTACTCCTTTTGTTGGGTATCATCGATAGTGAATCCACCATCTCTGATAGTGCGCTTCAGTTTCTAATCTTCCTCCCACAGAGATTCATTTATCTCTTGGTGAATCTCTTTCAATTCTGTGGCACAGTGCGCATATGAATTATTCTTTTTCAATTGTTCTTTTAGGGCATCTTTCAACTCATCCATAGTTTCATTAGGGTACGTTGATGTGTATCTGATGTACCAGTCCAATGCGCGATCTTAAAAATTAGTGGATAACTATGCTTTCTTAACATCATCATTATTAACCTATTGTGCTCTCCATAAAACATCAATGACAAACCAAAATTGCTCAGTATATTCATTTCCAATACCTCTGAAAGTAGGTAGCTTCATAGATGCAACCATATCTGTGCCTGGGGGAGGTGGAGGTGGGGGTGGATTGGATGACTTGTGAGATAAGTGTAGAAGTGGAGTGGATGGGGTTTGAACTATGGTCAAGGCTCCCTGTTCATTCTGATATGGTGAAACTTCTTCTTGGGAAACTTCCTATTCTTTAGAGCACACAGATTCACTAGAGCTACTAGTTTATGGCTCATCCTCACTATCATATCTACCCTTGAGAGGAGTGTAAATAAACCCTTATGCTAGGTTTTCATGGTAAATTCTTACACTGCGTGTAGTCGGGCCTCTTCAGGACATTTACACAATATTTTCGCACAAAGAGCCCTATTCACATAATAGAATCTTCAGAAATAACTTCAAAGAGCACAGGAACTTACCTCTAGGACCCTTGAAAAATCTCCTTTCTACTTCAGAGTATGACACAAACTGACCAATGGTGAATTCAATCACAAATACTCCCTAGACACGATCGATCCAATGATCTATCACAGGGGTAATCGTATTTCTTGTCTTCTTTAATTGTTGTACTAATTTTTGAGTCCACTAAGTGACTGCATCTTCCTTCACATAGGTATTAAATTCAGTCAATCGCAACAACCACTCATGCAACTCAGTTTTAATGGACACAAAGAAAATCTTGTGAACTTCTATATAGGTATACCTTTGAACCCACTTTTCAGTAGATAATTTAGAACTTCGATTCTCTTGGATCGTGAATTCATAGATCTTTCTATCTAGCCAAACTTCTAATTCGTTTTGCGTAGGATGCCACAACATCAAATCTCCCTGAAAATGATCTCGGTACTGGAAACAAAATCATTTTTTGGGTTGAGAGGTCCTGACCCATGGTCATAGCTTACCATGCAACCAACAAACCCTCCAACTACTGGCCCATTCAACAATGACCTGCTTGTGCAGATCAAAGTCTCACCCGAACCATTATGGGGGGTGCTCGAACCAGGTTTCTGCACCCTGAGGAAGAAATTGATGTGGTGGCCTTAAATAGGTTTATAACATAAATGATTTCATATTATAATTAGATGCACACATATATAGATCAACACTTATCAGATCAACTTTCTCGCAAAAAAAATTATAACAGATGACGGAATCGTAGATAAAATTTGTCGCATATATATATCGATCTTCACAATGCGCAATAACATAAGAAAATCTATTCATGTGCTTACTCATCAACAAATATATAATTGCTCATCACATAAGTAAAGTGATCTCAAAGTAATAAAGAGTAAACATATATCTTAGATATCAAACACATAACCCATTTGTTCACCAAAACAGTCTATGTATTAGATCAAAGAGTTCAATACTGTCATACTTTCCCTTCAAAGTACCCTTTCGCGCACACAGCCAACGGAGTCCACACACAACCAGGACTAGGTCTCTGTGCACACAGCCAAGGAGCCTTTCTACCCAACCTAGACTGAAACCCTTACAAAAATGTATCACATTCACATCAAAAATTACTTAGATCAAAACATATCATTACTTCCAACTATACTCTATCTATATTTATATCCATTTAGCACACAGATACTATGGTCTCAAACCATGGTTTGAGGCCCATAGTTTTCCCTTAACAACCCATTTACATAAAAGAGGGACTTTGACCCGCCACAAATCCCCTTGAACTTTCTGTGTAGTGCACATAACCATAAATACATACAAAATGTTGCTCAAAATTCACCATAGGGGACCCCACTCCAACAAAGGCGTTGGGAGAATAGCTTTTTGAGAGACAATGGCAAGTTAACAAAGCGACAATGAATCATAAATATGTCGGGAAGACCCCGCAGGACAGCTAAGCCCGCAAAGCCCATCCCGACGGTTTATTTTGGTGTGCGCAGCGAAAGCGCCAGGTAGCAAAGCTCCGAGACATGGAGGCAGCAATAAATAGCAAACAATAATGAGGTCAGTCGGTCCCCATAGGACACGTTGACCCGTAGGCATGACTCTGACAGGTTTTTAAAGGGTGTATCAAAGAATTGTCAAGATATAGGGGGCTATGAGGTAAGCGCCAACCCCTAGTCATTTCGCGTAGAAATGATCCAACAATGTGGAGCCATTAACATAGGGAACAAGCCCGCGACAACACTGGGGCATAAAGGGATTAGTGCCCAAATGATTGGCCATTGGTCAAGGAGACCAGACCTTTGGTTGTTTCACAGAGAAACAAACCAATGGTAAAAAGCCATTTGCAAAGGAAATAAGCCCGTGAAAGGCTCCAACAAGCTAAGCGCCTGGAGCCTAATCTGGTGGTCGCGAAGACCCAATCTTATAGTGGAAATGCAGGTGAAGGTGTCTGCGAAAATGGCCTAAAGGAAGAATTAGGCGGAACTATTAGTTTTGCAGCGGAATAGGCAGTTAATCCATATTAACTGTAGATAAAAATAGCAAGCACACTGCTAAGTCCTGTAAAAAAATTTAGAATTACTAAAAACTGCAAACAAACTTAGTTCAAATGGAAGAAAAGTTTGGTTAAGGTCTAAGAACTCGATGAACAGGTGCAGAGGACATAAATTTTTAGGTCCCTATATTATTAATGTATTCCCTTATTTTTGTTAGTGTAGCCCCATAATTTTTATTATTTTACCCCTGTAACCCCCATATTGTTATTATTGTGCCCTTACATTATTATTGTTAGGTCAGCTAGGATTATATTGTGACCCCTAGACTCCTATATATAGAAGGAGGTTTTTTCATTTGTATCATCCAAGAATTGTTCATTTAGGTAATGTAAAGGAGGTTTCCCCGTCTAAGTGGCTGAATTCTAAGGCGTTTATCTCTCTTTTCTTCAATTTTTGGAGTTGTTTTCATAACACTTGGTATCAGAGCTTTGGATTCTAGGGTTTCGCTGCTCCAAATAGGTCATCGTGGCTTTTTCACTATAATTTTTTTTCTACGAAGGTTCAAAAGATTAAATTTTTACCATGTGAAGCCAAAAGCCTAAGGAACTTCTTGTAAAAATGTTAGATATTGGTTTGAAATATTTGCGAAGATATGATCTTTGGAAGTTAGGGTTTTTTAGGCTCCCGAATTTCATCTAAAAGAGGTGACCTTGGGAAACTCATCATAATTCTCTCTTTGAGCATCGGATTGGAATTCTGTAAAATGTGATAGAAATCACATGGACTGTAATTTCCTATTTATCAATTTCAGAGCTTAAGGAGGACACAGTGACACATGGAACACCGTACAATTTCTCTCTACTGAACGAGTCCATAATTAGGTCAGTGTGGGAGATTGGGCATAACTTTGTCTTAAAATATCCAAATCCGGTCAGACCTATGGCATTCGAAAGAAGATTCAGAGGGCTACTACAGGACCCAATTTCAGATATTCAAGATCTGAAATCATAGAGATAATTCAGTTTCAATAACGAGCTCCTCAAAAGCAAGAAAAAAGTGTCTATTTTGTTTTTCAAATTGCATTGTGTATTTTGTTTTTCAAATTGCATAAGTCTCGTTTGAAAAATCAGTTTGAAGTGATTCTAGGGGCATATTGAAGCATAGATATCAGTATTGGGTTCTATAATTCCTCGTAAAAATAATTCAACACCCATTAAGCTCTCATAATACTCTATTATGACTCATGAAGAGGAATAGGTGAAACATGATATATCAAAATTACAAGAGCAAGTGCACCAAATTTCGCTCTCGCAAAGAGAAACAAAAAATGAAATGGAAGTTTTGAAGAAAGGCATGGAAGCTAAGATGGATGGTTTGAACAATGACATGGAAGGCATGGAAGAAAAAATGGAAGACATGAATAATGATATAAAAGCAGACATGGAAGGCGTGACAAAATTGATAGAAGAAATTATTCCTAATGTCGAAAAGATAGTAGAGGAAACTCATGATGACAACAAAATAAATGTTAATTGTGATTTCATAAAATCGAATGTTGGATGGAAGACACACCATATTCCAAAGATCGATATGAGGAAGTTTGATGGCAAGGATCCCGTAACATAGATACTACAGATGGAGAAATATTCTGATCTTAATAATGTGCAAAACACACAAAATGTACACATTGTATATTTATATTTAGAATAAATACATTTGTATGGTATCGATGGCTTTGCTCCCGTAAAAAAATTGTCACTTGGTCAATTTTTATGGAGGAAATGATAGCACATTATGAGGATACAAAGAGAAACACCTTCTTTAGCCAAATTATAAATCTCAAACAAAAGGGTTCAATGGTGGAGCACATTGACGACTTCCAAAAATTGAATATAAGGGTAAATGATATTCCAGAGGAATACATGATTGATGTCTCATAGGGACTTTAAAGGATAACATCCAACATGAGGTTTGCCTTTGGGAATTTGATTCATTGGAGAAGGCATTCAGGTTGTAAATAAAAATTGAATGTAAAATTATGGCGACAAGGAAGCCTACCACTCACATCTATAAAGATGGAAGTGTTTCTACTCCTAGACTTCCACAACCTACAAGGTTGACACCACACCAATTGGAAGTAAAAAAGAGCAAAAGGGCTTTGCTATAGTTGTGATAGAAAATACACTAAAGGTCATAAGTGTGTTGAGAATAAATTATTTTACGTAGATTGTGAAGAGGAAGAAAATGAACAAGAAACTTCAAAAGAAGAGGATATACAACAGGAACCAACCCTAGAGAAGGAATAAATGAGTCCGATCATATCGAGTAATGCATTGGCAAGAATTACCACTCAAGCTCTCAATATAGAAGGACATGTCAAGAAGAAAAAGGTAATATTGTTGATTGATTCAGGTAGTACCCGTAATTTTATTCATTGTAAGGTAGCCAAGGAATTGAATTGCTTCCTATACCCAGCACCAGAATGTCAAGTGATGGTTTCAAATGGAGGAAATATAAATTTCTCTGGAAAATGCCATAATATCAAGCTAACCATGGGGGAATATGTATTGAATACTCTAATGCATTCCATTCCAATGGGAGGTGTCGATGTTGTACTAGGAGTACAGTGGTTACAATCTTTGGGGATGGTAGCTTTTAATTTTCAAGAACTTTTCTTGAAAATTTTTTCAGAAGGAAAGGAAGTCGAATTAGAGGGTATCATAGGGAAGCCTGGAAAGTTAATAATCTCTAATTTCATGATGAAGCTTTTGAAGAAAGAACAACGTGGCATAATTGCACAATTATGCTCACTAGAACTTCCAACATCAAAATCATCTATTTCTCTAGATCTCCAAAAAGTCTTGGGAAATCATTCCAAGGTGTTTTAAACTCCCAAAGGAGTCCCACCTATTCATGATCATGATCATGATATTCATTTAAGTCCAATAAGTGTTCCTCCAAACATCAGGCCTTACAGATATCCTTATGTACAAACGAGTGAAATTGAACGTATGATTGTAGAAATGTTAGAGGTTGGTATAATTCAACCTAGTCAAAGTTCCTTCTCTAATCCAGTAGTGTTGGTGCACAAGAAAGATGGATCATGGCGCATGTGTTCGAATTATAGGGAGCTCAATAAGATCACTATTAAAGATAAATTTCCCATTCCTATAATTGATGAATTATTGGATGATTACATGGAGAAATTTATTTTACCAACTTGGATCTTCATTTAGGATAACATCAAATTAGAATGAAGACTGAAGATATGACGAAAACAACATTTCGAACTCAAGAGGGTCATTATGAATTTTTTGTCATGCCTTTTGGCCTTACCAATGCACCTTCTACATTACAAGGGTTGATGAATTCCATTTTCAAACCCTTCCTTAGAAAATTTGTGTTAGTATTTTTTGATGATATACTAATCTACAACAGGAATTTGAAGGATCATCTTCAACATGTTGACAGGGTGCTCAAACTATTGGAGGAAAAACAATTATATGCAAAAACCTCCAAATGTTTCTTTGGAGTACAAGGGATGGAATATCTAGGTCACATTATATCTCATGAGGGTGTTAAGGTAGACCCTAACAAAATTAAATCCATTAAGGAATGGAAATTCCCCTCAACCATAAAGAGTTGCGAGGATTTCGCGGGTTAACATGGTATTATGACAAGTTGTTAAGAATTATGGGGGAATAGCAGCACCTCTAACAACATTATTGAAGAAAGATGCATTTTCATGGACTCCTGAAGCAACTAAGGCCTTTGAACATCTTAAAGGGGAAATGTGCCTAGCACCGGTCTTAGCTATGCCATACTTCACAAAACCTTTATTGTGGAATGTGATGACTCAGAAAATGGAATTGGTGTTGTTTTAATGCAAGAAGGAAGATCCATTGATTTTGAAAGTCGTCCAATCAAAGGAAGATATTTACAAAAGGCTATTTATGAGAAGGAAATGTTGGCAATATTACATGCACTAAAGAAATGGCGACCTTACCTAATGAGAAGACACTTCAAGGTAAAAACTGATCATGATAGTCTTAAACACTTTTTGGAACAAAGAATATCTTCAGAAGAGCAACAAAAATGTGTCACAAAGATGTTGGGTTATGACTTTGAAATCATCTACAAAAAAGGGAAGCTAAATGTTGTTGCAGATGCACTCTCAAGAAAGGATGAAGAGGTGGAAGGATTGCTTTGTGCCATTTCTATTATCCAAACATATTGGATAACAAAAGCAAGGGATGAATGGAAGAAGGATGAAGAAGTGTGGAACTCATTCAAAATGTGTAGCAAGATCCTAGTACATCT
The DNA here is from genome assembly GCA_034641835.2 of Pinus albicaulis. Lineage (NCBI taxonomy): Eukaryota > Viridiplantae > Streptophyta > Pinopsida > Pinales > Pinaceae > Pinus > Pinus albicaulis. Next base: position 189,620 of record JAXQQM020090283.1, read on the forward strand.
GATACATTTAGTTGGAAAAATCATTCCTTATGGTACAAATATTGCTTATATCTTTGTAAGAATTCCCAACCAAAAGAAAATATTCTTTTGGAATTGCACACTTCTCCTTTAGGAGCACACTCACTATTTTTAAAAACTTACCACAGGGTGAAGAAAGATTTTTTTTGGGATGGCCTTAAATCTAATATTCAAAATCTTGTGATGGAATGTTTGGTTTTCCAGCAAAATAAAGTTGAGACAACTAAGACCCTAGGTCTTCTACAACCTTTATCCATTCCAAGTCAATGTTGGGAGGATATTTCAATGGATTTTATCACAGGTTTACCTAAGTCCAAAGGAAAGAGTGTCATCATGGTGGTAGTTGATAGACTTACCAAGTATGCACACTTTTGTACATTATCTCATCCATTTAAAGCAAGTACAGTCTACTGTATTTATGCAAACAATTCAAAAGATACATGGAAACCCAAAGATTATGGTAAGCGATAGAGATCCCATTTTTAATGGAAATGTTTGGACAAAATTATTTTCTTGTTTGGGTACTCAACTAGCTCATAGCTCATCTTTTCATCCTCAATGCGATGGTCAAACTGAGATAGTGAACAAATTTTTGGAAGGATATATTCGTTTTTTTTATTTGATAAACAAACACAATGGGTTAAGTGGTTACCTCTAGTTGAATGGTGGTATAACACTTCCTTCCATACTGCAGCATAAGTGACCCCATTTATGGCACTTTATGGATATCATCCACAGTCCATCACATCATCTTTAAGATAAAATTCTAAGGTTAAATTAGTGGAAAATCACATCAATCACCAACAACAAGTTCTCCAACTCTTAAAGGATAACGTAAATTTGGCACAAAATCGAATGAAACAACAGGCATATCAACATTGCAGCGAGAGAAGTTTTGATGTAGGAGACTGGGTATTTTTACGGTTACAACCATACAAACAAATTCCCCTCAAGCAAGCTAAGAAGGATAATAAATTGTCACCAAAGTACTATGGTCATTACAAGGTGTTGAAAAATATTGGTACTATGGCATACAAATTGGAGCTTCCTACTTCTTCGTGAGTGCATCTAGTTTTCCATGTTTCATTCTTAAAGAAGGTTATAGGTGACAAACTTCTAATTCAAACAATATTTCCAGAACTTGATGAGGAAGGAAAAATCATATTGGAACCTGAAGCAGTCACATAAACAAGAAATTGACAGCTACGAAATCGATCAATTTCAGAGTATGTCATCAAGTGGAAGAACTTACCCATTGAAGATTCTACATGGGAGGATGAGAATTTTACACAAAAGCATCCAGAGCTACTCAAGCGTTTAGGACAACACTTTTTTGAAGGAGAGGGGCATGTTAGGTCCCTATATTACTAGTGCAGTCCCTTATTGTTGTTAGTGTAGCCCCCTTATTGTTATTATTGTACCCCTGTAACCCCCATATTGCTATTATTGTGCCCTTACATTATTATTGTTAGATTGGCTAGGATTCTATTGTGACCCCATAGAATCCTATATATAGAAGGAGGCTTTCTCATTTGTATCATCCAAGAATTGTTCATTTATGTAATGTAAAGGAGGTTTCCCCCTCGAAGTGGCTGAATTCTAAGGTGTTGATCTCTCTTTTCTTCTATTTTTGGAGTTATTTTCATAACATAAATGAATAGGTCAAAGGAAAAAATAAGAGTGCATGTAGTAAAAAGAAAATAAACAAAGCCAAATTTAGCAAAAGAAAAAATTATAAAAGCAAGCTTGATTGAGCAAATCATTAATGAAAAAAAGAGTGAGAATATGGTTTGTGAGACAGAGCTTTTGTTGCAACGAGGCATTAGTGATGCTGTTGTAGGTTATTTTTGAGTGGTGGTTGAAGTAAAAAAAAATTGAGAAGCACAAAAGGAATTCATTGTTTCTAGTATGAAAATGGATGAAAGATGAACCACTGAGTGTCAAATCAAGTTGTAGCTTGTAAATTAGTGGTTGGTGCTCCTTCTATTGGGTGTTGGAAAATATTTGGGGTTGTAGCTCCATTCATTTGTAGCAGATAAATCGGGGAGTTGTAGTTTCCTTCCGGTTGTAGCCAGAGAAATTGTAACAACACGTTGTAGCTTTCCTTATGAATGAATTGAAGAGAAGTTATGAAAGTTACTTATTCTTGTGTGTTCCATTGTGATTCCTCAAATTAATCTCTTTTATGGTTATTTAAGTTAATTTCTGAAGTATTTAATGACGTTCACAAAGTAAAATAAAATTTTAAATTTGTAAAATTTCTACAATATTGATTCACCCTCCCTCTCAGTATTGTCCTGGTTTCTAACACACTATAGTATCCCATGCTCCACATGCCATATCTATTTATAATCACTTCCATTTTCTATTCAAATAAAGAGAGTAAAGTGACCTCACCATCTAACTGGGTTTTTTCCCGAAAGGGTTTCCTAGGTGATATCTTGTGTCAAATCGTGGTTTGTGATTTTGAATTCTCTATTTTATGCATAATTTTCATTTACATGCATACACAATTAGAAGTAATATACATATCCAAAAATATAAAGATAAATAAAATGCTAATAATGTATATTTCATATTTTTAAATATATTATTATCAGATTTGTTGTGAAAATTATTGAATGGAATGTCCACCAAAATTTATGGATCATTTACAGATGGGTTCTCATGCTATAACCAAGTACCATTCAGTTAGGAGGACTAGGAAAAGATAACCTTTGTATCCACATTTGGGTCTTTTGCATACAAATTTATGCTCTTCATATTCAAAACCTCTCTTATATCTTCCACAAGATAGTAGCCATGAAATTTTAGGAATATATTTTTAAAACCATAGAAATATACTTCGGCAATTGGACTATATATATTCTATGTAAGAATCATATACATTGGTTTTAAATCATCCTTGAAATATGTCATCAAATACCTCTTTCATTAAATATAATTAAATGCATATTTTCAACTTCATTAGTATATTGTTGGGTCATGCTGTCTACAAAGACATTATCAAAATCAACATGATGAAAATTAAAGCAATCCTTAACCTCAAGCCACATTTTAACACCAAATAGATAAAATATTATTGGGACATATTTATTAATACTACAAATTTATAAGACATTATTCAGGCATCATATTTCCCATTGACGAGTACTTAAAAACAACATAGCATTCATATGGAGAGCATATTTCAATTAATCATTTTAGCTATTAAAAATAAAGTTAGTCGAAGATCCAATATTAAGATTTCCCAATTAGTAAAAAATTGTAGCATGCATATTATTCATGCCTCTAATGTTATAGTTAGATAATTTCAAAGCCCAAGTAGGAGATGATATGGTCATTCACCCTAATGCCTATCCTAGTGAAAATATTAAACAAGGTAGAGAAAAATTCTTAAACCATAGAATGAGAGGAGCTCAAAATAATTTTCAAATTTAGACATTATTTGTTTCCCAACCCATTTATATTTTACATTGATCACCAAGATTTAAAATATTTGGTCAACAAATTATTTTACTAGGGGAGGGTCTACAAATGGCATTTATTATTCAAAGAGTTCAAGCTTGAGGCTATTTTTTCAAATGGGGGAGAAAAATGTTGGGCCAAATCACTTGTAAAGAGTAGATATAGGAGAGGAACAAAAATTAATTGATGATGATCTTCCACATGCTTATTATTTAGGTTGGAGGTGACTCCCAAAGCACTAGCCAATATCATCCATTTTTTGCAAGAGGGGAAGGCACTAGAAAATAAAAATAAGGCACTTATAATGAAAATTTCTCCTTTTGTATTTAAATGAATATATGTAAAATTTAGGACCAAATTATGTATTGAGAAGATGCATCTTAGAGCATGAAAGGGATAGTATGAATGAACAAGAACATGTAGGTTTGGTAGGAGGACCTTTCCATGTAGACATAACAACTTGAAAACTATTACAATAAAGAATATGGTGGCATAAATCAAACAAATATAGCATAGAAAAGGTCAGAAAATGGAACAAGTTCCAAATGATGGGCCAATAATTATGGAAATATGAGATTCAATTACACTCAGTCAACCCCAACTTACCATTCCAAATTTAATATATTGATTTTTCTAGGCCATTTCCGAAAAAGGGAAAATGGAGAAGATCCAAGTACATCATAATTGCAATAGAATACCTCACAAATAGGGTTGAATTATAACCATTCAAACCATACACAAAGGAATTTGTATCTAAGTCCATTTATGAAAATATTATTATTTGATTCATATATCCATTAGCACTAATAAGTGACCAAAGAAGACACTTCATAAACAGTACCATAAAAATACTAACAAAATAATTCTTGATTAACCATAGGAATACATCATCCTATCATCCCCTAAAAAATGTGGAAGTTGATTCATTCCATAAAACCTTACAAGAGGGACTCACAAAACTATGAGAGGTTGATAAAGATGAATATGATGATAAGGCACTGGTTAATTGATGGGAAAACTAGATTGCATACAAGAGATTAACTAGACATACAAAATTAAATTACACATGTACATGTGCAATAAGTTATAGTTCCTTTGCATTTATAGTGAATGAAGAAAGTGTGGTCTCTCTGTTATAATAGGACTCAATTAAATCCAAAGAGAATTGACTACATTAGTTAAAAAGATAAAGGAAGAACACGTGATTTCACTTCATCATCAAGTTAAAAATAATCTAAGGATGTCATATTTATATGATGATCCTTAATAAAATAGGCTAGTGATAAGCAATATCTTTCATAGATGATCATAGTCAGATAGGAAAAATGAGAAAAGAGGATGGAAGAATCAAGGAATAAATTCCACAAGATAAACATTGATACAAGTGGTATAATGAGAGGAATCATAAATATAGTGAAAGAATCCATATAGATAAATTATGGTTCTCAATCAAGTAACAACATAATAGGGATGAGTAAAGAAGGAAGAGATTATTTTTGCCACAAATTAGGAAAACAAATAATTGGTAGAGGCAAGAAGTAGTTGAAATGGAAGGACAATCAACCAAGACAGAAGAATCATCCATGAGTTTCTTGATGGTTCACAAACATAGTTATAGCCACACAATGACAATTAATGCACCCCATTAATAAAGAACAATGGTGAAATAAAAAACCACATGAGAGAACCATCACATAAATATGATTAAATTACCTACAAATTCACCATGTTATATCATTGGAATTTTAATTGAGATTACCTCCATAAATTTTCTCAAGTATAATAAATTTCAAGCAACAGAAAAACCTAGTATAGTCTCTCAAAACCTTAGCACATTGCTTGAATTGATCTATAAACCAATTGAGCCCTAAAACACCAAGAAAACATGTTATTAAATATCATAGGGTATGTTCGACCAGAGTATAAAATATTCAAACCCAAGACCAAAAATATGTTTGGAACGTAATCAACCTAAGAAATGGAAGTAGGGGTGAATACAATTTGATAAGAAAAATGGAAGACATCAACTAGAAAAACCATTGGATGAAATCCAATAAGTGTTATTTGGTTAATGGAAAGTGGAGGAATAAAACCATCATACTAGAAATAGTTCTTACATGGGAAAAACACAAATTGTAGGTTGTTATGGCTAGAAATAAGTAGTGTAAAAGTTCACAGTTAGTGACCATCATAATGGATAAGTTTGGATTAGCTAGACTATAGAAATCATGTCTAGTCTAATCTATAGAATTATAGTTTTACCAAGAAAAGGATAGGTTGTTGGAAAGACTATTGACCTATTAGCATGGATTAAAAAATTCATGGGAGGCATTACTACGAAAAAATCAAAGGATTCAGTCATTATCCAAGTTATTGTGAAAAACATCAAGTGGACATATATTATAGTTTCCTTATTCCTTACTAATTCTAGCCGAGAATTAGAAGTTAAACTCAACATGTTGGAGGCTATTAGTCAAATAGTTGAGTATGGTAAAGTTTTTAATTGGGATGAACATGCTATTGACATAGTTAAGATGAATTGTGAATAATATCAACAATCGAGCAAAGCTATTAAGTATCCATCTTTGTTGTTGTAGGTTGATATGAGCCAAGTATTCCCGGTCAAGGATATTGTATTTGCCTAGTGAAATATGTACACCACGTGGAATTTTCAATGACTTAGAATACCCTAGAAAGTAAATACTAAGGGATTGACACCCTATTATATTCTTTTAGAATAGGTTGCAACATACCCTTGTTCTACCTGTGCTTATTGCAATGTGATTAGAATGTCATCATAGAAGGACCATGCAAGTTGGAACTCTAATTAAAAAATAATATTTATTATTAATTAATTAACACAACTAAAGATCGAATAGCCTTACAAATCCTTGGCCTGAGAGGAAACTTGCTTGCTCACCTGTAGTTACCTAAACATTATTTAATGCCTAAATCTTGTTTACTTTCTTATATTACTTGAAAATCCACAACCCATACCATCTCATTAAATCTTGAGGTTTCTTGAATACTCAATGGGTTAGTTATTTGTGTCAAAATTGAATCTAGTAGAGTTCATTAAGGAGTGTTAAAAAATAAAAGGAGTGGAACAATGCCATCACCTAAAGAGGAAGGAGGTGGTGCAACAAACATAACCACCTCCTGATAGGTGAAGAGATGCAATTAGACAAGAGGGTACAAAAAGGGGTACATGATTCCCACCATTATTTTATTTCTCTCTCTCTCTCAATCAAGAGAAAAGAGTGAACCAATGAGCCAAGGCATGCTCTAATAGCTAGGATATATCAAGAAGAAGAGAAAAAAAGGGGCATGAGACACTCTAATATTGGGAGTGTTTAGCCTAGTCTAGGTCGTATTTCCCTATATTTGGTACTTTTCCATTGATCTGATGGCCTAATATTTGTGACTTTGGTGATAATATTTGTAGTTTTGTTTATAACCATTGAGTTATTATCTAAGCCCATGTGGCCTATGTAAACTTGAGTGAGTGAATGGGCCACTAAGTTATAGTTGTTGAGCTAGTGAAGCACCAGAATAGTGGACTCCACCCCCTGAGATTTTGTTCAACCCTTTGGTGGGAACCATTTCCTTATGCAAGAGTTTCCCTCAAACCCTGGATCTGTCTCAAGGGTGGTCATTTTCAAGATAGGTTGCAATGTAATCGACCTATGGTACTTGGTTGGAGAGTGGATGTCCCTCCTTTAGTTGCCAACAATTTCAGTCTATTCAAACGTATTCCTAGATTATACATGCTATACTAGAGGCTAGGGTATGCCTTATTGTGTTTATGCCTCATGATTAATATTGTGTCATATATGTATGAAAATCTGATTTATTATCAAAAATATTGTTGATCAACTAACTTGTATAAATATGGTGATTATGAGTTGTGTTTGAGTTATGTGGTTGTAGCTTTATTTGTCATGTTCCTGTTTCCTAGCATATTCTTAATTGGTGATATGAAAATCACTCATTTCTAACTATGGCTCACCAGTTTTAGTCCCTCTTACACACTTATACGTTTAGGAAAATCACTTCCATAATCATGATGATGGTTTATCTTATTAGGAGTTAAATACATGTGTTGTATACATAGAATAGATCTACCTCTAGAAGGATTGTTGAGATATTTATTTGATAATAATGAGTTATGTGTTGTATATGTATTCATGGTCTTGATAAAGTTATGGATCTAGGTGGTTTCTAATATCCACATGATTTGTAGAGTTACATGAATATACACGATTACAATATGCTTCAACTAACTTATTTTGGTGTGTGATTTCTGTAGTCTAGAAGGTTTCAAATATCATGGTTCTTTTCCTTATTTTAGAATGTAAGTTACTTAATGGGTTATGAAGATTTTCCAGGTGTTAAATGATATTCAAGTTACAATAGAGATGCATGTTATTTATCATTAATAAGGTCATTTTGTAGATGCACACATTTGTATAATGTTGCATTATCTTGAGACTTCTAGAATCTAGTGGAAGTATGTTATGAGAATATCTTAGTGAAATGTTGCATGTGAGTGTTTTCATGCTTATGAGGGATCAGTTTGTTTTTTTGTTTGTTAATGGGCTCTTGAGTTACAAAGCCACTTACATGGACGTTTATGATTATCATATGTGCTCAATCAGTTTCAGTATGTGATTTCCATGAGTTGATACATTGTAACTATCATGGTCCCTTGTTTGTTGAAGGTTGTAGACTCCCTCAGGTGAGGAGGAATTATATAGGTGTATATGATGCATGCAATAAGTATATAAGGCATGGCCAAAATTTTCACATGTATCAAGGGTTATATTAGTTTCTGGGTGAACCCATATCAAGGCTAGATATGTTTTTGATGTACCATCACTAAGTTATATCAAAGATGAAGGAATCTCATAAAATGTTGTATAGTGGATGAATATACACATCCAAATATATGAGCTATCAACACATTTTCCTTAATTGAGAAACACTAAATATTTGTATATTCGAATACTATTCAAGAGGAGTGCATCTGGGATGGGCCCCGCCAAGGAAAACTTAGAGAGAGGGAATATTTTGTATAATAAATTAGGGGCAGGTCATGCACAAATGATTAATTGTTTCAGGTCATATGGTTCATCGGGGCCAAAATTCCTTTATTGGAGTTGTATTTATTTGGAGGATCAAGGGTTCGACAAATTTTTCCAAGGTGAGAAATATGGTTCACCTGAATTTCCCCAAAATGAGATACAATGTGAAATCGATCATTTGCACAAATGGGTCAGACCCTATGGGACTTTCAAATTGGAATGGAATGGAAATTTCCACAAATGATTAGTAAGACTATGGGGATTCCACATAAGTATCCCATGAGGACGTGGCTCAGATGACGTGGTTAAGTCACTGACATGGAAACTGGAATGGTAATTTTAGGATGTCGATTTTGTCGAATTTTCTTGACATGTGGTAGTGATTTTGTGGTGCCACATGGCTTGGGAATGCCACGTGGTACTAGCATGGAGTCTACATGTCAAGGTAACACATCACCAAGGGTCTTGAATCCCTAGAGGAGTTTTGCAGTGTATCCTTTATAATGTGAGTGTGGTAGAAAAAAGGCACAAGATGGGAATATACATATCACCTAACATAAGATTTCTCGCCATGCCACACTAATTCCAATGCATATCCTCATTCTATTGGGGTGTAGCAGAATAGTGGCACTATGGGCCTCAGATCATGTGGCAGTTTCTCATGATCTATATACACTGGCTACATGTTAGAGATATTTATCACTTAAAATGTTGCTTTTCATGAAGGATTGGGCCCCTTGGGCCCAAAAACAAAGAAAAGGTTGGAATTTCTGGTGAAGTGGAAGATCCATGGGGGTGCCATGTGGTAGTTTCTTTTTGATGTGGTAGGTGCTCATTGGTAAAAAATTTGAATGAGTATAACTTTCAATCTGGGAGTTAGATTGAGATAAAATTTATATCGCCGAAAATATCTCGACAAGCCAAACATGATGGTGGATTTTGTTTTAAGTTATGATGAGTTTGAAAAATAGGATTTTGGTGACCCCATATTCATAATATATGTTGGAGACTGAGTTAATTTTGATGTAACACCTTCCACATCCTGAGAAATACCCAAGGCGGTGGGAGGGTGTGTTACATGGGTGAAAGCACCAAAGTCATATTACCATTTATGGAGTTCTATGGGACATCAAATGGGCCTTTTCACCCTTAGTGCACATCCAAATTGGCTTTGATTTTAATAAGTATGTTATTCTCAAGGATTTGGGAGTGAACCTAAAGAACCTAGCTACCAACCTACAGTCAAGAAATTTTTTGAAGAAGTCTCCTAATAGTCAAATAGAGTAATATTGGTTCCCCCATTTGAATGGATAAATAAAAAATAATGATTTTGTTGTAGAATGAAGGGATTGAAGAGTAATAATAAGTAGTGGTCTACACCATGTCCTTCGCAATACATGAATAATCAACACCATGGCTTTCGCAATACATGAAGGATAAACACCATGGCCTTCACAATACATGAAGGATCAACAATGAAATCATAGGGGAAATATTTGGTTGAATAAAAGAATACTCAATAGAAAAGACCAACAAAAGTTGACTTCAATTTTACATCAACTACAAATGAATCACATACACTCTTCCAAAGAGTCAATAATCCCAACTTTTAGGAGCCCTAACTCAAGAAAAAACTCGAGTAAATTTCCCAACAGGTACTGACCACAAAAAGTGATAGAAAAAGACAAGAGACCAAAGAGAAGGTTAGAAAAATAAAATAATGAAATCTAGTTTCAATCCTTAGTACATAGAATCCTTTGAATAAACAAAAACAATAATTATTAAAGCCTTAAAAAAAGTCACTATAAAAAAAATGTAAATTGATTTGGAAATAATCTAGTAATACAACACAAAGAAATCATAACAAGCAACAGAGAATCCACCAAAAAAAGTGAGGAGAAGAGGATTGCAATTGATAAGACTAACATATAACCACTTGACCTAAATCAATCCCTAATCGAATTGATACAAGAACTTTGCCACCAATACCAAGTCCCATAGTTCAAGAATTTCAACAATAATCAACTAACTCATATCAATCGACCGATCCACATAATTCCACTGGCTTACGCCTATTGATGAACCTAGGAAATATGAGCAAACATTTAGAAACCACTAAAAAATAAAATCATCACGAGTATCCAAAGTAACAAATGATTAAACAAAAAAAAACAAGAAAAATAAATATCATGAATAGTTAGTTGAATAACCATGACTTAAAAATGCTCAACAAGAAAACCAATTATAATAGTCACTTGAGCAATAAGTCTCATAGTGGACAAGCCAACAATAACAATATGACATGAAGCTTGTTTACTAGGACCAACCCACAAAGCATTCAACTCCAACATCATTAACCAATAGATAAATATCCCAAACAAACAAACAAAAGGATCATACCGAAGAGAATAGGGATAAAACACTAAATTTAATGATGAAATCTTGACTAGGAGAGTAGAATGACAAAAAAATGGTTGTCTTCAACCCAAAATGTCCCTTTAATAAAAAAATGCAAGAACTGTATTGCACAGTAAGCAAAGAAAGTGTTAAAAGATGGAAATTGTCTTCAATAGCATCTCAAAAACTCATCAAGTATTCACTCCATGAACCTATGACATATCGTGTTCATCCATAAGATATTAAAAAGTACCCCTAATTTCACTAGATATTACTAAATACTTCACAAAATATATACACCCTACCGAAAACACCTTTTGGATTAAAAAAAAAACATTATGTTTACTAGATACCCCTTTTTATCTCCCCAAATACCCATAAACCCCCCTACCTTACATCCCCACCAAAACACATGCCCCCTCAATACCTACAACATATTTACTTTATTTTTCACAATCCTAAAATCCCCTTTATGAATAAACATGGTAAAATATTGGTCGACAAGATGAAATTGGCGTGAAAATTAATACTTCACACAGTGAAAGAATATTACGGTCTAGAAAATTTTCAAGAGAAAAACAAAAGATAAGTTGGGATTTAGCCTAACTATTCCATCCACATACTGGCTAGAATGTAAGGGAAACCTTATCTATGATTTAGTCAATCACCACAACAACAACTAGAAGAAATAAAATATTGAAGAATAGGCTAGACAAGGATGATAATGAATAAAGAGTACTAGATATTTTATTAAATGAAGGCGTACTTGGAAGAAACAAATGCTCATGCTTCCAATATTAATATTATTCTTTGTACTTTGCTAATACTTGTAGCCAACTACAGGTCACCCAAACCTTGATTGTAGATTTGGAAAATTGAAGAAATGCAACATCAAGTGTATGAAGTTGTGATGCCTTGACTATACAACTTCATGAAGAGCATCAAATCGAAACCTTACTTGTTAGGGAAAGAACACCAGTGGTTCCAAGAGAGGAGGGATGTGTAGTTGGAAGTCATCATTACCTTGATACACATCTTAGAGTCATATAAACATATCATTGGATGTAGAAAAAATATAATCTTGATCTAGCGTAAGTTCAAAATGATTTTATTGCTAAGAAATGGGACTACCCAGTGAAATTGAAAAGATTAACTATCATTGTATACCAAGCACTAGAAAAAGTTTGAAATATTTTGAAAATTTGCTTCAATTAATGATCTAAATCTTAAGTTTTAGCTAAAAATTTAAAGTGCTTGAAATTGCTTCAAACTTGAATGACTGGATAGAGTTCATCATCAAGATTCCGATGCAACTTGTTTCATCAAAATCCGAGTTCGTAAGACCAAGTTATCGTCTGTTGTTTGTTTTCCAAAACAGCCAAAAAATGAGCAAAACAGGTACAGTGCTTATCTAGCAGGTACAGTCAGCATTACAAGAATATTCTCCAGATTGCAGCTAGCGACACTGTGACAAGTGTTGTCTTCAGATTAACCAGATGGGTTAAGTGAAGAAAGAAATTTCCCAATGACCTTCAATTTTTCCTATGTTGGAATTTGAAATTTTTTTATAGTGTTGGAGTGGAACCCAACCAGAGGGCTCCAAGTGTCTTCTCTGGTGGGCCACCTCCTAACCCTAAGGTTGAATTAAATGGACTCGAATTGGTTCTAATGGTCGAATATTTCATATTATTATTTGGACATTAGTATGGTGAAGACATTACACACACACACACATATATATAACACAATATATTACATAGTTTTTAAACCACTAATGGCAACCTTGACTAAATCTGGAGGATACTCTAAACACGTTTGGAAGGGCTTTAAACTTGGCAGCACCGACAACTTGGCGACGGACCTTTATCCCTCCGAGAAAAAATTATGGTGGGGTCAGGGCTCGAACCCCTGACCTCCCGCCCGCACAACCAACGCCTTACCACTTCCTCCGCATGGTGTTTCTTACACCTAACATTCTTCACAACTACTTAAAGTTTAATTGCCCGACGTATGGGGGTCAGAGGGGGCCTACCCCCTCCCCATGTGGCCAGAAGCGTGAAACTAGGAGCTTATCCCAACAATCCGACGGAATTTTTAATGGTGATTAATTAAGGTTAAGACATGGCATAATGACATTAATATGTCATTAGCGCGAAAAAACACGGATTAACATTAATCCAATCTTATTCTCACTAATACTGCATTATATTAATTAATCCCAGAATTAAAGTTGGTGGGTTTTCTAGAGGCATGCCAATTTTGGAGGTATTTCTAAATTTAGAAATTTAACTGGTAGTCTCTCGAGTTTTGGAGGAGAAATTAGGGAAAAATCAGTTTTGGTCATACTCACTAAATTTTTGACCAAATTGAGCTCAATAAAAGTCATTCCTAGCTAATTTGCATGCTAGGAACTCAATGGAGCAGGTTACATAGGAAAAAAATGTCATCTACAGGTGCTTTTGTGCATTGAAGATTTTTGAAGGTCAGGGCCACTAGGTGTTGGGGTCATTGCCAGAGCATCCAGAGTCCAAATTCAGCAAAAAAATATTCATTTTTGGGAGATTATTATGTTATAAGGTCATTGGAATAGGTTACAAGAGGTTCTGAAGCTTGTAACAACAATTTGAGCACACTTTAAGCTAATACAAAGGTCACACTATGAAGCTGGACCAAGGAGATGTAGCCCAAGAGGGGTGAACTCATTTATCAAAATTACTTTTGTTAAGATCCATTATATGTGCTTGTTGTATTAACTATTTCTTTTGTTCTGTCATTTAAAATTACGTTTTTTAAGCTTATGACAAATTCATAATTTTACTAAGTACAATGTTTTCCAATCACATGCTCATAAACAAACGCACGAAGGATAAGTAAAACAAAACAAAGAAAATTTTATATTTGAAATGAAAATAGCACAGTAATAACTAGCAAGTAATTTCATATCAAGTTGGTATCGGAGCACAAGGTTGCTTGCTTGTTTTATTTGAAGATTTTTTAATATTGAAAAATTATTGATGCTTACAAGATTGACATTGCAGAGAGGAGAAGGGAAGCTACTAATAGCTAGTCCAGAAGTTAGGACAAGAAGGAAGAAGGCTGAGATAGCATAATCCTTACCCAAGGGACCACCCAAGGCAACACTTGAAGCACAAGAGGAATTAGTTGCACAAGAGGCTGAAGTGGTTGAAGAGATACAAGCTACAGAGATAGAGCTTGAATCTACACCCAAAATGTCACACCATGAAGGAACTCATGAACATTCTGAGGAAGAGGATGTCAAGAACGAGTTAAAAGAGATGAAAAGGATGGTGAAACTAATGTATGAAGCTTTTATGGCAAAGGAAACTGGAGAAGGTTCAAAACACCCTCATAGAGAAGAATCTTCAAACAGTAAAAACGAGGAAGAGAGGAGCTCAAAAGCCAGTGGTGGAAAACCACATCCTTCTCCACCACCACCATCATCATCATCCTCATCTGCATCTTCATCTTCCAAATCCAATACAAAAACTCATACCCATACTTATTCCAAGATCCCAAAAGGTAAGACTCTGTTACTCAAGTTGGACATAAAATTTAAAATTCCTAAATATAATGGAGAAGTTAATGCTGAAAAAATAGGTCATTGGATTTGTCAATTAGAAGTTTACTGTAGAATTCAAAATCTTCAAGAAGACGATATTAAATCCAATTGGCTTCATTAAGGCTAGAAAGAGCAGCATTAGTTTGGCGGGAGCAAAAGAAATAACATGAAATGCGCATCCATGGTAAGATTTACATTTCTTGGGTTTCTTCCATTAAAAGACAGTTCTATCCATTAGCTTATATGCAGAAAGCAATAATGATTTGGCAAAAATTTAGACAGCTAAAAGGTCAAAGTGTCCAAGAGTATACACAAGATTTTAGGAAAAGGGCTTTGTTACTAGGAGTAGACTTCAATTCACAAGACACACTCTTGAAGTATATAGGAGGTCTAAATTCATACTTGAAACACACTATTCTCATGTTTAACCCAAATAGCTTAGATGAAGTATGTGTGCAAGCCACACATCTTGAAGCAAGGGATAAAAACATTTCTGAAGAGAGTAGTAAGAAGAAGCCATTCAAGGGCAAGGGAAAGGAGAAAGGAGGAAAATGGAAGGGAAAGAAGAATGCAAGTGTGAAGAAAGAAGGGGAGAAAATAACATACAAACATTATTCCAAAGAGGGGCATGATGAAGCTCACCGTTGGAAACTGCATCCCGAACTAAGATCAAAGAAACCAAATAACAAAGGGAAACAAAATATGACTGCCACCACATAAAAAGATCTTGGATCTAATTCAAGAGATGAAACCAAGATATTTTCCATGGTTAACAAAGGAAACGAAGCGAATGCAAGTTATAGTACCTCAAACAGTCACAATAACACTTCAAATGAGGATACAAGGATAGAATTATTCCATGTTAAAGTAATTTCTAATCATACGAAGATTGATGCCTTATTTGATACAGGGTCACAAGAAAACTTGATTTCAGAAGACTTAGTTAAAAAATTAAACCTTGAAACTGTACCTCATCATAAGCCATACCCTTTGGGTTGGATAGTTAACAATGCAAATTTACAGGTGACAAGGAAATGCATTTTCAGATTTTCTATTACTGCAAAATTTGTTGATGAAGTTGAGTTAGATGGTGTACCATTTTATATTTCAGGGATTATCTTGGGTATTCCATACTTGTATGAAAGGAAAGCGGTATTCTACCGTAATGAGAACAAATATCATTTGAGAAAAGGTGGAGTGGAGTATATTGTGAGAGCTCATCACAAGAAACTAAATATATCTTTAGTTAATGCAGGGAAAATGAAGAGGCTAGTAAATGCAAGTAAAAATTTTGTGCTTCTTATGATCAAGAAAAAGGAAGATGTTAACTATGAATCTTTTGAAGGATGTGATGAAAAATTGAAATCTGATTTGTTTGATGTGGTAAGTCAGCATGGAAAAATGTTTCAAGAACCAAAGGGGTTGCCACCCAGGAGGTGAATTGCATGAGATTCAGCTGCAGCAAGATGTTCCACTTCCAAATATTGGTATGTATCACATGTCAATCATGGAAAGTTTGGAAATAAAGAAGCAAATCCAAGAGTTTCTGAATAAAGGAATCATACGCCCATGTACTTCGCCATGTGGTTCTCCAATAGTTTTGGTTCCAAAGAAGGACGAGACTTAGCGCATGTGTATCGATTTCTGTGCACTGAACAAAATCACAATAAAGAATCGCTACCCACTTCCACGCAAAAATGATTTTCTTGATCAATTAAAACATTCAAATTATTTCACTAAGTTAGATTTGAGAAGTGGTTATCATCAAGTTAGGATAGCTGAAGAAGACAATTGGAAAACTGCTTTCAAGACTAGACAAGGATTGTGTGATTGGTTAGTTATGCCATTTGGCTTAACAAATGCACGAGCTACTTTTATGAGAGTGATGAATGATGTACTTAGACCATTTCTAGATGACTTTTTCATTGTTTACTTAGATGACATACTCATATTCAACAAATCAAGAGAAGAACATGTCATGCATGTGAACAAGGTACTTGATGTTTTGAGAAAAGAGAAATTGTTTCTTAAGATGTCAAAGTGCGAATTTGGTAAGACTTCATTGGTATATTTAGGATACATAGTTGGAGGAGGTGAATTGAAGATTGATCCTTCCAAAGTTGAGGTCATTTTGAATTGGCCCAAGCCCAATACAATTACCAAGGTAAGAAGATTTTTAGGGGAAGCATAGTATTAGAGGAAAGTTATTGCTAATTTTTCTTCCATTGCAGCATCGTTGCATGCATTAACAAGCATAAACAAAGTCTT
This sequence comes from Pinus albicaulis, assembly GCA_034641835.2. NCBI lineage: Eukaryota > Viridiplantae > Streptophyta > Pinopsida > Pinales > Pinaceae > Pinus > Pinus albicaulis. The sequence goes on from JAXQQM020090283.1 coordinate 206,435, forward strand.
CCATTGGGGAGACTTGCAGCAGAAATCATTTGATGCTTTAAAGCAAAAGATAAGTTTGGCATCGGTAGTATCAATTCCAGATATAAGCTAGTCATTTGAGATCCAAATGGATGCAAGTGATTATGCTATGGGAGCAGTGATCATGCAGCATGGTAAGCCTATCTCATTTCATTCTGAAATTTTTAATGGAGTTGTGACTAAATATCATACATATGAAAAATATTTATATGAATTGGTACAAAGTGTAAATAAATGGAAGCATTACTTGATGGGAAAAGAGACCATTATCCATACTGACCATCAGCCATTGCAGTACTTACAATCACAGTCAAAGTTGCAGCAATCAATACATTTCAGGTGGATGGGTTTTCTACAACAATTTCACTTATTTATCAGGTACAAGAAAGTAATCTACAATAAGGTAGTTGATATGCTCTTAGATTATCATGTGCATAACATTTTGTTGTATCACTTGGGCAAGTTATGTATACCACAGGGAGAAAGAAACAATATCATAAGAGAGGTGCACACATCATTCATTGCAGGACATTTTGATGTAGGCAAGACAATAGCACATCTGCAAAGGTATTGTTATTGGCCACGCATGAATGAAAGTGTTTCTCATTTTATTAGAGGATGTTATTTATGTGAAACAAGTAAGCCTAGCAATAGGAAGCTTGGTTTGTACACACCACTTCCAGTTCCTTCTCTTCCTTGGGAGAGCATCTCAATGGATTTTGTAGGAGGCCTTCCTATGTCAAGGAAAGGTCATGATTATTTGTATGTTGTGGTAGATAGGTTAAGAAAAATGTGTATTTTGATGGCATGTAAGAAAACTATTATAGTTGAACAAAATGCTAATATTTTCTTTCAAAATGTATGGATCCATTTTGGTCTTCCTACTTATATTGTAAGTGATCGAGATTCTCGATTTGTTGGGAATTTTTGGTCAAAATTATGGGACATGATGGATACAAAGTTGAAGAAGAGTACAACATTTCATCCGCAAACAGATGGTCAAACAGATGTGGTAAATAGAACTGTTATTCATATTGTAAGAGGCTATTGTAGCAAACATCCCAAGTTGTGGTACAAACAGTTACACTACATACAACATGCATACAACCGGGCAAAACATTCTTCCACAAATACATCGCCATTTAAGGCATGTTTTGGTTACTTGCCAAGATTTCCATTTGACTTTATCTTTGAGAAAGATGTTGCTATATATGGACATAGAGACATAGACAAAGCAATAAATTTCATTGAGAAAATTCATTTGGTACATCAAACAGTGCAAGAGAAACTTGAGAAGAGTCAAATCAGCTACAAGGCAAGGCATGACAAACATCGGGTTGATCACAAATTACAAGTTGGAGATGAAGTTTGGTTGTACATAAGAAAAGAAAGATTTCAAGGGGAAGGTAAACATCTCAAACCAATCCGTTATGGTCCATTTAAAATTATGGAAAATATTGGTATAAATGCATTCAAGCTAGATTTTCCTCCTTATATGCAAATTTATTCTGTCGTTATTGTTGAGAATTTGAGATTGTTTGAGTCTCCTTTGATTGATGATCAAGGAGAGAATGTTCATTTTCCATCAATAGATGATTTCTCGCTAGAATATCTTGATGAACTTCAGCAAGATCTCATACTTGACAGAAGAATCAGACCTTCAAGAAGAGGGATGTTGAATACCTTAAAGTTGGACTCAAAGGTCAAAATCCTTCAAAGGAAAAATGGTTGGAGATTGGAAAAGTGAGGGAGTTGTACCCTCACTTTTTGAACAATTGATAATATATTTTGGGGTCCAAAAGGCTTCTAGTGGGAAGGAATGATCTAAAGCTCAAGTTTTAGCTAAAACTTGAAAGTGATCGAAATTACTTCAAGCTTGAACGACCGGATATAGTTCGTCCCCAGGATTCTAGCACAACTCGTTTCATCAAAATCCAAGTTCGTATGACTGAGTTATCGTCTATTGTCTGTTTTCCAAAATAGGGAAAAAGTGAACAGAACAGGTACAATGCTAATGTGGCGGGTACAGTCAGCATTGCAGGAATATTCTCCAGATTGCAGCTAGTGAAAACATGACAAGTGTTGTCTTCAAATTAACCAAATGGGTTAAGTGAAGAAATAAATTTCGCAATGACCTTCAATTTTTCCTAAGTTGGAATTTGAAAATTTTTTATAGGGTTTGAGTGAAACCCAACCAGAGGGCGCCACGTGTCCTCTCTAGTGGGCCACCTCCTAACCCAAAGGTCGAATTATATGGATTGGACCTCGATCTAATGGTCAAATATTTCATATTATTATTTGGACATTATTATGGTGAAGACATTATATATATATATATATATATATATATATATATACACAACACAATATATTACATAGTTTTTAATCCACTAATGGCGGCCTTGACTAAATCTGGAGGATACACTAAACAATTTTGGAAGGGTTTTAAACCTGGAAGCACCGACAAATTGGTTGCGAACCTTTATACCTCTGAGAAAATTTTAGGGTGGGGTCAGGGCTCGAATCCCTGACCTCCCACCCCAACAACCAATGCCTTACCACTTCCTCTACACGATGTTTCTTACACCTAACGTTCTTCACAACTACTTAAAGTTTAATTGCCCCACGTATGGGAGTCGAAGGGGCCAGCCCCCTCCCCATGTGGCCAGAAGCACGAAACCAAGAGCTTACCCCAACATTCTGACGGAATTTTTAATGGTGATTAATTAAGGTTAAGATGTGGCTTAATGACATTAATACGTCATTAGTGCTAAAAAACATAGATTAATGTTAATCCAATCTTATCCACGTTAATACTGCATTATATTAATTAATCCCAAAATTAAAGTTGGCGGGTTTTCTAGAGGCGCACCAATTTTGGCGGTATTTCTAAATTTAGAAATTTAACTGGCAGTCTCTCCAGTTTTGGAGGAGAAATTGGGGCAAAAGTAGTTTTGGTCATAACTCACTCAATGTTTGACCAAATTGAGCTCATTAAAAGTCATTTATGGCTAATTTTCATGCTAGGAACTCAATGGAATAGGTTTCAGAGGTAGAAAAGGTCATCTACATGTGCTTTTGTGCATTTGAAGATTTTTTACGGTCAAGGCCACTAGGTGTTGGGGTCATTTCCAGAGCATTCAGAGTCCAAATTCAGCAAACAAATAGTCATTTTTGGGATATTATGATGTTATAAACTCATTGGAATATGTTGCAAGAGGTTTTGAAGCTTGTAACTGTAATTTGAGCACACTTTAAGCTAATACAAAGGTCACACTATGAAGCTGGACCAAGGTGATGTAGCCCAGGAGGGGTGAACTCCTTTATCAAAATTCTCTGTGTTAAGCTTTGTTATATGTGCTTGCATATTTACTATTGCTTATTTTCTGTCATTTAAAATTATTTTTTTAAAGCTTATGACAAATTCATAATTTCACTAAGTACATTGTTTTCCAATCACATGCTCATAAACAAACTCATGAAGGATAAGCAAAACAAAGCAAAGAAAAGTTTATATCTAAAAAGAAACTAGCAAGTAATTTCAGATCACAAACCATATCTAAAAAAATTTCTTGCACATCAATTGTATGACCCAGGTTTTTCATATGTATTCTTGCATTTGATATGATTCGTGTCTCTTATCTACTATGTGCATGTGGAAGTGCAGCATTGCAGTATACATTTTGGCTGGATGGGAAATATGGATGTTTTTTAATAGAGCCTTTCAGATGAAAAGGTATTTTCTTGTTTAATCACCAATAGATTGATGATTAATTTGGCTTATAATTTTATGTGTTTGTGCTTAGAATCTTTGTTAAAACTCTGCAATTTTCAGCAAGTCTTCCTAGATTGTAATTCTTGTAAAATGGATCTTAATTTCATTGAAGGTATGACTTGAGACAATAAATTTTAGATTATGTTTGTAGCTCTCATCTAACTTAGTTGACATCATATTCCTACACATAGCAGAAACTGTCATGCATTTTAACCACACTGCATTCTTATGCAGTGCCTGAGATGTTGTTTCTTTGTTTTGGAGTTGATTTTTTAGAAAAATAAAGGTTTATATTCAAAAATATGCTACTATAAGAAGCTCCACACATGATACATGGAGCATATGATGTCACTTTTAGTGGAGATATGATAGCAAGTTCATTGTATATATATCAATACATAGATGAACACATATACACCAGGGTTTATGACACATCCACACATGGGATTATAACTCATCTGTTCTTATACAAATGTATTTCAGGAATAGCTTGATGATATTTTCACTACTTTTAAGTGTGCCTGAATTCCCCTCTACATGATAATAGGAAACCAAGAAACCCTCTTTGGAGCATACATTTTATATTCATGGCCATAATGGGGGAGAATTCCTAGCTATTGAAATATATCTGAAGATGGCATCAACTATATAAGGGATGTATTTCTGGATCCTCCTTATCTAAAAATTTAATATTATGTTAAATACATAATCCTTCCACTTAATTCTTTACAGAAATTAAATCGCCAAGTGCAAAACACATATGAAGCAAATCAATCGCACATAATAAGATGTTTTACTGGGAAAGCTTAAAGCTAAAAACCCCAACTATCATATATTATGTATATCAATGGAACATGTAACAATCTCATACAAAGCTCAGCTCATAGAGCTCTCATTACAACTACAATCGTCACACATTGTCATGTAGAAATCTGCATATCTATGCACCAATTTCTTGCCTCCTGACAGCCTGCCTCCGCTACGCAATCCCTGTTGAAGAAGATCCCTGAATGAATTCGATCTTGCCTTTCTTGCACTGCACAATCCTCATTGGCATCTCCAATGTCAGTGTAGATGCATTGAATGCATCACTATAGTCACAACTGATATTCCATCTCACCCTTTCACCTATCTCTCCACTGGGTCTCCACTGGATCTGACATGAAAGTAGTTAACTGATGTATTTGTTTAGTTTCAAGTAAGACACTACTTGTGAATTAATTAAATAATTAATTCACTCATCTTTCACTATTGTATCTTTAGTTAAAACTAGCACAACTGAGTTTAACTCACTTAACTGAGTTAAACTAAATAACAACTCATTTAACTACTCTTCCAACTCTATTACAACTTGCCAATGTTAATTATAATGAATTCCTCCATGCATGAGTCACCAACCACCCTAGGAATTGTGTAATTCCTTCAGCCCACTGATGTGCCACATCTGTTCACTGAAATAAAGTGCTCCAAGAGAATAAGTTACTATTTATTGTCTGATTATTATTAAGGGCTAATAATAATCCACATGCATTCTATTTTTAGATTAGTGATCTATAAATAGACTTAACCCATCTTCTAAAAATAGAAATTCATCCAAAGATAAAATTTTCTCAACCATCTAGATGTTGGAAATACTAAGAGGGGGGGGTGAATTAGTATTTCTTTTCAATGGTTAATTTTACCAGTTAGATCCCTTATATTTAGAACACAAAATGAACAATGATGGAATAGATACTTTTATTAATTTATTCTTTACAATAAGTAAAATAAAATAATGATATAGGGCTCCAACTCTAGAAGAAGACTCCAATCTTCCAGGCTCCAACCTATATTGTTCCAAGCACTGACTTGGTCTTTCCAAGGCTCTAACCTTGTAAATTTGAGGCACCAACCTCTAGGGCTCCAACCCTATCTTGGTATAGGCTCCGAATTGGTTTCTTGAGGACTCCAATCCCCTAGGGCTCCAACCCTATCTTCTAAGGCACCGACCTTGAATCTATGAGGCTCCAACCCTAAACTTCACTTTGTCAAAATATGTTTGGTTATTCTACGGTTCCCAAAGTCTTCTTCAACGAGCCCTGACAATATTTAGCAATGCCTTCACTTAGTCTCCACGTCACATCATCAATGACAACTTTATCTTCTCAGAAGTTGTCACCACAACTCTTCATTTCACTCAAACAATTTCTCCAAGGTCACATCATGAGGGCCTTCAACAATTAACTCCAAGATATGCTACTACAAGGTCTCTTCAATAGTTCATCAACAATGCTTCAATATGTCTTCAATAAGTGCTTCAAAATATTCTCCAATGGTCAAGTTTCTTCGACAAATATTCAAACTATGATTCAAGGTCCAAGACTTTCCAAGTTGCTACAAGAGGTCTTCAAAATGCTCTCCAAATAGGTCTTTGACACTTCAATTCTCTTAAGCGGGACTTTAATAAATCTATCACTAGATTCCTCCAAGAGCTTCTCAATCAAGGCCTTTTAGATAGCTCTTCAACGTGTGATATTAACATAGCTTAAAAAAGATAGTTGTTTGTCTCCAATATGTCTTCTAGAGGTGTCTTCAAGATGCTTCAACTATATTTCAAAGTTCCACACAACGGACTAACCACAGGTTTATAATTTTGATCCTCAATCCTCCACAAGATATTGTTCACATATAGTTTTTAGCTCCACAACGACTAATATGAATTGCAATGGTGACTGTAACTCCATATCACAAGTTTGAGGCTTGTGTATTTTTACCACAGGTTTGACCGAGCTATACGAGTCTTCAATTATGAGAATATAGATCTATGCCTTCACACTCTAATCTGAATTTTCATATATGTCTTACTCCACAGGTGGCTAGACATAAATATACGAAGACAATAATCGAAATTCTTCACTGTTGCCTGTCTTATGGTATACCACTATTCCGAGCTTTACTGAGCTTTAGTCTCCTCCAAAGGCCTATTCTGTCCAAGCTTCAAGACAATCACTAGTGTGCACTCGAGGTAAGGTAACTTGAGTTTTTAAGGAATATCCAATAGATTAACTGAAGTCTGCTTCTATTCATAATGTCAAGCACAGATCTGAGCTCAGAATTGTTACCACAAGTGACTAGTATAATCTGTAGTTGAAGTCTTCACATCAAATAGGTTGGAACCCTTAGGATAATCCTCCTCCACAGGTTAGCTATCACAGGTGGCTACCATAGTTTGGTATGATTTTTCCTCCACAGATCCATAGTCACAAGTGGCTGCCACAGCTATAGGTCCAAGCCTTTATTTCTAGCCTAAGATTCGAACAACAGGCAGTTGTCCCAAAAGAATTAACCCAGGTCTTAGTTGTTTTATCACTGTAGGTCTGTATCACTATGACACATCACAAAAATGAGGTCCTGAAGTATTACAGTGAGCCATCAAAGCAATCTGAGCTGCTATGATAGGAGTATACAAGTATGATTTTGATGACAGCTCCAAATACGAGGGTATCAACTCAAATATTTACCCAAAAAAATCTTAAAAAGACTTCCTCGGTGTCCTTAGTTCACAAGGTGTGAACTATGGTATGTCTCTGTATTTCTTGACCGAATTTATCCTTAAAAAATGAGGACTGAACTATATATTTATATTCTAACAACTACAAAAATGAAGGGTCACTTCTCTGCAAATAGGTCAACATGAAGGACAAGGATAGGCCGGCTCATTGATAAGGTTAATTTTTCTTAACTTAAAAATTCCATATCTCATCAACCGCTGGGAGTTTTGGGGCAAGTAAAGGCTCGTTGGAAAGAGGAAAAAATTCTCTTTCAAATGGTCTAGGTCCCATGTTCAAAGGTTTCCTCTAACGTGGTGAAACCCATTTTTGTTTGTGGCTACCTTTGAATTGTTTTGTGCAGAAACTAATTAGGACAGTATGGCTTCTCTTTGTTTTTCTTCTCCATTATTTGGCTTCTTCATTGTCATACGGTCATAATTTCATCATGATATGCTTTATCCATGTTATCTTGATATCTCATAATTTCATCATGTACTAGTGTAGTACAGTGGGAAAGTTCCAAGATAGTCAGATAGTCTTCCAACCATCAAATGAGATCTTCCATGTCATCATTTAATCTTCCACCCATGTGATCATTCAAGGGTATGACATCATCACATGTAGTTCTCCATATGTCATCAAAGATTATCATCTAGATCATCAAGTGCATGCAACATTAGATCAAGTACTTCTTAGGGCTTCCTTCATTAGTGTTTTGACTTCTTAGTGACTTGACATCTTCATTGATGGTATCCTAGTCAACCATGACAAGAGTTGTGGCATCATCATTTGGAACTAGGCATCTCAAGAATATTGACATCTCAATCAATCCCATATTGACATCAATTACAAATTTGATTAATACTAGAATCAGCATCTTGCTAATTTTAGAATATGCTCACCATTCTAAAAATAGACATACACCTAAAAATAGCCTGCGGGCCCCACCTAGTGAAGGTGCTTAATTTTCACAAGGCTCATCATCTTGTTGAATCTCAACACTCCCTCTCAACAAGATAGGGATTATCCTTCACCTCGATTTTTCCTCTATGGTATTCGAATTTTCTCCTGGTGAGTGCCTTCGTCAGAATATCTGCATCCTAATTTTCCATTGGAATGTACTAAAGAAACATTATCTTCCGCTACACACAATATCTGATATGATGATACCAGATATATATATGCTTATATATATCATGAAAAACGGGATTAATCGAGATTTTAATGCAACTCTGATTATCACAGTGTATCACTGTAGGATCTAAATGATAACCGAACAAACCGAGCAGGATCTTCCTCATCCAGATAGCCTCACATGCAGCTTGACTTGTTGCCATGTATGTCGCTTCTGCTGAACTGAGTGCCACAGATATTTTTTTCCTGTTGTATTAAGAAACTGATGTAGATCCGATATTTAAAACCCCTCCTGATGTGCTCTTTCTGTCCATTGGACTGCCTGCCCAATCTGCATCCGTGAAGCCATGCAACTTCACCTCATCCGTTTGTCTGTACCATAAGCCATACTCAGATGTGCCCCTGAGATATCTTGGGACATGCTTGTCTGCCTTCCAAAAGAGCTTGGTAGGCTTAACCATCACTTGACTAAGTTGGTTCACCGCATAGCATATGTCTGGTCTTGTATTAACTAAATATATGAGAGAACCCACCAACTGTCGATAAACAGTAGCATCCACTACCTCTACCGATGTAGCATCCTCTTTCCTCCAGTTTCCTGGAAGAGGAGTATCCATGGGCTTGCAGTCCTCCATGTGAAACTTACCGAGTATCTCCCAAGCATACTTTCCTTAAGACACAAACACTTCACCTTCTCGCTGCCATATTTCCAATCCAAGGAAATAATGAAGGAGGCCCATATCCTTCATCTCAAACTCCTTTGCAAGGTCCTCCTTGCATGAGTGTATCAACTGCTTATCACAGTAAGTATTAAATCATCAACATAAAGAACAATGATTAAAATCTTACCCTCCACCACAATTTGGTATAGGTTTGCATCTGCCTCACTCTTGGTGAAGCCATGTCCGGTGAAATAGTTGTCGATCCTGTTAGCCACCTATAAAAATTTGTCATATCAAATGGTGGCTAAATCTTTTTAGCCTTCAAGAAACAATTTATTTCCAAATTGTGAGTTCTTGAAGTTTTATGATGATCTTTATCCTTTGAGATAATCTTCACTACTGTTTCCCTCTTTATCCTAAAGAACCTGCTACTAACCAAAGAGAAAGACTACTTAAAAAGCCCATTTTCCATCATTTTCACTCATAAAACAATTCCATTGTTCATCCTTTTCCTCCATAAAATCCTTTGACAACCCTTCATTCAACCTCTAAATCATTCCAAAAACCCTTTTAAACCTTAAATTTCCCTTTTATTTGGTTTAAAAATGCCTCCCTTTAGGGTATCGGAACCCTTAGTTTGTCTTAAAAACCTTGTTTTTAGCCAAAAACACTCATTTTACATTATATAGGTCTTAAGCCCCCAAGGCCTTATTTCCTTTAGCCCCTCCACCTCATGTGGCCGAAGCCTTGCAATCGGGCACTTAAAAGCTTGAAAACCCTGTCTGAAACCCTTTTTCCTATGTTATTTCATTACCCCGACATTTCAATTTTAAATTAATCTAGACCGATGATTTGTATGAATCAATGGCCATCAGGTTATTCTTTCTTTTCCCATAACCCTTCACCATTTCCCCTCTGATTGAGTCTTGACCGTCGATCTTACTCCCAGATCCGACGAACAGCGCTCCGTCGCATCGTGCAAATCTCAAGTTCCATTCATAAGATTGGACGGTCGGGACTTAACCCAGTAAAACCCCTTTTTCGATTGAATTTTCTCCCCGCCACTTAACATTTCCACTACATGACAAAATTAATGTCGGTCCCACTAAACCACTCATCCGTGCAAATTCCTCCATCACATCCATTCCACACCATCTGATCCACCTTCAATGATCCGACAGCTGATATCGCATTTCGCAAAAATTTTGCGCCCAGATTTTAATCCCCGAAATTTTTTTGAAAATTTTCTGAAACCGGCGGTATTGAAAGGGACAGGTGTCAACAGGCATACCGTATCGCATTTTTTTTGGCCAAACCACATACCACCCAATTTTTTTGCGAAAACCACTGCCAGTTTTCTGCCAAACCGCTTTTTCCCACAATGTTTTTCCCGACTCATTCCCAACCGTCGATCTCCAAAGATCTGACGGTTCTGACTTAATCTCGCCCCATTGCATTTTTTCACCCGACTTGCTCCCAAAACACTTCATCATGCAATCTCAACCGTTGGATATTCTAATCCAACAGCTCTGATTTTCCCTCTCTCCCAGGCCACCCAAAGCAGTGTTTGAACATATTTTCGTAGATTTTTCATAACTTTTCTTTATTTTTTGCAAGTTATAAAGGTTTTTCCCATAATTTTAAAATAACGCTAAAGCCAGGGATGATGATCCATAGGCCACTATCCAAGACGAAAGGGAATCTACAGGGTTCAAACTATGATTCTACCCATGCCTCATGAGCATTGGTGATATCATGTAAACCTTATGCACACCTGCAAAACAACAAAAAACACAGTAAACATCAATTAAACGAAGAGTATCAGTGTCAAAGGATAAAATCAGAGCATAAAGTGAAGGATTAAATATTTTTATCATAGTTTAAAGGGATTAAGGCACAAATTCAAGAATCAAAGGCCTAATCCACAATCAGCAAGGAATAAAAGAGCCGAAGATAAATATCAAGGCCTAATTAGGCCTAAACATAGACCAAAAGAAGATTAAAGGTGTTTTAAGGAAAAACCAAGAGACATATCAGTCCGAAAGGCCTCCACTGCCACATCAGAGGCTAATTGAATCCTCTCCAGCTACCAAAGAGCCACCTACAGCCTCAATAAATCATATGGAGGCAGAGTTATTACCTAGTCAGTGATATTTTTGCTTAAAGACAGCCTGAGTTACTGCCAGCCGACCTAAAGGAGTTTAAAGTCAAAAAAAACTGTCAAGCAGCTTAATACTTAATAAAAACAAATTAATAAAGAAGAAATATCAGAAAAAATCTCTATTGAGCCCCTCAAAGGCCGAGAAGCATTAACTTGTATTAATTGAGCCTAGAGATCTTTTCTTTCATCCCACCTCTTCATTTCTTCTATAAATACTTCTGTAGAACATAATTTAGGGGTTGGTCTCTGGATATCTCTTGCGTGTAAATAGTTTTCTGAAGCTGCTGAAGCCCTGTTTATAATCAAAGATACATAAGCTGAGATGAGAAGTTTGAAGCTGTAGAAACCTACTGGACTTGATGTTTGTAACTATTTTGAACATCAAATACAAATAGTTGATTTATGGGATCCTGGTCTATGTCAATGGTGATGTCTTTCTCACTGTAATTTTTATTTTTATGTTTCCATTCTGTCCACTTTTCTCTGATAAAGAACAGCAAATATAGAGCTAAGATTTACTCTTAAAAGTACCCTACTCTCACTGATAAGATTTATCTTTATGTTTTCCTCCAATTTTGTATTTAATAATGATTTAATACAGTCCAAACAGTTAAGGAATGTTGGTGAGCCCATGTCTTACTGTTTAAACTTTAAACATTGTTCTTACATGATATTTTCATTACATGCTAAGTAGAGTTGAACTAGGAAAGTTTATGGTTTCCCCCTGTCTTCTAGTTCTTTTTCCAAAGGTTGTTTGAAAGTTTCCCCAAGAGTATGTTAAAAGCAGGCTAGTTTCAAAGTACTTACCTGATCTTAGACTACTTTTATGTTTATCATGAATGTTTTCCTTTTGAATAAGCTGAAAGCAGGATAGTTTCAAAGTGCTTACTTGATCTTAAGTTATTCTAAGTGTTTTAAATGTTTTCTATTGAAAGTACATCAAAAGTAGGATAGTTTCAAAGTACTTACCTGATCTTAGATTACTTTTATGTCTTTTATTAAGTGCATGCCAAAAGCAGGATAGTTTCAAAGTACTTACTTTATCTTAGGATGCTCTTTGTTCTTCATCTGTTTCATTTCCCTCACTCCATTTCTTATTGTTCCATTCCATAAAATCAACGTAAAGAGATCCTTTGACATAGATGACTTGCCCCATGGACCACTCTTGAACCTTGTTGTTTCAATTAAACCCTCTTATGACCCCATAGCCCAATGGATTAAAGCTGCTTCTTGCCTATCTTATTAGCTAAACCATTCTCCCTCTTATTTACACCTTCACCCTTCGTATAGACTTCCTTCACCTTCATCATATCCTTGCCCAACCAAAACAAAAAAAAAACCCTTATTCTTAATAACTAGCCTAACATCACACTAAAAACCTTAAAAGATAAATCAATATTTGCACTTATAGAGAGATCCCTCTCTGGATTCAGGAGGGCTAGATCCTAGAATCCCAAAGTGGTTTACATGTAGGCTTTGCAGTTTGTATTTACCAATATTGAAAATTACAGAGACCTAACATTCTAGCGACTCCACTGGGGACTTCTAAGTAAAATCCTTAAAACAAAACACTCAGTATTCAGTGCGGTATAAGTATCTTTCTTTAGGCACTACCAAGCATGTTGGTAATAATGATAGGACCTATTCAAATCAGTGACAAACTAAGTAACCCTTAGGATTCTCATAGAGCTTATCAAACCTTGAAGGAATCAGCCAGCTAAGCCATAAGAGTAAACTCTTTTTGTCTCATCACCCTAGCTAAGTGTTGAAACAGATTTAGGACACTCTCATAACCCATAGGACTAAAAAAACTCAGAAAACCAAAAAACATTTCAGATTGGCTTCATAATAAACATGGTGGTGGAACCATTTTACCTCCATAAGAGCTAAAAATTTTCCACCCGGTGACTCCACACTCTACAACTCCCAAAAGACCAAATGACTCCACTGGTAGAAGACCCTAAACTGATTGAACAGACATGGTGACCTCTTTCTTGATTTACAAAAATGATTCCAAGGATACAACGAAGATATGCCCCAGTGAGTAGATATCATATCCCTGGGTTTCCCACATAAGATGTATGTTGAGTCTCAAAAGTGTTTTCCATATTCATACATATTTCCATTATGTCATAACCATTTAGTTCTTATTTCATAGCCATCTGACCTAAAACCCTACATCAGTAACCATTTTCATAAATATATGGGTTAGGATCCTTGTTTTCCAAAGTTATTTATTTTATGTATTTTAAGTGAATTTATGATTAGAAACTAGAAAATTAACATAGTTTCATATATCTATATATGTGTTATGATTTTTGTGACATGTGTAGGTCAAAATGAGACTTCTAGAAGACCCTTATGTGGCACTCTAAGGCCAAATTCGAATTTGGTTGGAGAAGATTATGGGATCAAGAGGATATGTGTCTCACTTCCTTGTTGTATTAAAACTCTAAGAGGATATGTGTCTCATCTCTTAGTTGTGTTGAAACTCTAGAAAGACAAGTGTCTTATCATTTCCTATTTTGATTGTAACTCTAGAGATGGAGGGAGAGATTCATGGACTCCCATTAATGAGATGACTCCTCATATTTTGTATAAATAGGAGAAGCTTTCTCCTATCATAGGTAATGAGAAAGTAATGAGGAAGTAATGAGAAAGTAATGAGGAAGTAATGAAAAAGTAGTAGAGAAGTCTTTTGTAACAAAGTTCAAGATGGAATGGGATGTAGATTTGTGAGTTCTTTTTTAATAGAGAAATTCAGTTCTTTGATGTTGTTTTGATTACAACTTTAAGGAGCTGAAGGACTTCACCAAATTGGTAGCAGAGGGCCCCTGCTATCCAAGGAGGCTTTTACATGTTTTCTAGATAAGTTGCTTTCAATTCTGTTTTATCATATTTCCTTACTTAGATTGCTTTCTGAAATCATAGCTTTTAGCATAATTTTTCATGGCAGCCCGGGCATTTGCATATCTTTTGACTAATGACATGGAATCAATATTGTTCTACTGCTAATTTATTTTTCTTAGTTTTTGTTTAATTCCAGTACTGCTTTGTTTATTTCAGTCTTGCACATTTGTTTCAGTAGTAAGATTTAGATATATTAAATTGCTCATGTCATTTTCAGTTACCTCCGAAAGCCACAGCTGGACTGATAGTGAGGGATTGAAGTATGAGTGTGTAGTTTGATATTAGTTTACTTTCTGCAAGTTAGATATATTAAATTTCTCATGTCATTTTCAGTTACCTCCGAAAGCCACAGCTGGACTGATGGTGAGGGATTGAAATATGAGTGTGTAGTTTGATATTAGTTTACTTTCTGCAAGTTAGATATATTAAATTGCTCATGTCATTTTCAGTTACCTCCGAAAGCCACAGCTGGACTGATGGTGAGGGATTGAAGTATGAGTGTGTAGTTTGATATTAGTTTACATTCTGCAAGTTAGATATATTAAATTGCTCATGTCATTTTCAGTTACCTCCGAAAGCCACAGCTGGACTGATGGTGAGGGATTGAAGTATGAGTGTGTAGTTTGATATTAATTTCTTTTTCTGCAAATTAGATATCAGATTGCTCAAGTTGTTTATGGTTACCTCCGAAAGCCATAGCTGGACTAATGGTGAGGGATCAGAATATAAGTTGATGTAATTTGATTTAGATTTACTTTGTTGCAATTCTTGGATTTCTTTAACCATAGTTTCTTTTGTGTTTAGACAGCTGCAAGGATAATTTGGTTTTCATGCTCAATAGTTCACTATTTGATTTATTAGGCTAGCAGCACATTTTCATTTCCTTTCAAGTTTTGTCATTGTATGTTTCAAATTCCTTTTTAAGTTTGAAGTTTGGTAAATCATTATAAAGGAAATCATTGCCTTGAATATTCATAACCATACTTGTCTTTTAGAATTTCCATCTCACATTAGGAAACCAACCAAGATCAATAAAAATCCAAAAGCGACAAAAAGTAAGAGATAGGTTATCTTGCACATATAGTGCGCCACACTTCGTCAGCTTACGAATCCCTGGTTGATAATTTATGTTAGCAATTTAGGACACACTAAATTGACCAAACATTTTAGCGCCGTTGCCGGGGAAGTGTAACTAGGTAGCCTTATTTCTTACATCTAAAAAAAATTAATAATTCTTGAGTATGCTCTCCTCCTGCACTTTGTGTGATCTGGAGGATCAGAAAAAGAATTGTTATGTAAAAAAAATTCGATAATTCTTGAGTATGCTCTCCTCCTGCACTTTGTGTGATCTCGAGGATCAGAAAAAGAATTGTTATGTGAAAAAAAAAAGAGACAAAATAAAACTTCATCATTTCAATTGATTCAACAATTTAAAAAAAAAAAATTTCATGAAAAACTTTGATTTCAATAAATTGTTTTGTTTAATGAATATATATGTGTATTTTTAAATTTTTAAATTTTTGAAAATATCACATACATAATTTTATTAAACAAATCAATTAAAAAAATGAAAATAAAAATTAAAAATTAAAAAAAATTAAATTGTTTTGTTACTAAGATATATATGTATATTTTTATTTTTGAAAATATATATATAATTTTAATAACAAATCATTTAAAAAAAAAAAAAAATCAATAAATTGTTTTGTTTAGTAAATTACATATGTATATTTTTAATTTTTCAAAATTTAACATGTGTAATTTTATTAACAAAACAAATAAATAAATAAAAAAATAAAAAAATCATTTTGCTTAGTAAAATATATATGTGTATTTTTAATTTTTAAAAATATAACATATAGTTTTATTAACGAAAACAAATTAAAAAAAAAATTGAAAAACAAAAACAAAACAAATCAATAAACAAAGCCATCCTAAGACAATTCAACTCTCCTCGATAAAAAAATAAAATCAAGAGGTCCATGGTGCATGCCAAAATTGAAGCAAGAGAAGAAGTTAGAAAAGAAGAAGTAGACCAAGTCTCGTGATGCTGCAGAGAAAAGAGCTTTGAGAAGAGCCTCCAAAACCAAAGGTTCCCAACACGATTGAAAACACACGGGAGGCTGGTGAGACTGTTTGGCGGCCTGATGATGAAGAGTTGTTTGCAGATAATGCTGGTGATGAATTTAGTGCACATTTCAGCTGTGTTCAAACACCAAAAGTTCTGATCACGACCTCACGCTTTCAGTGCACTAGAGGGAAGCCAAAGGAAAACACTTGAATGTGAGATTAACCTTCAGAGCACCTTTTCGCCCATTCCTGTAGATGAAAGGGGGAATTGTGCTTCTGAACAGTCCAGGGATGAAAACAATGATGCACATGAAATGCAATTTTGAACCACGTTCTAAGAAAAACGATTTTTGCCAGAGTATCTCCAGAAACGCAATTGTTTTTGACACGTCAATTTGAAACGCATTTTCTGAACGATTGAGGATGAATTTTGAAAAACCGAGACATTGGTGTTTTCGCCAACGTGGTCAATTAGATAACCCAGAAATCGTTTTACGAAATTCGTGGCGGTGTGGGAGAATTTCTCGGTTCTTTGAAGGCCATTTTTGCCTGCCGCGTGAGGAAACACGATTTTTTCTGAGTGAAGAATTTGAAAACGACACTCTGCATTGATAATCTGGTTTTCTAAATCCAAGAAGAAGAATTCTAATCAAAATCAAATTCTGTCGTGGCATTCAATCCACTCATACGTGGCAATCAGATAAATGAAATCAAGAGCCGCAATGACTAATTCCATGAGAAAAGCTTCTGATACGTTGTTCTATTATGGGTCTCAATCCTTAAAATAATTCTCTTGTTAATATTTGGATGGTCTTGCGCTACTTCAAGTATCTTCGCACAGAAACGGGTGACTCATCCTCTGTCAAGCGGGTTTGGTGCTTCAAAATTTCATTGAACTAACGTCAGATGGCACTTAGGAAACCCATACCGGTTTACAGGCTTCATTTGCAAGAAAAAGCAAAGAGGATTATGCTACCTTCAGATGGCACTAACTCGTTCAGGCCCCAACTAAGCCAGACTCGAATGACTGGATTTCGTAGAATGTTTTGGTACGTTTGGAATTCTGTTATTAATTATAGGAACAAGGGAAAAACCACATATTCCCTTCGATTTGACCCTTCAGAAATTTTTTGTCCTAAATGGCTTCATATATGCCTACTATTTGCAATATAGCAGAGCCACAACTACCATATTGAGTCTTGCTCGACTTTGTATGAATAACCCGACTTAAAATGAGTCGACGAATTCCAAGATTACAAGGCTCAAGACATTCGGTCTGCCTTAGCAGGCCTTCAAACAATTTTGCACTAACTCCGAAAGAGTTCTGTTCGCCTTGCACCCGAGAATCTCGATCTATTTAGGATATGACGTTGCCTCGGGAAGTGGTCTACAAAGAAATAACATCGACTCTGTTAAGATCCTCAGACTAAGTCAATTTCAGAGGATTCTCGCACCAAACATTTTGGATTTAAAAAAAAAAAAAAAAAAAATCAATAATTTTGAATCAATGAAATGAATAAGTTATTTGCTCATTTTTTCTGAAGGTATTGATTAATTTTGGACTGATGATGAAAGATGAATGGCTGACTTTTTATTCAATATTTTTAGCTACAGAAACTGTCGACATTCTGCAGCTAAAGTCCAATTCCGCAGCTGTTCTCCAATTCCGCAGCTAAAGTCCAATTCCGCAGCTGTTCTCCAATTCCGCAGCTGAAAAAAAACTTCATTGTTCAAATCAGCCTAACTTTTTCATACAAAATCAGATTTTGATGATTTAAGTATCGTTGGAAAGGTCTCAACAAGATCTACACAATGAGAAATTCATCATTAGAGTTTGAAATGTTAAATAATGAAATAAATTGCTGAAAAGAAGCAACATTCAACTTGAGGCACTAATTCCAAAACAAGTATAAATTCTTTTGATTTTTCCTTTGAGAACTTGTTTCATTAATACAAATTCTTAGTTTTGTGTGTAAATGTCATAACTAGAGAGATTGATCACCTCTCTCCTTTGATAATCTTACATTCCATTGTAGAAGAAGTATTAGTTTTTTTTGCAGGTTCCAGGAGGAAGGACAAATGACTACAAGAGAATGGTGTCTCTCTAAGAGACCAATTTGTTTCATAAGAGGATGATCAACAACAAAGAGAAAATATGTTGATGTAAAATCAGATCCAAACACTTGAAAAAATTTCAGATACTATTGTCTCCATCACATCCATACCTCATAATAAACCATTCACCTCATTTCACTTCATATTTTCCATTTACATTCACATCCACTTTCCATTTCTTTTTGTTCATTCATAACCCACAAATAAAAGCAAGAGGCTCATTCATATGTTTATTGCCCATTTCCATTTCTACTCTCCATTGCCATCTTCCATTTTCATTTTCCATTTCTTGTCATTTTCATTCCGCAAATAAGCCCTACTTCAATGCAAATTATTGAGTCCATAGTCCTTTGAGTCTAAGTTCTTTGTAAAAACACCTTGAGGCTTGCATGCCTTAATGGCAAGTTCTCATGCTGACAAACAATGGGAATACATTAATGTCTCTTGTTCGTCAGATCTTCTAGGTGACTCGACATCAACAAAATCATTTGTACCTAGCAAGATGTGTTTGGGCATCTTGACTCTCATTGTCATCAATGGTGAAAGTTCTCGTGTTGACTAGTGGCATCCATTAATGGCCACTAATTCAACAATTTCCTACTATGTTCGACATCAGAACATCTTTTCACATAGTAGGAATTATGCCAATGAGTTTTGAAGACATGAAGACTATTATTTTCAGCATTTTGGAGCAGATTTAGCAAGTTTTAGTAGAAGCAATAAAAAGTCATCTTATCTCTTTATCCATGACTCCTCTTGTTCACCCACTTGAAGAAGAATATGATCAGAATTTTGCAGCCACCACACATACACAACTCATCCACATTTAAGGTAAGTGAAGGTATGTTGTTTTCTAATTTTTAGTCATGCAATTCATTAGAATGCTAAAATTGTAACTTTGGAAAAATTCCTCACTCCCTTTTCCACATTGTCATATCTTTAGTTGGGGGGGAAGGGACATCATTTCATATCCACATGTCATACACTATCACACATTTTCATTTCATTTCCATACACATATACTTCTCAACCAACTATTGTTGCAACATGATCCAAAAGATTATATGCCTTGCAAATGATCAATTCATTGATGAAGTAATTGATTCTAAATGTTTTCATGAACTTTGATGCAACAAAGAAAATAAAGCATTGTTACACAAGAACCAATGCTTCAAAAAAAAAAAAAAAATGGTTGTCACACAAGAACCAACCATTGAAAAAAAAAAAATGTTGCAATCAAATGTATTATACTTTGCCAAAAAGGAAAAAATCAAGAAGCAAAGTTTGGAATGAATCTATATGAGTCAAAACTCATAAAATATCAACTCATGGACAAATGAATCATTGCAATGGTTGCATGAGGACATGCAACAACTTCAGTTGGGGGGTATGTTGAGTCTAAAAAATGTTCTCCATATTCATACATATTTCCATTATGTCATAACCATTTAGCTCTTATTTCATAGCCATTTGACCTAAAACCCTACATCAAGTAACCATTTTCATAAATATATGGGTTAGATCCTTGTTTTCCAAAGTTATTTATTTTATGTATTTTAAGTGAATTTATGATTAGAAACTAGAAAATTAACATAGTTTCATATATCTATATATGTGTTATGAGTTTTGTGACATGTGTAGGTCAAAAGCAGACTTCTAGAAGACTCTTATGTGGCACTCTAAGGCCAAATTCGAATTTGGTTGGAGAAGATTATGGGATCAAGAGGATATGTGTCTCACTTCCTTGTTGTATTGAAACTCTAAGAGGATATGTGTCTCATCTCTTAGTTGTGTTGAAACTCTAGAAAGACATGTGTCTTATCATTTCTTATTTTGATTGTAACTCTAGAGATGGAGGGAGAGATTCATGGACTCCCATTAATGAGATGACTCCTCATATTTTGTATAAATAGGAGAAGCTTTCTCCTATCATAGGGAATGAGAAAGTAATGAGGAAGTAATGAAAAAGTAGTAGAGAAGTCTTTTGTAACAAAGTTCAAGATGGAATGGGATGTAGATTTGTGAGTTCTTTTTAATAGAGAAATTCAGTTCTTTGATGCTGTTTTGATTACAACTTTAAGGAGTTGAAGGACTTCACCAAATTGGTAGCAGAGGGCCCCTGCTATCCAAGGAGGCTTTTACATGTTTTCTAGATAAGTTGCTTTCAATTCTGTTTTGTCATATTTCTTTACTTAGATTGCTTTTTGAAATCATAGCTTTTAGCATAATTTTTCATGGCAGCCCGGGCATTTGCATATATTTTGACTAATGACATGGAATCAATATTGTTCTGCTGCTAATTTATTTTTCTTAGTTTTTGTTTAATTCCAGTACTGCTTTGTTTATTTCAGTCTTGCACATTTGCTTTAGTAGTTAGATTTAGATATATTAAATTGCTCATGTCATTTTCAGTTACCTCCGAAAGCCACAGCTGGACTGATGGTGAAGGATTGAAGTATGAGTGTGTAGTTTGATATTAGTTTACTTTCTGCAAGTTAGATATATTAAATTGCTCATGTCATTTTCAGTTACCTCCGAAAGCCACAGCTGGACTGATGGTGAGGGATTGAAGTATGAGGGTGTAGTTTGATATTAGTTTACTTTCTGCAAGTTAGATATATTAAATTGCTCATGTCATTTTCAGTTACCTCCGAAAGCCACAGCTGGACTGATGGTGAGGGATTGAAGTATGAGTGTGTAGTTTGATATTAGTTTACTTTCTGCAAGTTAGATATATTAAATTGCTCATGTCATTTTCAAGCATTTAAAGCCGTCAAAATTGACCGATGGTGAGGATTTATGAGTGAGTGTGTAGGTTTGAAATTAGTTTCTTTTTCTCAAGAAATTAGATATCGATTGCTCAAGTTGTTTATAGTTACCTCCTAAAGTCATAGCGAGACTAATGTGAGGGATCAATAGCTGATAATTTGATTTAGATTTGCTTTGTTGCAATTCTTGGATTTCTTTAAGCATAGTTTCTTTTGTGTTTAGATAGCAGCAAGGATAATTTGGTTTTCATGCTCAATAGTTCACTATTTGATTTATTAGGCTAGCAGCACATTTTCATTTCCTTTCAAGTTTTGTCATTGTATGTTTCAAATTCCTTTTAAGTTTGAAGTTTGGTAAATCATTATAAAGGACATCATTGCCTTGAATATTCATAACCATACTTGTCTTTTAGAATTTCCATCTCACATTAGGAAACCAACCAAGATCAATAAAAATCCAAAAACGATAAAAAGTAAGAGATAGGTTATCTCTAGGCACATATAGTGCGCCACACTGGCCACTTACGAACTCGGTTGATACTTATGTTAGGCAATTTAGGGACACTAAATTGACCAAACAATGCCCTGTGTGAATTGGGATGATAACCTTCCTGTTTTTCAGGGTGAAAAGTTTGATATCCCATTGTTACATCTTATCAAATTTCACATACATGTGTGGAGGTTAAAGGTTGAATGGCATGAATACTAACTAATGAAAATGTTAATGTTAACATTAGAAGGAAAAGCTAGGGATTGGTATGAATGGTTGAAATCTGGTAGTTTGTTTTCTTTAAAGGACCTTGAATATGTGTTTTATGATAACTATAAAGGAAACACTACATCATTTTCATGGGGTGGAATACATTATGATCCATCAAAAAACATCACCTAATACATTATAGACAATGATGAGGATTTGGAAGAAATGCATCCTGAAGATATTTTAACAACCATTCATGATTTTAATATCTTATTGAAAAATTACAAGAACATAGATGAATCAGTTGAGGAAGAAATCAACCAAGAAATAAAGTGCATTCCTTAAGATATTTCTGAAAACCCAAACAATGATTCATCATCCCTTATAGCTGAGGCTCAAGAAGACATCCAACCTCAAAATCATTCTTCACAAGAGACAGAGAACTATTGCACTCCCGTTCAAAGGAACATAGAAACATCTTCCCCTTTGACAGAAAAAGAAATAGATCAGACTATTAATAAAAAGCCAGTCTCTGAATTTTTTTTCAAAATGAGTACTCTTGCCCATTCACATAGAGAACTTTATTGTAGAGATTTAGAAAGTTCTTTTGTAGATCAGAATAAAGAAGGACCTGCTGATAACCCAATATGTTTGATTGGTAGTATTACTTATATTTGTGATTTTCCTAATTTTGATCTGTCTAGTGATGATGCTTCCCAAACAGAAGTGAACCCTGCAGGACCATCATTAACAGATTTATGGGATGAAGATTAGTTCCTTCAAAGAAGTAATGAGCCAGTGCAGAGTATTTATGATATTGATGAAGAAAGTTATGAAAGCTTGGAAGTAAGTGAAGATTCATTGGATATTTACCTTACTTCATCTCAGACCATCAGTAACAATTTCCATGTGATTGGGAATCAGCAGCCTTTCAGTTCAAAGGTTGAAGAGGAAAGCAATGAAGAAATTGTTGAGAAATTTCAAACCAAGGAGCCTTCCCTTGAAAAAGAGGAATCAAGTGAACATACCCCTACTCAAGAATATGATGATCTCTTCACAGAGTACAGTCCACTGAGTCAGAGCATACCAGGACTACAAGAGGACAAAACTGCAATATATGATGAGTCCTCCAGTTCAGATAATACTGAAGATGAGGAAGTTTCTCTTCCTCAAAAGAATCTTTGCCTTGATCCAGTGGAGAAAGAAGAGATAATCCTGGTGGAACCATATCTTCCAAGTACCCCTAACCAGGTATTGTTTCAAGATCCCTATGCTCATTTCTTAAAGACATCTGAAGAAGGGATAAAGGTTACAAACAACAGCATATCACCAAGTACAACAAAATATTCTATAACTGCTGCTAAAACACAAAGAGAATGGAAGTGGCCTTGCCTGTCCCACATTCTCAAAGAGATGAGCAAAGAACAGTCAAGGAACCATCTGATTGACTGGATGTATTGGAAAAGAGAGTTTGTAAGTTAAAATGTAAATATTCCAAGTTATATTAGGTTAGATAGGAATGTCAATAAAGCTTAGCTTTGATCATTTAGTTAGTTGTTGATTTCTACTTTCAAAGTTAGAAAAAGAAAAATACAAAACAATAAAAATAGAAAAGAGGGCAGAGTGAAAACAAGAAAGGTACAATGCCATACCAAAAAGAGAAACAAAATCTGAAAGTGTGCAAGCTCAAATGCCACTCCTAAAACACACTTCTATTTAGTCATACAGCCTAATCATGACTAATTAGCTTTTCAATTTACTGCTGATAGGTTAGTGAAATAGATCAGTCAAAAAACTCAATCTTGGCTTATCAGTAAGGTAGATTAGGATAGAAAAATTAAGGTTCAAACAAGCTCAAAATATGAACCTATGAATCTCTAAATAAGAATGGCTCTAATTAGATCAAATCTTGAGCCAAATATAGAAATCAAACTAGTTCCAATATGCTCAAAACTTGAACTAGGAAAGAAATAAAGACAACTCAAACAAATTCAAAACAGAGCTGAATAAATAATGAAGGATGCTTTAGTTTTGAGATATTAAGCCTTCACAATTTTGTTTTAAATTTCTACAAATTTTAGTCTATGTGCAACTTTTTTTTATGCCATAGATCAACATCAAGTTAGACTGCTTAATCCTATCTTGGCTATTTTTAAATTTCTGTCTCAGAAATGTAGAGAATAAATATTTGCTAGACAGTCTAATCCTGATAGATAGTAGTTAGGTAGAGAAGTTTATCAACTTAACTGCTTAATATGAGTTCATGGAGAAATAAGGGTAGACTTCGATTAGTTTTATGTTTTCAATAAAAAATAAAATGCTGATGTTTAAGGTCTGCAAGTCCAAATGCACCTTTTTGAAGAATTTTTTTTAGGAAGTAGGTTGTGTAGGTAGTTGTTTGGGGAAGAATTATTCTACTGATATCAAATTCTCTAATCATCTTACAAGCAGTTGATGAAAGAAGAGGAAAGGTTGTCAAGGTATAAAGCCACTGATATACATCCAGAGAATGTTGTTCTGAGGTTCTTGACACCTCCAAGGAGCTTCCATCCCAAGTTGGAGTTGTTGTTAGCCACCTATAAAATTTGTCATATCAAATGGTGGCTAAAATCTTTTTTAAGCCTTCAAGAAAAAATTTCATGACCAAACTGTTAGTTCTTAAAGGCTTATGATGATCTTTATCCTTTGAGATAATCTTCACTGCTATTTCCCTCTTTATCCTAAAGATCCTGCTACTAACCAAAGAGAAAGACTGCTTAAAAAGCCCATTTTCCATCATTTTCACCCCTCCTTTCACTCATAAAACAATTCCATTGTTCATCCTTTTCCTCCATAAAATCCTCTGAAAACCCTTAATCTAATCTCTAAATCATTCCAAAAGCCCTTTTAAACCTTGTATTTCCCTTTTATTTGGTTTAAAAATGCCTCCTTTAACCTATCGGAACCCCCCAGTTTGGCTTAAAAACAACATTTTTTTGGGCCCTAAGGCACCCTTACGAAATACCAATAGGTCTTAAACCCCTGAGGCTTAATTCCTTAGCCCCTTTCTCCATGTGGCCTGAAGCCTCGCAGGTTAGGTGCTTAAAAGGCCTATAAACCTCTTCCAGAACCTTATTCCCTTTGATTTTTCATCTCCCAGATGTTTCAAATTTAAACAATTGTGGACCATTGATCTATCCGGATCAATGGCCATCGAGCCATCCTTCCCCTCTAGTTGTTCATTCACCATGCTTTCCTCCATTCAAAAACCGCCTCTTTATTAAATCTTGATCGTCATCAGAAAAATCCCCAGATATCGATAAAACACGACAACTCAAAGACTACTTTGCTAAACAAAAAGCCACGACATCATGCAAGAGCCCCTTACCTTTTAAACCATGCAGTTCCCTCGACACGTGCGATCCACACCATCGGCTCTGCACCTGATCATCCAACGGCGGACGTCGTGTTTCGCAAAGTTTTTCTGCCCAGAGTTTAATGCCCAAAAAAATGCGAAACCGGTGGTTTTTAAAAGGATGTGTGTCAAGCAATGTATCGAATCCCATTTTTTTTGGGCAAACCACTTACCACCCAAATAAAACACGAGAACCGCTGCCAGTTTTCCGCCTCACCACTATTCTCCTCTGCAAGGTTATTTTCGGATTTAATCCGAGTCGTCAATCTATGAGATTGGATGGTCTTGTTTTAATCCCATCCCCCATTCACTCTTCGTTTGATATGCTCCCAAAACATCTCACCGAGCAATCTTGAGCGTTCATTATTCAAATCGAACGGCTCTCTTTTAATTTCGCTCATATTCGTCTGCCAGCCATTCTATTCTCCCAAATGACTTGATCTAGCAATCTCAACCGTTGATCAATATAAATCGATGGCTCCAACTTAACCTCGCGCCCAAACCGACCAAAGCAGTCTTAACCTATTTTTCACGGGATTTACTTAACTTTTGTTCATTTTTTGCAGGTTATAAAGGTTTTTCCCATAGTTTTAACATAATGTTAAAACTAGGGATGACGATCCATAGGCCACTATCCAAGAAGAAATAGGATCTACAAGGTTTAAAACTATGATTTTTCCTTTGCCTCATGAGCATCGGTGATATCATGTAAACCTTCTGCGCACCTGCAAAACAACAAAACACAGTGAACATCAAAGTAAAAAAGATTATCAGTGTCAAAGGCTAAAATTAAATAAAAAGTGAAGATTAATGATTTTTTATCAGAGTTTAAAGGGTTTAAGGCACAAATTCAAGAATCAAAGGCCTAATCCACAGTCAGCAGTCCAAGGATGGTTAAAGATGAAGATCAAGGCCTAATTAAGCCTAAACACGAAGGTAAAGCATATTAAAGGTGTTTTAAGGAAAAACAAAGAGATATATCAGTCTGAAAGGCCTCCACTACCACATCATAGGCTAATTGAATCCTCTCCAGCTACCAAAGTGCCACCTGCATCTTTCAATAAATCAGAAGAAGGCAGAGTTATTTCCTAGTCAGTGATATTTTTTCTTAAAGCAGCCGAAGTTATTGCCAGCATGCCTAAAGAGTTTTAAAGTCAACAAAAACTGCCAAGAAGCTTAATACTTAATAAAAACCAATTAATACAGAGGAAATACCAAAAATCTTCTCTGTTGAGCCCCTCCAAGGCCGAGAAGCATTAACTTGTATTAATTGAGCCTAGAGATCTTTTCTTTCATCCCACCTCTTCATTTCTTCTATAAATACTTATGTAGAAGATAATTTATGGGTTGGTTTCTGGATATCTGTTGCATGTAAATAATTTTCTGAAGTTGCTGAAGCCTTGTTTGTATTGAAGATACATAAGCTGAGATGAGAAGTTTGAAGTTGTAGAAACCTACTAGACTTGATGATTGTAACTGGTTTGAACATAAAATACAAATAGCTTATTTATGGGATCCTGTTCTATGTCAATGGTGATGTGTTTCTCACTATAATTGTTATTTTTCTTCATGTTTCCATTCTGTCCACTTTTCTCTGATAAAGAACAGCAAATATAGAGCTAGGATTTACTCTTACAAGTACCCTACTCTCATTGATAAGCTTTATCTTTATGTTTTCTTCCTTTGTGTATTTAAGAATGATTTAATATAGTCCAAGCAGTCAAGGAATGTTGGTGGGCCCATGTCTTACTATCTAAACTTTAAACATTGTTCTTGAATGATATTTTTGTTACATGCTAAGTAGAGTTGAACTAGGAAAGTTTATGGTTTGCCCTGTCTTCTAGTTATTTCTCCAAAGGTTGTTTGAAAGTTTCCCTAAGAGTGTGTCAAAAGCAGGATAGGTTCAAAGTCCTTACTTTATCTTAGACTACTTTTTATGTTTATCATGAATGTTTTCCTTTTGAATACACTGAAATCAGGATAGTTTCAAAGTACTTACTTGATCTTAAGCTATTATAAGTGTTTTAAATGTTTTCTATTGCAAGCACATCAAAATCAGGATAGTTTCGAAGTACTTACCTGATCTTAGATTACTTTTTTGTATTTTATTAAGTGCATGCCAAAAGTAGGATAGTTTCAAAGTACTTACTTGAGCTTAGGCTACTCTTTGTTCTTCATATGTTTGATTTCCCTCACTTCATTTCTTATTGTTCCATTCCATAAAATCAACTTAAAGATATCCTTTGAGTGAGATGACTTGCCCCATGGACCACTCTTGAACCTTGATGTTTCAATTAAATCATCTATGACTCCATAGCCCAATGGATTAAAGCTACTTCTTGCCTATCTTATTAGCTGAACCATTCTCCCACTTATTTACACCTTCACCCTTCATGTAGAATTCCTTCACCTTCATCATATCCTTGCCCAACCAAAACCAAACAAAACCCTTGTTCTTAATAACTAGCCTAATATCACACTAAAAGCATTAAAATATAAATCAATATTTGCACTTATAGAGAGATCCCTCTCTGGATTCAGGAGGGCTAGATCCTAGAATCCCAAAGTGGTTCATATGTAGGCTTTGCAGTTTGTATTTTCCAATATTGCAAATTACAGAGACCTAACACCATCCATATTAACTTGCATGCCATTCTTCAAACCATCCATCTTAGCCTCCAAGCCTTTCTTCAAAACTTCCATTTCATTTTTTGTTACTCTTTGCGAGAGAGAAATTTGTTGTGACTTGGTCTTGTAATTTTGATATATCATGTTGCACTTCTTCCTCTTCATGAGTCATAATAGAGCCTTCTAAGGGCTTAATGGGTGTTGAATTATTTTTAGGTATAATTTTAGAGCCCAATACTAATATCTATGCTTCAATATGCCCTTGGAATCACCTCAAACTGATTTTTCAAACAAGACTTATGCAATTTGAAGAAAAAATACACACCTTTTTCTTGATTTTGAGGAGATTGATATTGAAATTGATGTATCTCTGTAATTTCAAATCCCCAAGCTTTTATCTTTGGTCCTTTATTAGCCCTATAAATCTTCTTTCCAATGCCACAGACCTAACCTAATTTGGATTCTTCAAGGAAAATTTATGTCCAATCTTCCAAAATGTCCTAATTATGGACTGGTTCAGTAGATCGAACTCGTACAATGTGCCACGTGTCATTGTTTCCTCCTTCAGCTCTGAAATCAATACATAGGAAACTAAAGTTCATTTAATTTCAACCACTTTTTAAAAAATTCCAATTAGATGCTCAAAGAGAGACTTATGATGATTTTCCCAAGTTCACTTCTCTGAGATGAAATTTGGGAGCCTGCAAAAACCCTAACTTCCACAAATCATATCTCTGAAAATATTATGAATCAAGATCTGAAATTTTTACACGAATTTCCTCAGGATTTCTTTGCAAATGAGTTTTTTTTTATAGCTTATGAACCTTCATAGAAATAAACTTATAAAAAAAGTTCCACGATGACCTATTTGAAGCAGTGAAACCCTAGAATCCAAAGCTCTGATACCAAATGTTATGAAACCAGCTCACAAAATAGAAGAAAAGATAGATCAACACCTTATAAATCAACCTCTTCGAGGGGGAATACTCCTTTTTGTTACATAAATGAACAATTCTTGGATGATACAAATGACAAAACCTCCTTTCTATATATAGGATTCCATGGGGTCACAATATAATCCTAGCCGAAATAACAATAATAATATAAGTGTACAATAATAACAAAAGTAGGATTTTATGGGGCACAATAATAACAATATGTGGACTTCATGGGTACAACAATAACAATAATGGGGCTACACTAACAACAATAAGGGGCTACACTAGTAATATAGGGACCTAACAAATTGTGTCCTGAGTCTCTGACTACTATTAGAGTGCAACTGTTTCCCAAGATCTGATTGCATCAACTCACACTGATCCTTTTGATATTGAATATTGTGGGCCCTTGTAGCAAGGGTAATGATACATGAGAAGATTATATTGCAATCTCTATTTCTCTCCTATGGATCCTGCTCAAATCTTTGCAACTCTGGGACTAAGACTCTACATTGCCCCACCTCACTCCTAGAGGTATAGCTGCATGTATGGTGAAATATACCTCTAGGTTGTAGATATTTCTAAATTGTACAACAATTTGTTTTAATTTTCCAGTAGTAACATGATTCAAATAGTATTTTTTCTTACTGAACAACACATCATATCCATTTTCTTCAAGTGCAGCTACCAAAACTAGATTTTTCTTCAGACCCAACACATACATTACATTCTTTAATAGGTGAAGTTGGGAACCCGACTCTCATAAAGGTGATAGTTTGAATCCCTTTGGTAATATACCTTCCATCATATCCAAGCTATATTTTTAATTGTAATTCCTTCTCCTATTTGCTACTAAAGAACTCCTTACTTCATGTCATATGATATGAGGCACCAAAATCTAGCTACCACTCACTCCCTCTTACTATGGTTTCCATGCAAGAAATGAGGGTGAAATCTAACTTGAATTTTGATGCAAGATCATCTCCTCTTGTTGTTGTTGCAAACTCCTTATTGGATTTATTGTGTGGACACTTGGTTGCATAATTTCCATACTCATGTAAATGAACGCATCTAATTTTACTGAGGTATTTCTTCTTTCCATGGTTCTAGATGGATTTTTCCTCGCCTTGTTCCTTCATGCCTTTGGAATTATTTCCTTTTCCACCTTGAGCATAGCATTCTTCCTCATCTGCAGTGGATGTGACATCATCTCTAGTGTTTCTTCTCATCTCCTCCTGCACCAAATAAAATCAAATTCTCTCCCAATATGGTAGCTTGTCTCTTCCATTAACTAAATCCTAATATTTGTGTCAATATTTCCGAAGGTCGAGGAGTGTTAAGCTCACAAGTTTAGATTTTGGCACATTTTCTCCTACTCCTCCAAGTTCATATCGAACCTGATTGAATCTAGATACGTGCTAAGAAATGTTTTCATTCTTATGCAATTGAATGCTCCTGAGTTTACCTCTCAATGCCAATTTTTTGGTATCATTTTTTGCTCTAGAATATATCTATGAGATTTTTCCGCGTTGCAAAAGGAGTCTCCTTTCAATGCAATTTCAAAACCACACGACCTATGACACCCTCCATAATAATCCTCCTAGCTCTTGTTGTGTATTTCTTCCACTGATCGAGTGCTTGTGCATCTGATGTCACTAGCTTTTGAATATAAATTTGTGGATATTCCCATACTCCATTGTCATCAAGGACAGCTTCCATCCTATCTTTCCAAGAAAAAAAATTTGAGGTTCCCTCCAATGCATACTCAAGCCTCAATCCATTGAAAGACATTTTTCCCGCACTAAAAAGAATATGCACGAAAAATCTCTACAAATCGAATTTTTTATAAGAGAAGATATGGAATAAGATTTCTATGTAGTCTTATGTAGCACAAATGCCATGTATAAATGTAAAAAAAATCCACTGCTAATGAAATCGAACTGAAACCAAGAGACAAAAATTTCTTCTACTATTACGTGGAAACGAAAACACATGATAGAAATGCATGAAATAAGAAACCATCAAAACACAAGGAACATAATGATTTACAGGGGAACCCAACTGGGAAAATCCCCTCTGCTACTTTGCATTAATCTAGATGAGAATATGGAACAATTACAATGTATTGCTTTAATCCTGAAGCACACCCTGCACTAAAATTATGATCCCCTGATCTAACCAACACTTAGCCAAAATAGGCCTCTTTTATCCTCATGTTTCCTTACACAATCCTGGAGGAAATTATCCCCTAAAAAATAGGAGAATTCCCTATTTCCTTGTGCAAATCATGAAGGAATTGACCACCTGATCCAATGCTACAAATGTACACTCAACTAGTGTACAATTTATAATTACATTGATGCATTTTCCTCCACTCAAACTAGGTAATCCTAATTACATGCATGACTAGGGATATTTTTAGTAAATTGATCAATTAACTGAGAAATCAGTGAGTTAATAATTGTTATAACTACTCAACTGAATTCATATTGAATCCACTAAATACTAGAGACCTGTTAGCTAAGTTTAACTAACAATAACTCCACTAGATTTCTAAATTTTAGCAATCAACCCATGCACAACTCTACTTCTAGGTTATAACTTGAATTTACTAACTTAATTAGGAGACAAAGCCATGTCACTCTAGCTAATTGCAATCCAAGTCATCATGTTGATATGGAAAATCAAATTTCTCCATTTGACTATGGCACAAGTCAAATGAATCAGTTTATTGCTACAATTCCACTAGTAATTGTGGCATGTGAATCTGAATTATTGTATGAAACCCTAATTTTTGTTAATGGTTGAATAATTACGCCAATGACTCATTAATTATACATAATTTTAATGGATTCAATTTAGGGTTAATACCCAAGTTGCAGAATTACAAGGGCTTTGGTTGTGACGTAGGGTTTAATATTGAAAATCATGAATTGTGTATGCTTCCGCAAGAATATTGGTGGTTGGTGACATAGAATTTCCCAACAGGTGGTCGGGAACATTAAAAAGTGGTATCATATCCAAACATACAATATTGGGCTTAACTGTGCTAGAATTGGAGGCAGAACGAGGAAACGTTTTTACATGTTTCAGGTTACCCACCATTTGTTTAATAAAAGTCACAATGGTGGAAACAGCATAAATTCTCCCTAAATTTGAAGAGCATGCGCCACAGAAGGGTACTATTGGAAATTGTAACTAGGTTTGGTCTTCATAATGACCTATTTGTAATCATGACAGTGTATACTTTGTATAAAGAAAGAAAAAGAAAGAAAATAACAAAATTATTCTATGTAAAGCATGGGTTTCATGCTCAAGCCTAAATAAAAGGCATGTTCTTCATGCTTCTAGGTTTCTCTATGACAAAGAAGAATTTATGTCATGTATTA
Source organism: Pinus albicaulis (assembly GCA_034641835.2). Classification (NCBI taxonomy): domain Eukaryota; kingdom Viridiplantae; phylum Streptophyta; class Pinopsida; order Pinales; family Pinaceae; genus Pinus; species Pinus albicaulis. Next base: position 238,627 of record JAXQQM020090283.1, read on the forward strand.
CAGTCCCATTTGGACTCATTTTCATAAAGGAAAATATTTATATTTTCAAGAAAAAACCATTTATTCCTCCAAGACCAATTCGGCCCCAATCAAGGACAAGTCGACTTGTCCTTGCCCTTCTAAACTATGGCATAGAAGCTATGGACACCTTCACTATAACATATTTCCATCTCTAAGTCAAATGGTCAATGGAATCCCTGAATTGAAGGAATAACATGAAGGGACCAGTAAGGGATGTGCTCTAGTAGGAAAGAACGTGAAGAAGCCATTTGCAAGAATCGATACAAAATCTAACAAAGTTTTAGATCTCATACACTCATATGTATGTTGACCTATGGAAGTAAAAAAAATTGGTGGGCATGAATATTATGCGACCTTCATTGATGATTTCACAAGGAAAATTTGGCTATATCTCCTTAAGAACAAGGATGAGATATTCAAAAAATTTCAAGAGTTCAAGGATGAAGTGGAGAATCTAATCGAGAGAGATCAAGAATCTAAGGTCTGAAAATGGTGGAGAATACACCTCCAAAGAACTAATATCATTCTACAAGGAAGCGAGGATTAAGAGGGAGATAATTGTTCCTTATGTTCCTAAACAAAATGGAATTTCTAAAAGGAAGAATAGAACAATTAAAGAATGTGTCAGGGCCATGCTACATGATCAAGATCTCCCTCAATTCCTATGTGGAGAGGCATGTATGGAGGAGGCTTACTTGCATAACCAAATTCCTCACAAGATTCTCAACAACATGACTCTGGAACAATAATTTATAGGAAAGAAGCCAAGTGTGAATCATCTTCAAATATTTGAGTGTCTTTTGTATATTCATATACTAAAGGACAAGAGAAAGAATTTGGACCCTACAAGTCTAAATGGAATCCTTTTTGGGTATATTGTTTCATCAAAGGCATATAGAATCTATGTTAATGAGGATCGTCGAATTGAAGTAAGTAGGGATGTCATATTTGATGAAATTATAGCTTACAGGAAATCAAAATATGTTCGGATCGACTTTGATGAAGAAGAGATACGTATCTTTCAGGATATCTCAAGGGACAATGATGGTCAAGATCAAACATATACTCAAGAAGATGTTGAAGGTACAAGTGATACTGTGCAACAAGTAATTGTTCCAAAAAAATGAAAGAGGCATGCTTGGTTGAGAGCTACTCTACAAGAAGTAGAAGGACAAGCAGCTCACGGGGCCTTATGAAAAATGAAAAGACCGAAGAGGTATTTTGGGTATTCTGAATTTATGACAAATCTCATTGAAGCAGAACCTTCCTCCTATGAAGATGCAGATAAACATCAAGAGTGGAGGAATGCAATGTAGGAGGAATACCAATCAATCATGACGAACAATGTCTAGTATATTGTCCCTAGGCCAAGTGACAAATATATAGTCACTTAAAAATGGATTTACAAGATAAAACATGTTGTGGATGGTAGCATTGATAAATACAAAGCAAGGTTTGTAGCAAGAGGTTTATCAAAGAAAGGAGGTATTACGAAGAAACCTTTTCTCCTACAGCTAGATTTAAAACAATAAGATCGCTTGTTTCTTTGTCTACTACTATGGGATGGAACATCCATCAAATGGATGTTAAGAAAACATATCTGAATGGGACCATTGATGAACAGGTTTACATTGGGCAGCCTCAAAGAATTGAAATAACTCAGAGGGAGACTCATGTCGACAGGTTGAAGAGAGCTCTATATGGCTTAAAGAAAGCAGCTAGTGCCTATTATGCAAGGATGGATGCATACCTCTTAAGTCTTGGTTTTAATAAGGGTTATGAAAATCCTAACCTATAAAACAGGGTCATCCAAGGTGAACGAACCATCATACTCTTGTATGTGGAGGATCTACTAGTCACAGGTGTAGAACATCGGATTCAGAAATGCAAAAGAAATTAGCAGCCGAGTTTGATATGAAGGATCCTGGGATTATACATTACTACTTGGGACTAGAAATTTGCAGAATTTAGGTGAGATATATCTTGGTCAAGGTAAATATGTGATCAAAATGCTTCAAAAATTTGGCATGATGGAAAACAATCGTATGATGACTCCTATGATTACCAATCTAAATAATTTGAGGAGTTCAGATTCTAATCTGGTGGATCCTACTTGCTACAAAATTTTGATTGGGTCCTTGACGTACCTGGTAAATACAAGACCTCACATTTGTTTTGTAGTGAATTTCCTGAGTCAGTTTCAGATGGAACCAAAATATGATCATTAGATTGCAGCGAAGCATATCCCAAGATATTTGTGTGGAACCATAGATCATTGTCTTTGGTATAATGGTAATGAAAAAAACTCATGCGATGATCCAGGTGGATATTGGTGGCCACCCACCTATTCCACTTAGGGTCCCACCATTGTTTCTTTCATTTTTTCAGTTTTCGTAATTATAGCACTGTTTACTATTTTTAGCATTTTTTCGAATCCTGAACTTCCAAAGCCGTTTTGAGGCCCTAAAAAACATTTTTTAGGAAAACTAGGAAGTTGTTCTTACAAAATTTTCTCACTCAAAATTTCTATTCCTCTGATAGATATTTATAACGAGGTATTGAGCACGTCAAATGGAGATCGTATGACAAAGTTACGTCCTCGGGAAGTTGATGTACCAATTTACCCAAACAGGGCCCATAGTTTTGGCGCTTCATCTCTTAGGGTTATGTTTTTGGATGTTTAGGTTTTTCCATTATTTCTTAATAATAAATAGGCCCTCGAGCCTCATTGTAACACATTTCAGAGGCCAGTAACCACCACAGCTCTTCTCATAGATAAGCTACCAACGCCCTAGCTAGTTTATTTCCATTATGTCTATAAAACAAATTTCAGTTTTTTGATATTAATGAAATGAAGTGGATCGCGGGTATCGCAGCGTCTCGCTCTTTCTCTATCCTTCTTTGCATGTCCCCAAATGGTCGGGGTATTAGGAGTTAGGGCTCGATCTGGTTAAACCTTTGCAAGATCAGACTTGCAATGGGGAATGAAAATAAATATGAGGGAGAATGAGATCCTATCAAAATATTGTTCGAGGAGGCCCTCGAAAAACAAATGAATGCGATGATGGATAACTTTTCCCAGATCCTTCAACGACTACCCACCGGCAGCGCATCTGCATCCAATAGCCACTTTGGAGGTGCAACTCCTTTTAAGGTACAAGTAAACTTTGACATTCCCATATTTGAGGGCCAAATATATGCAGACATCATAGATATATGGTTGAATATATTAGAAGGATATTTCTTCGTTCATGACTTTTCAGACTGGGAGAAGATTATTTTTTCACTCCTCAAAGCTACCCCCCACGTCAAGTACTAGTGGGAAACCTTCTGTGAGAAAAAGGACGAGGGGGAACCCTCTCTTTTCTCAGTCATGCCCACGATCAAGGAAAAATATTATCCCATGGGGAGCTATGAGGGAAAGTACATCCAATGGGCTACGTTGCAGTAGCAAAGGGATCAAGATGTGCATGAGCTTACGAATCTGTTCCATACCCTGTGCACAAAGTTGGGTATCAAAGATTTGGAGAAAAATTTGGTGCTAAAGTACCGTAGTTGTCTGCACAGATACATTCAGGAGGAAATGGAGATCCTCAACATCTCCTCGCTTAGTACTGCATACCAGTATGTTGCCAAGATTGAGCAGAAATTCAAAGAGAAGAAGCGAGACTTTCCATATGCGAATCAAAATCAAGGGAAAGATGACCCCAAACCGAAAAAAAAAGGACAAAGCTAAGGCATGGCAGCTCAAGATAACCTACCGAAGCCGCAAGCAAATAACAACACCGCGAAACTAAAGAAGGACATGGGAAAGTGGTGTGAGTTCCATAAGAGCTCCACTCACAACACAAGTGAGTTTTGGGCCAAGCAGTCACTGGTGGTCGAGATGAGGGTATCTGAATCAGATCCATGCTCTGACTCTAAATCAAAACCCGATAAGGGGAATGACAAGGGGCAGCAGATTATTGATGCAGAGCCCAATGCCACCGTTGTCACTGCAAAGATCCAGAAGGAGGAACCAGAACATCTAGAGGAGGAGTTTCTCTTCCACTCTCAGATGTGGGTAAAGTGTTCCCCGCTACAGTTAATTGTCAACGATGGGAGCCAAAATAACCTCATTTCAGCAAAGGTCGTGAAGTGGTTGGGTTTGCCGACCACAGTACACCCACAGTCGTACACCATCGGGTGGCTTCACCAAGGAAAGGATCTCCGCGTCAGCCAGCAGTGTCGCCTTCCCTACAGCATCAAACCTTTCATGGATGAGGTATTATGTGACATTTATCCTCTTGATGTTTGTGATGTATTATTAGGCCAACCATACTTGTGGAAGCGACATGTTGTGTATGAGTCCCGGCCTCATGATGTTATTGCTACTGTGGGAAATAAGCTGTACAGAATACCAAAGTTACTACCACCTACGGATATCTCTTTGGTTACTGCAAAACAATGCAGTAAGCTCATTTCCAAAATCGAAAAATAAATAAATAAATTCATGATGATCTGCCCCTAGGGCTAGAAGAAGAATGTGGCCACGAACTCCAAACAGGGCTCCTCTGCATGACAAAAACAAATGGACAAGGTCATGGAGGAGTACGGGTAAATTTTCACCTCACCTACATGGGTGCCTCTGCACTGTCAGGTCAAGCACCCCATTGATCTAATCCCAGGTGCGGCGTTTCCCAATGGACCAATATATTGGTGCTCTGCTCTGGAGAACAATGAAATCAAGAGGCAGATTCAGGATTTGTTGCAGAAAGGTTACATCTGCCTAATTTCATCGCCTTGTTGGAGCCCAATCATGTTGGTGCAGAAGAAGGATGGGACTTGGAGACTATGTATTCACTATAGGGAACTGAACAAGATCATTATTCAGAATAGGTACCTGATCCCACAGATTGATGACTTTTTGGATCAAATAAAAGGGGTGAAATATTTCAGCAAGATCGACTTGAAGTCCAGGTATCACTAGGTACCAATCGAACCCTCTGATGTGTGGAAGATTGCCTTCAAATCCAAGGAGGGCCTTTTAGAATGGTTGGTCATGCCTTTCGGGTTAACGAATGCTCCTGAAACCTTCATGAGGCTAATGGACAACATCTTGTAGCCAATCACCAACTCATTTGTAGTAGTGCACATGTATGACATCCTGATCTTCAGCTATACTTGGGAAGAGCACCTCCACCACATCCGACAGACCCTCCAAACACTGCGGCAACACAAGTTGTGTGCCAATTTGGAGAAGTGCACTTTTGGCATGACCCAGGTTCAGTATCTGGGATACATTTTTGATGAACGGGGGGTGCATGTGGATCCAACCAAGATCCAAGTAATTATGGATTGGCCGACCCCAACCACTCTAACAGAGCTTCACAGCTTTATGGGTCTTGCTAATTTCTACCACAGGTTCGTGTTGAGATTCTCTCATATCACTTGGCCCTTGAGTCCAATCACCAAGGGAGGAGCGAAAGAAAATTTCTTTTGGTCAGAATCTCAACTGAAAGCGTTCATAAAAATGAAACATCACCTCTTCTCTGCCCCAGTGCTCACATCACTAGATTTGCAACAACCATTTTAGATCGAGAAAAATTCCTCTGACTACCCTATTGGGGCAGTTCTTTCTCAACTGGGGCATCCAGTGGCATATCACAATGAGACATTGTCTAACACAATCCGCAAGTATCCCACTTATGACAAAGAAATGTATTCCATTGTGCAGGCTTGCCTCCAATGGAAGCGTTACATTTTGGGGAAGGAAACGGTCATCCACACAGACCACCGACCTCTATAGTTCATAGACACAAGGAAATTTGCAAAACGATCTCCATCAGAAGTGGTCCACATATCTGCAACAAATTCATTTTAACATCAAGTATAAGAATGGAAACACCAATAATGTAGCAGACTGCCTCAGCCAACCACCAATTGCTACACTAACAACCATTCTCAACTCTTATGGGCACAAGACTTCTGATTGGCCACTTCTCTACAAGAGCGATCTGGAATTCGGCCACACATACAAGACACTCTTGGAGGGTATGCAAGTTCCAAATTTTCACCTCCAAGATGCACTACTATGTCACCTGGGACACCTTTTTGTTCCTTCAAGCGAGTGTGCCAAGATAATTTGGGAAGCACACTATAGTTGAGTCGTTGGGCATTTCGAGGTCGAGAAAACAGTGGCAATACTGTAGAAGTATTTCTATTGGCCGAACCTTCGACAGGATTTTGAGAAGTACATCAGATCCTCCACTGCTTACACCATTGTCAAATCGACCATCAAGAAGCAAGGCCTCTATACTCCACTACCTACCCCTAGTCGACCTTGGGAAACCATCTCCATGGATTACATGTCGGGCCTTCCTTCTACTAAGCATGGAAACGACTGTGTTTTCATGGTCGTCGATAGATTTCTCGAATATTGCCATTATGTCGGCTCGCAAGAAGAATATCACGTTTGAAGAAGCCATCGCTAAACTCTTCCTTTGAATGAGTGTGGGTGCACTTTGGGATCCCACAGTCTATCATCTCAGATCGAGATAGTAGGTTCCTCAGCACATTTTTGTCCAGCCTCTGGTCAATGCTGGACACCAAGCTCACCAAGTCCACAGCTTTCAATCCCCAAATAGATGTCTAGATAGAGGTCGTCAACAGAATGATTGTACACATTATGCGCATGTACAATTCCAAGCATCCACGCACATGGGACAAGAGCCTTCCCTATGTACAACATAGTTATAACTGAGCTCTCCACATCTCAACCGACCACAACCCCTTTCAGATGGGCTTGGGGTTCTAGCAACTATGTTCCATTGACGTAGCTATGCCATTTGTGGCTACTCAGGCCGATTCGGCTCATGTCCACTCTGAAGCTGACAAAACGAACAACTTCATTGAGAAAATTTAGCACATCAGCCAGCATGTTCATGACATATTGGATAGAACCAATGATAAGTACAAGCAATGACATAATCAACATTGGGTGCCACACATCTTCCAGGTGGGCGATAAAGTGTGGCTACATTTGCAAAAGGTGCGCCTCACTGGACCCCACTGAAATATTTTCCCACTTCGATATGGGTCGTACACCATCACCAAGGCTATAGGGAACAATGCCTTCGAGCTTAGTATTCCACCATTCCTTGGTCTGCACCGAGTATTCAATATGGACCACCTTCGGCCCTACTTCCCACCTCTAATGGACACCTCCAACATTGCATAACAACTCACACCAACAAAGTTAAACCTAGACTGCATGGAACAGGCCACCACAGATTGTATCATGGACATGCAAATCAAGAACACTCGCCATCGGAAGATCAAACTATATCGTGTTGTCAAAGTTGACCAACTCCCCGCACCAAGGCAAGTGGTTCACCAAGGACCAAGTTTAGCAGGTTTCCCTCATCTCATGAAGGAACTCAACGCAATGGGGACTATTGCTTCTTAATTAGGGAGGAATGATCCAGGAGGATATTGGTGGCCACCCGCCTATTCCACTTTGGGCCCCACCATTGTTTCTTTCAGTTTTTTAGTTTCCTTAATTATAGCACAGTTTACTATTTTTAGCATTTTTTCGGGTCCTGAACTTTCAGAACCGTTTTGAGGCCCTGAACGACGTTTTTTGGGAATACCATGAGTTACATAGGTCTTAGATCGATTTTTCTCCTTCAAAAGTTGTAGTCCTTGGATAGCTATTTCTAACGAGGTATTGAGCACGTCAAATGGAGATCATATGCCAACGTTACATCTCGGGGAAGTTGATGTACCAATTTACCCAAACGGGGCCCATAGTTTTGGCGCTTCATCTCCCAGGGTTAGGTTTTTGGATGTTTAGGGTTTTCCATTGTTTCTAAATAATAAATAGATCCTCGAGTCTTATTGTAACACAATTTAGAGGCCAGTAGCCACCACATCTCTTCTTAGATATAAGCTACTAGCTCCCTAGCTAGTTTATTTCAGTTATGTTTGTAAGCAAATTTCAGTTCTTTGATATTAATGAAATGAAGTGTTATTTCCACTGCATTTTTGTATTTATGGTTATATGTGTATTATGTTGCATTCCCCGCATAAATCTCGATCATGGGATATACAACTTAGATTGGGGTGGTAGTGAGGCAGATAAAAGACACACAACAGGTGGATGCTTCAACCTAGGATCTTCCATGGTCTCATGGATGAGCAGAAAGTAGGATATCGTTGCTTTGAGTAGTGTTGAATCTGAATATGTTGTTGCAAGTGAGGTCTGTCGGGAAGTAGTTTATATTAGGAAGTTATTATCAGACTTGTTTGAAGGACCGCTTAGCCCTACACAGATACATTGTGATAATGAAAGTTGCATAAGATTGACATAAGACCCAATGATTATGCTAGGACAAAGCATATAAATAATAAGTACCACTATGTCAGAAGCTTGGTACGAGACAGAAGCTTGGTACGATATGGTGTCATGGAGATGCACTACATCATGGAGATGCACTATATACCTACAAATGAACATGTAGCATATATTCTGACTAAAGTATTACCAAACAAGAACCGTGAGTACCTGAGAGGTAAGCTTGGTTTGGTGGACATCGCCTCCCTAATTGAGAGGGAGTGATGTTGGATAGTTCTTGTCCTTATGGGTCATGCACTAGACCGGGACTAACAATCGCAAGTCTTAGTGAAGGCCATAAAGAAAGAATGGAGTCTAGAGGATTGGATAAGCATTTGTGATTGGAACTTCTTATGGATTGTAGAATCCAGGAAAAGAAGTTGTTGACCGATACTCTTTGAGGATGAGGTAGGGCATCCAAGATAAGAGTAGTCGAAGAGAATCGATATTATTTGAGGATTTAGAATTGGAAATCCAAGATAAGAATATACATAAAAGTACATACCCGGTGAACATCTAAATGGTATATGTGTCTTAGAGGTAGTGTGGTAGCTCACGTAAATCCTCCCAGCATAATGCTCTCAAATGAAGATGAGCTTGTCTAGTTAAGGCCTTCAAGGACAATGTTGGTAATGGTATAGATGCTTGACAAAGATGGCTTATCAATCTGACTCTTCTTATGAGAATGCTTCAAGGATGATATTCCTTGTACCATGTGATGGGATTATGAATACCTCCCTAGTTAAGAAGGAGTGTTGCAAATTGTAACTAGGTTCGGTCTCCATAATGACCTATTTGTAATCATGACATTGTATACTTTGTATAAAGGGAAAAAAAACAATTAGTTTATGTAAGCATGGGTTTCATGCTCAAGTCTAGGTCAAAAGCATGTTCTTTGTGCTTCTAGGTCTTTATAGGTCTTTCTAGGACAAAGAAGAACTTATGTCATGTATTATAGTCCCATTTGGACTCGTTGTAATGAAGGAAAATATTTATTTTGTCAAGAAAAAGCCATTTATTCCTCCAAGACCAAGTCAGCCCCAGTCAAGGACAAGTCGGCCTAAGGGAGGGATATTCCGTCCCTCAAGAAGGCTAAGGAGGAAGCTCGACCTCATTTGAGCCACGCATCTCACACAAGTTTGATTTGCAATAGTGAAGATGAGTAGTGCTTGAAAGGACAAAGACAAAATAGAAGTGTCATGGGATCATCTCTCTCTCCACACGTGTGAAGTTAGGGTTTTGTTGTTTCCAATCGTAGGAGGCCGAAATTGCAGGATCGAAATTATGAGGAGTAGTTGTAGGGCTAAAACTCGGGACAAGGTTGCGTAGGTCGAAGTTTCTGACGCCGTTTGAAGAAGACTTTGTTAGGGGGCTAACTTGGTGTTGGGGAGGATCTTGGGGCTTTGGTCTTGGGTTTCTAAGTCTCAATGTAAGAAGATCTTCATAAGAAAAAAAGCATTCTTTCCGGGTTTTCCCCCTAGAGGGGTTTTGCCCTGGCTTGGAGCCCATATCTTGTGTACTTTGTTTTGGTAATTGCTTGTTGAACAAGATCTCATAAAGTAATAAAAGGCCAACACATATCACAAGTAATTATCAAGTTAAGGAAAATCATCTATAACATGTAAGTATCTTGATTTTCCATTATATACTTGACATGGTTTTAAGAAAATTAAATGCCGTAATTTAATTTAGGTGTGAGTAAGCTTTAATTAACCATAAAATCTGTTGGAGAGATTAAAGTGATGATTCTTTGGTTGGTATTGATATGTGGTACTTCAATCACTAAATTGAGATTAAAAAAAAAACCATTGAAATTATAATGTGAAAGAATATATAATCTATGGCAATTATTTGATATAATTGTTGGATGAGATGTTTCGGTAAACATGAGAGGTACTATGGAGTAAATTCGTGGAGGCCTTGAGAACCTTTCATGGAATAGTTGGGATTTTAAGCAGGTTCTGATGTCTACGAATACCTCCTTCAAAATTGCATTAAAAAATAAAGTTTATATGCATGGAAAATGTATAAATTGCTATTCAATCATTTTCTAAATGTGTGTAAAAAAATAAAGTTTACATGCATGGAAAATGTATAAATTGGCACAAGGTTAAAATAGAATTTCAGGCTGAGATGGGATTTTAAGCAGGTTCTGATGTCTACGGATACCTCCTTCAAAATTGCATTAAAAAATAAAGTTTATATGCATGGAAAATGTATAAATTGCTATTCAATCATTTTCTAAATGTGTGTAAAAAAAAATAAAGTTTACATGCATGGAAAATGTATAAATTGGCACAAGGTTAAAAAATAGAATTTCAGCCTGAGATGTTTGTATTCAATCATTTTCTAAATATGTATGTCAAGGGTGATATACTTAAGGATGCACGACAAGTGTTTGACCAATGGTGAAACGAAATGTAGTCAGATGGACTGTAATGATCGTTGCCTATGATCGAATGGACATGGTACAATCCCTAGGCATTGCAAATTTTTTGCCTTGGAGTCTTCAATTACACTGATTGAGACAGGTTTGGGTTCGAATAATAAAAATGTTGAAAATAGTGCCCTCTCCAACGAAAATCAAAACCCAGTATCTTGAGTTTCGATTGGAGGGAATGAATCAGAACCCAGTATCTTGAGTTTCGATTGGACAATTATCAAAAGGAAATAATGTGACAAACCAGTTTGATGATGTTCTAGTTGCGGATCAAAAGAAGAAAATGGAACAAATGGTTGGTCTTGGAGTGAAGCCTGATTGCTTTGGAAAAGTCCAACCTGTCTTTGGATGGATAAATGTAGCTCTCTCAAGTCTTTTTCATGTATTGTGCTTTTAATACTCATGAATACTATAAAATTATTTTTTTATGAAAAGAATACAAGGTGCGTCAAATTACTTCGTGGTTACACAATTACCATGAACATGTACTTAGTGTGATGAACACCACGGGTAGCGTTGTCATTTTTTGAAGCTAGTACCATAAATAAACGATAAGGCATTGTCAGTTTCTAGTTATGTGCACCATGGAAGAAAGCAAGGAATATCTCGCATGACCGAAAACTCACAAGGCTTCCTTGAAATCCCATTTTCATGAGAAGGAAGAAGTAGACTTCGGTAAATAACCAAATGAGTAGTAATGTTCTTTATCGTATTGACATTATGTGTTCCTTTTCTTGAGCCTTTAAAAGATGCTTTCTTAGCATTAATAAAAGCTTGTTTAGGCCCCCCAACATTTTTCTGCGGTGTCTTCTTTCAGTGGACCGAGAAAATGAATTCCTTCTCCTCTTTAGCTTTTAAACTATTATATCTATCATGGGTTGCAAATAAGGCTTGGGTTGCAAATAAGGCCAGTTTTAAATTTGTTTGAGTTTGATGGGGTTGTAATGTTTTTCACTTGTTGAAAAAGCAAGACAAGGTTTTATCTCATTTTTTAAGAAGTTGGGAGAGTTTATTGTGAAACTTTATAGGAAAAGGGCCAAATACAAGAAATAGAAAAGAAATGTGTATTATAAACTATATTTAGCCTCTTAAAGGTTAAAATATTTTTTTTCTTCTTCTACATGTTTGGAGGTCTTCTTATAAGAAAAGCCATCTAATTAATTCAATGACACCTCAGGAAAAGTTCAAAAAATGCACAGAACCAACTATATCTACTTGACATCATTCTTAAGGACAAGTTTGGAATTTCAAATTCATAAGATCACATGGCATGGATATACACAAAAAAGGTAGGAAATTTTGTAGAAGTTATTGATTTGGTTATCATGGTTTTCCTTATTTATCCGGGTTTCGAAAAATTGGCACTTTATATTGTCTTACTTCCGCTTTTACTTTCTTTAAGTACAATGTGATCGAAATTTGAAGGATGGCAAAGTGGTGTATCTAGCTTTTACATGACATCTCATTCACTGCCAAAATATAGGGTTGATGAAGCATGGTGCATGTTTTACTATGAGAGACAACACGTATTTGATCAATAGAACTTTATGGCTATTATCCTAACTTGTGGCTCGTTATCGCTTCTTTATTCAATGTACAAATCTCCTCGGATGGTAGTCAAGAGCAATTGCAATAGAAGCGGAGCCTCTCTCCGAAGTTTGTATACTAAAACCATGGATCTTGCTCTCAGGATTCTTGCAACATTCAACTTGAGCATATAAATGCGAAATCTTAGAGAAAATTGACGTTTATCGTAGATGAGCCTTAATTTCTCTTTGGATTTCAAACAGAAAAAATTATCCCCAACCTCATAGGCTACGGTAAACTTCTTTCACCGTGATTCAATATGAGGATGATGGGCCATGAAGTCAAAGATGATTGGCGAAACATTGTGGAGCTATATATTTTTCACTTAAGAGTTGAAATTTGGCTCTAAGTAGTTAAAAGAATGTAATTTTGAGAAAAAATACGATGATAAACCCATAAATTTGGGTTGAAGTCCAAAATCTTGCAAAAATTGCTAAGAAAGCTACAGAAATATGAGAGAAAATCATGGTAATCATGGTTTAACAAGTTAAATTTTTGGAGGGCATAACTCTTAGCCTAGGCATAATAATTGAGCAAACTAATAGTCAATAGAAAACTATTGACAAGGAGAAAATTTGGGCCAATGCAAAATTTACAATTGGGTGAGAATTTTGGAAAAAAATCTCACAAGAGGTTAAAGATGAAAAATAAAATAAAATGGAGATTTAATACGTTGAGCTTACCGAGGGCATAACTTTTAGCCCCAATAACAAAATTGGGTGAATAAATAGTCAATAGAAAGATATTGATGAGTAGAATATGATAGTGAACCCTGAATTTGAATATGGGTAGAAATTTTGAATAGAATTTTCTTGGAAAGTTATAGGAGTACAACATGATTATGATGATTTTTAATGGGATTATGATCACTCGAAACATGGGTTTGAGTTGAGTACATTGGATAATGAAAAAAATTGACGAGTGACTAATATAAAGTGCCATAATGAAGGCATTGTATTGAGGTTGCAATAAGGAACTCGGAGAGTTTTGGTTTCTTGCATTACCGCAATGGTTATAAATCTCCATGTAACAATGACGAGGGGTCATATAGTAAATAATTGGATAAAATGGGAGCCAAGATAACATGACAACATATGCAAGTACAACTATAATGGCAATAGAAATATAAGATACAGTGGTTGAAAAAAATAATATGAATAATAAGAAAAATCACAAAACAAGACAATTATGCTAATTAAATTCTATGATATATAGGGAAATGAGAGGGAAATTTTTCTAAACCTTCTCTCGCTCGATAAATCATAAAATATTATTATCATGTGTGTGTGTGAATATGTGCTTGGTGACTCTATGTTGATTGACAATGTTATATTGTAAAATATATGCATCGCCCATATGAGAAGCTAATCATGGTTGTTGTGATGCAATCTGCTCCACACAACAATTGTATATCTTATCTTATACAATTTGCATACCTTACTCTTTTTTTGTTATGAATACATAAATAATGAATTTTGATTCTTAGGAACAAACTATATATGGATAGACTAATGGTTTTATGGACGTGTCTAATTTGTAATTAGTTGTCATAAACTCGGGATTTGATTTGATAAATATAAAATTGAGAATGTTGTATGGTGCTCCAAAATGGAAGGTCGAGACTATGGAAATTTATGTAGTTGTGTAATCACACAAGACCGACACTTGGATAAGGTGCATATTTGGTTGTAAAACGAGGTTCATGAACAGGATGGTGTCAAGATATGACATTTTGGTAACGAGGAATAGTATATAGGAACAACGAGCTAGCGAGGCTACAACAGATTGAATGCATGAACTTTATGTAGAGATTATTGATCCAGGTGAATCCAACAAAAACTCAAGAATCAAAGGGGGCTTTGGAAAAGCTGAAAACTAAAAGTCTTTGGATTGCAATAAAACCAAGGTCATATAGAAGAGATCGTTGTAAAATTTCTAATGGCACAAACGAAACCTCAATTCGAGTTGGTATGCAAAAGTTATGGTCGATCAAAATTTTGGTCAAACTAAGCCCCCTAGCTAAAGTTAGCAGAGCACCAATTGAATTTGGAGGCTCGCAAAATCTAGAGGTCCGATTAAATTTGGCGGTCACTAATGAGGCAACAAATTGACACTTTGCGGCGGCCAAAAGCGGAAAAAATTGTCGCCTACTTAAAAAAAATGGTAACCCAAAAAAAATTTGGTCGATTTATTTTGACCATTGTGTTTTTTATATTAAAAAATATAAAAATGTGGGTTGATGGGCCACCACTCACACCAACCCCTACCACACACACACATATATATATATTGACCGTTAAAAAATTTGGGGCTAATGGGAGTCGGACCCATACCGACCGAGTGGGCTCGGCCCTGCCCGCCTGTAACCCCACATAACCATTCAAATTTTTAAAAAAGTGCACCACCATATATATTACAATGGCCACCATAAATAATGGACCAACAGGTTTTAAACTCCGCACCGCCCAAGAGGCGGGTTCGTCGACCACCAATCCAACAAACCACTCTAAAATTTGACGCCAAAACGGGTGGGACGTGGGGGTTAGAACCTAGCCCACCCCAACCACGGTCTTTGTTTATACCTCCGCCAACCTAGTATGCCCCACATGGTCTTTGTAAAATCTGCCCAAAAAATTTATTTAAACCCCTAAATTTTTACCACACACCGACCAACGGAGGAGAGCGTCGAGGACAAAATCCAATGCGAGGCGGAAACTTGAGAGGGCGGGCGTAACGAGGAGATGGAAAATTTGGGTAGGGAATATGCCAAGAATCTAAAAGATTCCTTTAGAGCCAAATTTCGAGAGAACCGGAATTATGTCAACTTTATACTCGCATTACTCGAAAATTTTTCCAGGAGATGGTGTAGACAATTTTTTTATGTCGAGCAACAAATTTTTGAGAGACGGGGGTGTTGAGGGTGGAACCTTGATGCGAGAATCGCATGAAATCCGAAAGATTCCCTAGAGGCTCGAAAATAAAAGTTTTAGAACTAGGGAAAACTTTCAAATCATTTTTCTTAGTTTTTTCACCGGGAACGCGATGGTGTGATCAAATTCTCCATCTAAGAAGAGTCGAACTTCATTCATCTCGCAGAAGAGAAACTTTGAGAAATCTTTGAGTGATCCGGGTGGCTCTAGAGACACACAGGGACAAAGAGGGCTTATGAAATCTCAAAATTCAAAGTGACGGGAAGGTGGCAAACTCGGTTCGATTGAAGAGCTCGTCGCCCTAATCACAATGGTGTGAATGATGCGTCAATCTAAGATCATACAAGAAAGTTAGAGCAGTTTGAAGTTTTGTTAAGGCAAGGGAAGTGAGACCCACAACATGCCACATGGTGTCCCGGTAAACACATGGGACCCACATGGAAAAGCCTCGAGATATTGACACATGGCGCTCCTTCGTTGGTTCTCAACTCGCATAAAAGACAAAACAAATATATTACCATAAAACAAATCATTAAAAAATGCATTGTATTTAAATGGTTATTATTGTTATATGGTTTATTATTAATCACATCCACATTACAATAATAAAACAAAATATATATTTTAACAAACCGAGTTATGGTATTAAGTTCAAACAAAAAAATCATAATTAGTGAAAAAAAATCCAACAAAGGTTATAAAAAGGTTGTATTTGTTACGGAGTATGGCATAACCATGCCACGGTTATAATACCAACGGTTATGAAATTACTAAGGTGGAAGGTTGGGTCGGGGCCGCATGGCGCGGACCCCTCCCACCTATTAGTATATGGTTATAAAACAATACGACCAAAATGGGGAGGTGGTATTTGATCCCCCGAGCCTCCCCTCAAACAAATTGTTGCATTTACTACTTGCACTCTGTTGGTGCATTTGTTGTGAATTTCGCCCAATTTTTTTGATATAAACCCGTCATTTCATCAATGCGCCCAAGTAGAGAAGGAGAGGCATGTATTTTGGAGGTTTATTAATATTTTATGCATGTGGAACCATGAACCCAGCATGGAGAGGCAATGGTACCATGATTGAGCCTCATTTCCATAGGGGCCAAATTTTCTCAATGTCCAAATTGGACAAATTTATATGAATTTTACACCTCTAAGTGACACGAACCTTATGTCAATGTCAGTTTCTACCACATAGGTCTCGACTTTTCGGCCATATTCTAGATGGGGATGACGAGTGTCGATTTCGAAGCATGTGGACAGTTGATTTCTTTCCATTCGACACCATGTTTGTGATGGTGCTTTCGCGATCAGTGATTGAGTAGCCCATTCTTCAACCGAAACATTATAGTTGAGGTATATGAAGTGTTGTTGCCATGTACTTCATCGATTATTGTTGTAGGATTCTTTGTGTCATGTTGATTCTGCTTGATGTATGTTGCGTATTCTTCATTTTTTATATATTGTTGTTGATTCCCGAAAATGTAAGATGCGGAATCTTTATGTGTATGGTATGTATTTATCATGGATGGTGATTTATGTTTTGAGATCCCTTGTTGCCTTGATGGCGAGATAATATTTTTTCACCATGGGTAAAGTTGTCATGTTGATAGGAATTTTGTGATGAGTGAGAGTTCCTTGTAACTGAATGTCTCGTGGAGAGACCTTGCCACTCATGATGAGGGTTTTTCCTTGTATGACAAGTCAATGTTGTCCATGTAAACCATAACCATTTACAAGACTCGAATGAAGCGACCCAACACCATCAAGACACCGAGGCCCGCAGACGTAGTCCAATGCGGACGAACTCCGTTATTAAACGTCTTTTTTTTGTTGTGTGATTGTTGACATGTGTTCCTCTTAATTATATCCGCATGTTTTCGGTAATGATTTTGATAAAATTTAATTCTAACACATTATCCGAAGTAAAAGGTATTGGTTAAAAGGGTATCAGAAATTTACCCGGATCAAGTGGTATCGAGCGATCTTCTTCGCCGATGTGAACCGCAAGCATGAGCCATTGAACGTGCAGCAATGGAGGATGTCAAAGACATGTACAACACCATGCTCAAGGTTTCCAAGAAAGCATACCTTTTGTATGAAGCGTATGAGAAGCAAGCGACGCAGATAACGTTGAGTTGAACGCACTCCTACAAGAGGAGAAGGAGGACAAACATCGATTGCAGCTTCATCCGCAAGCCACGAGCGAGGCATTGGAAGAATTTAAGTGCAAAGATGAAATTCATCAAGCAAATCATGAGACATTTAAGGCACTCCTACAAAGGAAGAGAAGGAGGAGAAGCGACAGATTTGCAGCTTCAGCTACAAGCCGCGACAAACACATTGGAGGAAGTTAAGCATAGCGAAGGCTCATAGAAGCCCTCTTCATCCGTTTCTAAATCAACATCCGAGGTAAGAATTTGTGATCATTTTTTCACTTTCATCTTCACATGCTATTATTTCTGTTGGAAATGTGGAGATCCCCATTACGAGAACCGGCATGAGACTCCTTACCGGGATGGGGCATGTTGTGGCTCATTTGCATTTACCTTTGAAATATTTTTTAAAACACCAAAAAATCATATATGTTAGAAAAGGTAAAATTTTGTATGTCAAAGAAGAATTTTGATTTATATGTTGGTACATTAACGTTACGTGATGAGATGTGAAGGTGCGTCGAGTCGGGCTTATTCGCGTGCGAGAGCAGCTTTTAAGAGTCGGACCGATGGGCACGTTCGTAACATTACACATCCCGGTCGAGGTCGAGTTGGGCTCATTCACAAGCTCGGGAGAGACTAGCGCTATAGAATGTCATTTACTACTACGATGTCTTAAAGTTAAAATTAAACAAGATTATAATTCTTCCAAGTTCGAGTACGAGCGAAGGCTCGTATTCAATGCGCCCGCATCCAACTACAACCCGGGAGCAAAAATTGCACGAGATTTATATCAAGGAGTGCCCCCCGCAATGCGAGTCTCGTTAAATATACTCATCCGCAAATCGACGATTGACATTAACTACAGGAACATTCTCTTAAAATTATAAAAAAACCGCTTAAGTGCCCCCGCAAGTGGTTTCGAGTTTCGATAAAATACATTACGTGGTGATAGATGGAGCCCACGCCCTTTACTTTTAAATCAAAGTAAGAAGAGAAATGGTGTATTTTCCTTAAAATAACTTAAGGGTTTTGGAGGAGGTGCAAAGGGGAAAATAGATGGTCATGATCAAAGAGGAGAGATGGACTGACGGAGATTAAATGTCAAATCGCAAATCGCAAGTTTCAAAGGATAGAGTAGGAGGTAAATGTTAAAATCACCAAAGTGCGATATGCGATGGAATGGAAAGGTGACGTGGCAAGATGACGTGGTAGTGACGTGGCAAGGTGACATGGCAATCGACATGGCGAGATGACATAGCCCCTGGCTCGCATACCGCACATCACAAGTTTTAAAAGTTAGGTGCAAAGGGTTTGAGTTATAATCGCCGAAGTGCGATATGCGATGTGGTGGGGCTTGATTGCAAATCACAAAACACAAGTTTTAATGAATAAATGTGGAGGTAAGTGTTAAATTCGTTGAAGTACGATATGCGATGATGGTGGGACCTCGATCGCATATCGCACTATCGCAAGTTTTAAAGGTTAAGTGCTTAATAAAATTTAAAAACAACAAAATGCAAAGTGGGATGTTGGGCGGATGTGATGTGGTTTCAAAAGTGAACTCCAAAAGGTTTTAAAATCCGGAGGTAAGGCATTTCTTGTGTTAAATTGCATCGGATGAAGAAAGGAGGATTATAACACAAAGCCGATGAAACGCCTTGATAATGGAATTAAGTCCGAACGCAGGGCAAAGAGACTTGGGTAAGTGACCCAACGCGAGCAAAGGAGAAGAGAAGACGAACGCGTGCAGCACACACGGAGGCATAGGTAGAGTCGGGGAAAAATAACATATAGTGGCATCTGTGGGAAGCACGACGAGTTAGGGTCAATTCAGCACTAAGGCGTTGTTACACAACCGATGAAACTACTTTGCATCATAACTAGAAAGGACACCTCAAAGCACTTCGGGGGGACACATCAGCAACATAATATTCATCAAAATGAACGATATTTTCAATTTCAATTTGTTTTTCTTTATATGATTGCATAAGCAATATTAACAGCTTTAGGTAGTCGAGTAGTTTCAAGAAGTTCAGATAGATTACTGAACTACCTTGATGTATTTAAGTAGGTAGAAATAAATAAAAAGGGGGTTTCGAGTTTTGGACCTCTCGGATGATTTTTAATTTGGTACCGAATTTTCTAATAAATAAATGAAAGAAAATCAAGTTCCCTACACCTGTTTATGTTGATATGTCTTTCCAGCTTTCGCTCCGTGTTTTTTTCCTCTTTGAATGAAGTGAAGTAATGTAGCAGCTCGGTCTCTTAATTACATCCGTGAGTAAGAGTTAGATAACCTTAATTTGAGCTCCTTCACTTCATCTCTTCTCCCTTCAAAAAATTCCGAAGAAACTCTTAAAGTAATAGATTATGTGTTTACAACATATTACTTCGAGTTTCCTCTCTCTCCATGAATTTCCTCTCGAAACTTAAAAGTGATAGATTTTGTTTCTCGGCATATCATTTTGAGTTTCCCATACGCTTCTTCTTTTCATTTCATTCAAATATCAACAGCTTTATGGCATTATGAAGGCTTTCATTATATCAAATTATTGAGGGTATTAATTAATCAAATTCTCGAAGGTGTTAAACATGTAGTCCATTTGATATTGTAATTTTGACATACATTTACAAAATGCCTTAAGCATTGATTCCTTACCATATGTAATATCCAAAAAATGGAAAAGACATGAATATAGAAAAAAATGTTGGAAATAGCAAGTGATAAATCAATACACCAATATATGAGACAAATGTAAATCCATATTATTAATCATATCAGCCATGAGGAACACAAAATCTTGAGGATCAAGTCACTCAAGCAATACAACACAAGCCTCCAATAAAAAAAATATGCCAATACATGAAAAAATAGCCGCTATACAAATACCATGAGCTAAGACAACACTGATTTAGTGAATAAACTCGCTACAAAATGTGTACAATGATATGGATTTGTTGTTACATAGCTCAAATAATGTCGGGAGTGAAGATCTAGGCTCCCAAACACATGTCCAAGACAACCCATAAATAAAGGGTTTCGAAAATACCCAAAACACCAAAATGTTGGAATGCAGCCTCTAGGGCCGAATTGCAGATTGCAATTGAATAACCGGGAGGAGGTGGTTGAAACCGATATACAAATGTATAGATCTCCTCCAATAGACCCTCCAAGTGAAAGGTTGATCCCGAACACCGAATATCTAACCCTCCAAATGTAGCACTGGAAACCTCCCCTCCACTGCTCACCGAAATAACGCAAAGTTCTTGAGGGAAACCGCACCGTAGGAGGTGGAAATAGGTTGGAATGATGCCAAGATATGAAATGAAGCTCCCGGACCTTCCTTGTTGGCCTCCCAATGGAAGGAATGCTTCCTCCACCGAAAACAAGCTCGTAAAATGGCCCTATCAAACCCTCCATTGCAACACCTCCGCAACACAACATAGCTCCGAATGTAAAGCGCGATGTAGCTTAAGACCGAAGCTTGGCCCGATGCCGTAATGTGGACTATACGACTCAATATCCTCTCCTAAGTAGGCACTCGAATTCTCCCGAGGATGAGTGTGGGATTCCCGCTCGGGAACACCCTTGTACTAAACAATACAACGAGCACTCGCTAAACAAACAAAAGCATGCATACTAAAATGTCACCCGAAAAATCCAAATCTAAAAAGATCAAAATCAATAATCATCTAACATCCCCCTTTATGGCTGCCTTTCCCTTCCTTATATGCATTGTGAGCCTTCTCACCTTGGGTCCAACTCATTAAATCCACTACTCTCATGGAGACTTTCTCCCATTAACAATGTGTTGTCTCACATTAATGATCCACTCTCTCCATACCAAAGTGCGTTGTTGATTTGGTCAACATTGACGTTATCCACATGCTTTAGCCCCTTTTCACACATGGAGGTGCTTTATCCAGCTATTAAGATGACCCCTTTTCACATTAAGAGGGATTTTGTTCCTACTAAAGAGATTTATGGGTCTCCCTACCCACTTATTCATCTATCTAAATGACAAAATAAAAAATTAATATTCCAATTAGCCGCATGATAATTTTGAAATATTACACCACAACCAAGGGATTCTTTCTTGAGATACAACATTTTCTCGCGTCATTTCCCGGGACGAAGAAAAAAAGTTTATTTTCCCCGGGTTTTTCACATTATTTCCTCACGGTAGTTCAATGACGAGGAAATATTTGGTTGTGTTTTTTATTTTCAAAAGGCCTCACACGAGGTCGGATGCCCTCACGTGAAAATAGTCCCTAATTTTCCAAATCGCGAAAAAATTGGTTTCTAAAAGGGCTCGAGAAACCCGAAACTCCTTCAACACTTTATCCTACATTGTTTGCTCCCCGACAGTATTTCTAGTAAATCCTTTGTTCAAAGATATTTTTGAAATACTTCCTTCCTTGGAACAAGATTCACCTCTCACACCACTTTATTTTCAAGAACCTAAGGTGAAAGGACACTCCCTTTGAATCTGTTTCTTTTACTTGTACTCAAGCTCAACATAATCTAGTTGTTGTTCCCTCTCCTATTGACCATCAAGCATATCCCCATATCAGCTTTTTCCTCCATCTTCATTCACTTTCACGCGTAGGTTCATCAACCTCAACTACCCAAGGAACAAATAACCAAGTTGTAAATATGGCAGCACTAGACTTTCTTAACGAATAGATATGCACCACTAAATCTTGCGCAACCAATGAATGACATGCCTCAAGAATACCTAAAATTACTTCCTTGTTTCACCGGAGAAGATGAAGTAACTATAAAACAACATTTACCCTTGTTTTGCACTTTTTTCGAGATTTTAAATGTAGAACATCCTAATGTTGTGATGAGACTATTTGTGCGAGCCTCTAAATGGAGAGGCTAGAAAATGGTTCAAATTTTTACCAAATGGTTCAATAAATAACTAGGAAGAGTTAGAAACTCAATTCACTCAAAGATGGGGAGAAAAGAGAAGTCATGGTTACTCATCGACATAGTTTAATGCAATTAAAAAGAAATCCTAATGAAAACATTTATGAGTTTGTAAAAAAGATTCAACAAATTGTACAATAGTTTACCTATAGAGATGAAGCCCCCTCTGTAGGAGCAAAGGTAGTTTTTGTTGGGACTTTTGAAGCTGATTTTAGCTTTACATTGAGAGAGAGAAGAGCCCCTACTCTTGAGCGAGATACGATACAGTGCTTTAGATATTGAAGCTAATATGATCACGAATTGGAAAGGTGAAAGGGAAACATCCTGACTCAAAGGGAAGGGGAAAGCAAAAGAAGAATCATCACAATATCTAAAAAATTGAAGATATGACAAAGGTGATAAAAAAAATTTACAAATAAGCTAGCTAAGATGGAATTGGAAAATAAAAAACTCCCAAAGAAAATTACAACAAAACCGAGGGGACTTTAACCCTCAATTCGAAAGACATCCCCTACAAATTTTGCAAAGGGAAAGAAGATATCAAGACCGAAAGTTCAAACATCATTGTATATAGAAAGCGGCACCTGGAGAGCCGTAGAAGATGACCAAAGGGAGTTCGAGGATCAGGTATTCTGCTATGTATACAATAGAAGAGGATGAAGAGGAATATTGTGGGGGATAATATGTTGAAGTTGAAGTATCTTTTGATCAAGATGAAATGGATGAATACTATAGGAAATTCACATATTTCATGCAATCCGAGTTACATAAAAAGTATGATTTAAGGTCTAGAAAGAGATCTAGAGTGCGGGATAATGAAGTTGAACAACAAGGTTCCATTCCTCCTCCAATGGTGACTCCACAACAAAAGGACCATGTGAAACAGTCGGTAATGGGATACAACCCGTAAATTCACTTAATAGAACAAATATGCAATAGGATCTGAATCTTCCCGTAACAAATCATTTCACACTAATACTTTGGAGAGAGTTGTTATTGTACTCGAACAAGTGGAAAATTCTAGAAAGAGTTAAGAGGAACCCGAAAAGAATGTTAAGAAAAAATCATGCTTTCAATCCGGAAAAAGAGTTGGAGAAGGTTAAAATTCGAGTGCCTCTTCTAAAATTAGCTAAAATACCATCTTACAATAAAGAAATTTCAGAATTTATTAATCTCACATGGATGGAAGATATAAGTGACACAATGAACTTACAAGAATAAAAGCTAGTGGTAAACTTTGGTCCTCATGTAGAAGAAGTAGATCCTTTTGTTCCACCCTTCTATATTTCTCCGTTGATTCATGATTTTACTCTACATAATTGCATGTTGGACTCGGGGAGCATCCCATAATCTCATGTCATTGTCTGTTATGAAGGAACTAAATCTATAGCTTACCATACCTTATAGGGATCCGTATTCATTTGATTCCAAAAGGGTGAAATGTGTTGCGTTAATTAAATATGTAGCGATTTTCATTGGCGCAAATCCCAACAAAGAGTATAGTCATGGATGTAGTGATCGCTGAAATTCTAGCCAAGTTTGGAATGCTCTTGTCAAGATCTTGGGGAGAAAATTTGGGAAGTGTTCTAAAATTATATTTCACTTATTCTATCATTCCAGCTTTTAATGGGGAATAAAGGAGATTTTACGGGAAACAAGGTTTGTAAAGACCACCTCCAAGAAAGATGCGGGGAAATTCCCCCATTTCGCTCAAGAAACGAAGATATTTCTTGTTTCATGTCGCATGAAGATGAAAATTTTTCTAAAGACACAAGGAAGTAACTCTCATCGGCAGAGTTGTAAATAATGAGACCGCACTCAAGGAAGACTTGAAAATGCTACTTTGATGGTGTCTACTCCAAGGAAGGCGCAAGTGTTGGATTCTTGCCAATATCATCGAAGGTAACCTTGTGCCTTTCTATTTTAAACTAGAATTTGATTCAAAAAATAATGTAGCTAAGTATGAGGCCTTAATATCAAGCCTTCAAGTTGTTAAAAAGAAGGGAGTTCAATGTATTTCAATTTTTGGTGACTCGAATTAATAATAAGGCGACATTAAAAATCATTTTCAAACCAAGCATCCAAGATTAAGATCATATAGGAATAAAGTTTGGGATCCGATAGAAAACTATTTTGAAGCCTTAAATCTTCATTTTATTCCGAGGAAGGAGAATATATTGGTAGATTATTTAGCAACTTGTAGCCAACACCTTCAAACCTCCAATAAATCCAAGACTAAGGTATGAAATTGAAAATTAGACATAGACCTTCTATCCCCGACAATGTGAAACATTGGGCCGGTGTTTGAAGATGATGAAAAAATAAATCGCTCCTCACAATGATTGGAGACTTTGAAGATGCCGAGATAGATCGAGAGGAATAACAAACCGAGCATAAAGCAAAAAATAAGAAACCTTAAGCAATCAATAGGTGAATAGAAGATTATCCAATTGAAAGATAATGTGCTCCCCTAAAGAGTTGGTTCCCCTTGAAAGATTATTTGATTCTAATGATGTTGTTATTGATTCAAAGAAAACACATCAAGAAGAAGAGATGGAATATTGTAATTTGGGAACTCGGCAAGAACCCAAAATAGTGAAATTGTTCAAAGGTGTTCCCAAAAAACTACAAAGAAAGATACATTGATATTTTTAATAAATATATGGATGTGTTTGCTCTGGTCATATGAAGACACTGAAAACATATGACAAAAAGCATAATTTAGCATAAGATTCCATTGAAAGAAGGACTCAAACCACATAGACGAGGCTCGGATGCGGATCAATTCGTTGTTGCTAGCTCCAATCAAAAAAAGAAGTGAAGAAATTGTTGTAGGCGAAAATTATAGTCCCTCGGATATTCGTATTGGGTTTCGAATATGGTCCCCATAAGAAAGAATAATGGAGAGATAATATTGTGTGTATACTTCAGTAATTTGAGACCAAAGCATCTCTAAAGGATAACTATCCTTTGCCGAAAATGCATTATGTCTTACGTAAGGTGACAGGAGCTCACAAAGTTGTCTATGGTTGACGGATTTTCTCGGGTATAATCAGAGTAGCAATAGAAAAATAAGATTAGAAGAATATTGCTTTCACTGTGCCCCGGAGCACCTTCATGTATGTAAGGATGTCATTTGGCCTTATGAACACGAGTAACATTTCAAAGGGCCATGGAAATAGCCTTCGTTGGTGATAGTTTTGTAGTTATATATCCGGATGATGTAACTGTTTTCTCGTGGTCGATGATGAACACTTGTAGAATTTGAAAAAAATATTTTCAAAAGTGTAGAAATTTTGATCTATCATTAAATCCCAAGAAATCTTTATTTTCCTTAGAAGAAGGTAAATTATTGGGTCACATGGTTTCTAAACAAGGATTAAAGGTTGACCCGAAGAACCGGTGGAGGCCATTCAAACGATTCCCTCGTACCCGTAAGCAAGAAAGATATCCGGATATCCCTAGGAAAAAATAAACTTTCTAAGGAGATTTATGCCCAATTATGCTCGATATTGTGAGAATTATAACAAATATGTTGAAGAAAAATGAAGAAGTGAAATGGGATTAGGAAGCAAGAGATGCATTTGCTAGAATAAAGGAAGCACCGGAAGAAGCTCTAGTTCCGATTATTCCAAACTATCAAAAAAGGCTTTCGGGGTATTCTCATTTTCATCCCCAACTACTATTGCCACCGTGTTGTTGCGATAAAAATGAAGATAGTGAGGAGCATGACCCAATTGCATTTTTCAATAAATTTCTCATAGATGCTCGAGCTCAAATACAATATTCTTGAGAAACAAGTATATGCTTCATTCAAATCACTCGAAAGCCTTCGGGAATTATGTGTTACTGAGTCCCAAATAATAGCTTATGTTCCTAATTTTGTTGTGAAAGATGTACTAGTCCAAAGTGATGTTGAAGGTAAAAAGGGAAGTGGATGGAAAAAAAATCCCGCAGTATGATTTGGACATCAAACCCACGAAGTTGGTCAAGTTACTGAGGGTTAGCGAATTTTTTGACAGAGACAAATTTTCAAGCGTTGGGAATTAATTCTATTGGCACCAAAGTGATCAGAGTTGTTAATGAAGAAGGTCAAATCAAGTCCAAAAAGCATGTATTCAATACAAATTTTTGTGCTCGATTGGTATAAAGATATTGTACATTACATGTGTTTATTTTCTTGTCCAACTTCACTAAATAGAACAAAATACGCAGCTCAAGCTCAAATATCGACGATATGCTATAGTAGAAGCAAAGCTATAATGGAAAGATCATGTTGGTATTTTTACGTTATGTTTAACCGAAGGGGAATCCGTGAAGTCACCAAAGAATATCATGAAAGTTCGTGTCGAGGTCATTATAGATGGAATTTCACCGCTCATAAAATTATCAAGTTGGGCTTCTGCTGCCAACCATCTTTGCATATATTTATAGGCTAGTCGAAGTTGTCGTAAGTGTCGCTTGTTTGCTAAAAAAGAAAAACTTGCTCCATTACCCTCTCATCTAGTAATTATTGAAGAACCTTTCAGAAATGGGGATTGGATTTTATTGGAGAGATCAATCCACCGTCAAGTGGATAGTTCAAGTGGATTCTAACTGCCACCGATTACTTTACAAAATGGGTTGAAGCAATACCCACTAAGAAGGCGAATGACCAAGTAGTGATGAAGTTTCGGGAGGAAAACATTGTCGAGTAGATTCGGATTTTCAGTCAAAATTGTGACCGATAATGCTCAAGTATTCAACTCTGCTCATTTCATTAATTTCGTCAAACATATAATGTAATCTTATCACATTCCACATCATATCATCCACAAGGGAATGGATTGACGTAGTCTTCAAATAAGACATTGGTCGAATCTTGAAGAAGAAAATCACCGAGAATCAAAAGGATTGGGATATGAAGTTGAAGTTTTCCCTCTCGGGCAATTCGAGTCACTACCGGGAGATCTACCGGAAAGTCTCCCTATGAATTGGTTTATGGAACTCAAGCATTATTTCCTACTGTTGCTGCAAAACCGATGATTTCTTTCCTTCAAGAAGCTCAAGAAGAACCTAATGCTCGGTGAGAAGATTGAACAAAATAATGGAATCAAGTGAAAATATAATCAAATTCATGGATAGCTTGATTACTTATCAGAAAATATGAAGTCTATATTTGAAAAAAAAGCAAAAGAAGTTATCTTTCAAGCAGGAGATTTGGTATTGAGATGGGACACCAAACGAGAAGAAAAGGGGAATCATGGTAAATTTGACCCTCTCTAGTATGGTTCATACAGAATATCCGAGGCGAGGTCAAATAACACATTCGTTTTGGAAGATCTAGATGGAGATTCAAGATGTACTACTCCGTGAACGGGAAGTATCTAAATCATTATTTCCAAGCATTAAAAGTCATCATTCCACCATTGTAAATACTCGCATTACTCATTGTTCATATATCACCAAGAAATATTTGACTTCGTGCCCAATGGATAAGGCACTAATCCGCGGTCCTTAGCGCTTACGTGGAAAAAAAATCACTATCACCAAGTGGAGCCAAATGTTGTGGCTCGTTTGCATTTACCTTTGAAATATTTTTTAAAAACACCAAAAAACATATATGTTAGAAATGGTAAAATTTTGTATGTCAAAGAAGAATTTTGATTTAAATGTTGGTACATTAACATTACGTGATGAGATGTGAGGGTGGGTCGATACGGGCTATTCGTGTTTGAGTGCATAGTTCAAGAGTCGGACCGATGGGCGTCTCGTAACATTACACACTAGTCGTGTAGAGTCGGGCTCATTCACAAGCTCGGGAGAGACTAGCGCTACATAATTTCGTTTAATGCTAAGATGTCTTGAAGTTAAAATTAAACAATATTATCATTCTTCCAAGTTCAAGTACAAAGAAAGGCTCGTATCCATTTCACCCCGGATCCAATAGCAACTCGGGAGAAAAAAAATTGCACGAGGTTTATACAAAGGAGTGCCCCCCGCAAGAGAGTCTCGTTAAGTCCGCCCACCCGCAAATCGATGGTTGACATTAACTCGCAAACACTCTCTTCAAATTCCAAAAAATCGCTTAAGTGCCCCCACAAGTGGTTTCGAGGTTTCGATAAAGGACATTATGTGGTGATAGTTGGAGCCCACACCCTTTTACTTTTAAATCGGGAGAAAGCAAATAAATGGTGCATTTTCTTTAAAATAACTTAAGGGTTTTGGAGGAGGCGCAAAGGGGAAAATAGGGCGGTCAGGGATCAAAGCACTGAATTCAAGTGGAGAGATGGATGGCAAAGGTTAAATCACAAATCGCAAATCACAATTTTCAAAGGATAGGCATGGGGAGGTAAATGTTAAAATCGTCGAAGTGCAATATGCGATGGTGTGGCAAGGTGACGTGGAAAGATGATGTGGAAGTGACGTGGCAATGACATGGCAAGCCGACGTGGTAAATGACGTGGCCATGGCCCGCATACCGCACATCGCAAGTTTTAAAAGTTAGGTTCAAAGGGTTTGAGTTATAATCGTTGAAGTGCGATGTGAGATGCGGTGGGGCCTAATCACATATCGCAAATCACAAGTTTTAATGAATAAGTAGTGGAGGTAAGTATTAAATTCGTCGAAGTGGGATATGCGATGGCAAAGTGGGACCTCGATCGCATATCGCACATCACAAATTTTAAAGGTTAAGTGCTAAAGAAAAGTTAAAAAATAACGACATGCGAAGTGCGAAGTTGGGCGGATGCGATGTGGTTTAAAAAACGGAACTCCAGCAGGTTTTCAACTGTAGGTAAGGAATTTCTTGTGTTAAATCGCATCAGAGGAAGAAAGAAGGATTATAACTTAAATTCGGTGAAGAGCCTTGATAATGGAAGAAAGTTCGAACGCGGGCGAGAGAGACTCGGGTAAGTGACCCAACGTAGAGCAAAGGAGAAGAGAAGATGGAACATTGCAGAACACACAGAGGCATAGTCGTATTCGTGCGTAAGAGACATATAGTGGCATCGTGGGAAGCACAATAGCCGGGTCAAGTCGGCATTGAGGCATTGTTACGTAACCGTGCGACGTGCGCATCATAACCCGAAGGACACCTCATCACTTCGAGGGGACGCATCGACAACATCGTATTTATCAAAACGAACGATATTTCCAATTTCAATTTGTTTTTTTGGTATGATTGCATAAGTAATCTTAAAAAGTTTAGGTAGTTGATTAGTTTCAAGAATTTTAGAAGTTATGAACTAATTTGATGAATTTTAGTAGGTATAAATAAAGAAAATGGGTTCCGAGTTTTGGACCTCTAGATGATCGTTAATTTGGTACCGAATTTTCTAAGAAATAAATGAAAGAAGATCAAGTTTCCTACACCTTTTGATGTTGATATGTCTTTTCCGCGTTCGCTCCGTGTTTATTCCTCTTTGAATGAATTGAAGTAATTCTAGCATCGTCTCTTTATTACATCCGTGAGTAAGAGTTAAATAACCTCAATTTTTGTTCCTTCACTTCATCTCTTCTCCTTCACAAATTCTTCGGCGAAACTTTAAAGTAATAGATTTTGTATTTACAACATATTATTTTGAGTTTCTCTCTCTCCATGAATTTACTCTGAAACTTAAAAGTGATAGATTCTATTTCTCAAGATATCATTTTGAGTTTCCCTTACAGATTATATCGTATTAAGTAATCAAATTCCAAAGGTGTTAAACATAGGCCATTTAATATTGTAATTTTGACATACATTTACAAAATGTCTTAAGCATTGATACCTTACCACAAACTGAGGGATTGTTTCTTGAGATACAACAGGGTACAAAGGAGGAGGACTTGGCATTCATGGCTAAGGCATAACTCAACCATTGGAGGTTGTGTAGAGACCTCGGTATGCAGGTTTGGGGTACACCTAAGGAGAATTTTCTAAGGTGTCCGAAGCCTCCATGACATTTTTTGAAACCCTCGAGGAGAGAGAATGATGGAAACACTTTATCGTCATCTTATGGCAACAGAATTGCAGAGAGAAAGTTGAGGCAAGCTCTCATTTCCATAAGGACATCAAAGGTAAACAAACATTGTTGAACTCACCAAGGAAGAGGATAGATGGAAACACTTCACCATCATCCCATGGAAGTGCATATCGCAATAGAAGAGTTGAGACAAGCCTCATCACCATGATCACACCATAGACCACCAAGAAATGTATAACAAGTCTCGATATTAGTAGGTTCATTTTGATTATAAGCATGTTGCTAATCATGGAACGTAAATCATGGCATAAGAAAAACTTGTCGTTTTTTTTGGTTCACATAACCATGTGTTTGTTGAGTGTTGGAAAAAGAATGGAAGCACAAAGGAGGATGAGGCATGGAAAGCCTTCTCCACAGAAGGGAAAGAAATTGGTTAATAAGGTATGGAGTAAGAATACCTTTTGCACCCATTACAACCAAAGTGGCCATCAAAGAGCCATGTGTTTCGAGGCTCCATCCGGAGAGAAGACCTTAAGGAGGAAGTGTCGGTGCATGAATCAATTGGAACAGCTAGTCGACAAATGAATCCACCACATTCATGGTGGTCCTCTTTATCGAAAAATATGGTTTTCCTAGATGTGGTAGTGTATCATGGTCGTGTTTGTAAATCATATGTTGTTTTTTTAATAGTAAAAGTGATGATGTGTTTTCCATCGCTTTCGTTAAGCAACCATGATATTTCGGCCTTGTTTTGTAAATCATATGATGCATTTCTTTCATCTAAAAGTAATGATGTGTTTGCCATCACTTAGAAATGTGACAATGATGTTCTTTGGCCTTGTAATGATAGTCGGTGTGATTTCCATTTGATGTAAACTTGACAACCGAGTATGTAAACTTGTGGAAAGTATGGAAATTTTTGGGTCATAGTTGGTCATATTTGAGCATGTAATTTGCAAGAAATTGTACTACGAGATTTGCGCAGGATGCAGGTGTCGGCTTATCTCTTAAGGCTTCATATAACAAAGGTGAAGGAGATGGAAGGGTGACCTTTTTCAGACACTTGTGAGTGCGGACGCATTACATAGCAGCTTGTAGATTATCATCGATGCTTTTGGAGGACCAAAAGCTCCTCGTTTGGGGGAGGAATGATCCGTGGCTCTAGAGATGCACACGGGACAAAGAGGGCTTATGAAAGCTCAAAATTAGAGTAATATGAAGGTAGAAAACTCAGCTTCATATTGAATAGCTTGTTGCCCTTATCACAACGGTGTGAACGATGCATCAATCCGAGCTCGTACAAGAAAGTTAGAGCAGATTTGAAGTTAAGGCAAGGAAAGTGGGACCCACAACATGCCACATGGCATCCCGCTAAGCACGTGGGACCCACAGGGCAGCCCCCTTGGCTTTTGACACTTGGCGCTCCTCCATTGGTCCTCAACCTACATAAAAGACAAAACAAATATATTTAAAAAATAAAATAAAATAAAAAATAACCATAAAACAAATCATTAAAAATACATTGTATTTAAATGGTTATTATTGTTATATGGTTTATTATTAATCACATCCACATTACCATAAAATATATATATATATATATATATATATATATATATATATATATATATATATATATATTTTTAACAAACCATTTTATTGTACTAAGTTCAAACAAAAAATCATAATTCGTGAAAAAAAATCCAACGAAGGTTATAAAAAGGTTGTATTTGTTATGGAGTATGGCATAACCATGCCACGGTTATAATAATAGCGGTTATGCAATTACTAAGAAGAAGGTTGGGTCGGGGGCCGCATGGTGCGGACCCCTCCCACCTATTAGTATATGGTTATAAAACAATACGACCAAAATGGGGAGGTGGGATTTGATCCCCCGACCTCCCCTCAAACAAATTGTTGCATTTATCTGTTGCACTCGTTGGTGCATTTGTTGTGAAGTCCGCCCAGCTTTTTGATATAAACTCGTCATTTCATCAATGCGCCCGCGCAGGAGGATCAGCACGCATTTTGAGGTTTATTAATATTTTATGTAGGTGGAACCATGAACCATCATGCGACGTAGTGGAACCATGATTGAGCCTCATTTCCGGAGAGGGGCCAAAGTCCAAATGATCCAAAGTGGACAATTTTTATATGAATTTTACACCTCTTGGCAACACGAACCCTGATGGAAATGTTAGTTTTCGCCACCGAGGTCTCAATTTTTCGACCATATTCCGGATGAGGATGATCGTGTCAGATTTCGTGATGTGGACAGCAAATTTTTCGCCATTCAACGCGGCATGTTTGCGATGGTGCTTAGATCTAGCGATTGACCAACTTTATTCTTCAACCGCATTAGAGTTGAGGTATATGAAGTTTTGTTGCCATGTAATTCGTTGATTATTGTTGTAGGATTCTTTGTGTCATGTTGATTCCTCGCTTGATGTATGATGCATATTCTTCATGTTTATTTGTTGTTGTTGAGTCCCTTTTGATGTAAGATGTGGAATCTTTATGTGTATTAATGTGGTATGTATTTATCATGAATATGTCGATTTATGTCTAAGATGCCTTTTTTTCCTTGGCGGCGGGGATACTCTACCGTCACCATGGGTAAAGTAGTCATGCTTATAGGAGGTGTGTGATGAGTGAGAGTTCCTTGTAACAGGCACGTCTCGTGGAGAGACTTTTCCACCCATGATGATGGATTTTTCCTGCAGGTGACAAGTCAACATTTTTCCATGTAAACCATAACGATTTACAAGATCGAATGAAGCGGCCAACACCATCGAGACATCGAGCCCAAAGACGTAGTCCACACCGGACGAACCCATTATTAAACGTCTTGATTTTTGTTGTCCGATTGTTTGACATGTGTTCTTCTTTAATTATATCTGCATGTGTTCCTTAATTCTTTTGATAAAAATGTAATTCTAACACACATTAGTTAAAGTAAAAGGGTCCTGGTTAAAAGGGGTATCGTAAATTTGTCTTGGATCATTGAGATTCTCCGAGAGCCTAGATTTGACCGAGAGACGTAAAAGGGGTCAATTTTATATTGATCCGACTCGATTTTTCGCAAGGAACGTGATGGTGTATGTTGTTTCTTCATCCGAGTAGTTTATTTTCAAGTCATCCCTAGACTTGGAGGTATAAGGTGCATTATTTCCATGTGTTCATTTGATTTTTGTCGAGATGATGGTTTGCATTTGAGATCCATGTATGCTACTTTGTGAGAGGATCATTGTATGCCACTTTATGTGAGATATTGTTCCTTTGTCGTGTTGGAGGAGAAATTTATGAGTGAGGTTTCTTATTGAAGAATGTCTCATGGAGAGACATGCCACTCTAGATAAGCAAGTTCATCCCCGTATTGACAAATATTAAATCATATACTCATCATCTTCTTGCAAAAACTAATGAAGCGACCTCCCCACTTTCTCTGACACCGGGCCTAGATACGTAACCCACATTAGGTGAACTTCATTATCAAGTTGAGTGTGTTCTTTTATTTTATGGTTGTTGTTATGTTTCCTCTTCTTTAAAGTATGCACATGTGCTTTTTCCATACTCTTTCACATGTGCAATTTTGCTAACATCACACAAGTAAAATATCTTGGTTAATTCGGTAACCGAGAGAAAGCTCGGGATCAATTATATACAATTTTTGTTATATAGAATACATGATATCGATAGGTTTATCTATTTCAAATAATTCATATGTACCTTATTTTATTTCCCAGCAATTTTTATAACATCATTATATCACTTTTTTAAGCACATCATTACTTGGTTTGGGTCGTAAAGACTTGATTATACTGATGCAGTATCAAAGTTTAAATCCTTAATTAGTATACAAGAATTTCATATTTTGTTTCCTAAAAATGATGAGCATAAGGATATTATAGGTAGTGAGATGGAAACAAGATAGCAAATACAAAAGGTGGCTAGACAAAGTGGTGGTTATTATAGAAAAATGTTGAAAGAAACCTAGAAGGATAGCACATTGTTTATAACAAGCTTATGTCAAGTCAGATGACAATTTATAATATGTTATGATAGATTTATGACAAATTATATCAAGTTGGAAACAAGTTATACCAAATTGGTCATAAGTAAATGATAGAGATATTACAAGTTACTACGTGTAGATTGGTCATAAGTAGGTGACAATTTTCTTACCGAGTTGTAATAGACAATACCATTATATAGGTGTTACTGTGATTAATCCCTCTTGCGTACAAGAGCGATCTCCCTAGTACTCCAACGAGTAACTAGAAACAAAGATAAATTTGAATACCTCTTTCTTTAGATTATTTTTATCTTAAGATTATTATAACAAAGAAAGTAGATAGGACATGCTCCTACCTTGAAATCCAAATGTCCGATGTAGCCCTTTTTCATGTCGCTCCAAAGTAGTTCTCCAATGATAAGTAGAACCTGCAATCAAAGACAAGACAAATAAACAAATCATCTACAATATATAAAAATTAAAAATTACTAATCCAACTTAGTGATCAAGGAATCTAAGTATTTACATCATTCCCATGAATTCGTAAACAAGACAATGAGAAAAATAGATCCATATGTATTATCATAAATTAGAAAGAGAAATCTTACAACCCGATGCCTTGATGTTGTATATATTTCTCCGGGGTCCTAGCAATCGTTCTCCCGCATGATATTCCTTCCTCTCTAGAATAAAAAGCATGAAGTCATGGGCACAAAGGTGTGATCTTCAATGTGTCAACAACAACTCACTAGTATAGAAAGTATGCACTCTATGAACTCTCTTCAACTTAGAAACTATACAAATCGGTTTCTATCATTCACAATCTACTCCAAAGATCTCTAATCCCCGAACATGAAACTTGAGCTCAATATATAGGGATATTGAGGTAGTTTCAGCTTCCATAATGAAATGGATGTATTCCTCCCATGAAAGGATTTGAGTTCCTTTGGACCAAGGGATAAGCTCCATAACCGGATGGGTAAAGCTCGAATTTGCATGACTCTAGAGGCTTCTAGTTGCGGAATATTTGACCAACTAGGCTTATAGAAGTTACTTTTTTCTTTTTACTTTCTTTTCACAGGGGGTGTGCAGATTTTAGTGGAAAACGAGAGCGGCAACCATCGCGGCTAATGGAAGGATCATCGCCGCATGCGCAAGGGAAAGGCTAGTAAAACAAGCGAGTGCGTAGACTTTTACTGTTTTTACGGATCTTTTCTCCTATTTCCAAGACTTGATTCAGAACATGATACCTCTAAGGGAACATGATATGGATGGTGATAGACCCATATGAACAGTCAAATGTAATGGTGACAAAATGACGTGTAACATATTGCTCCCTAAAGTGCGAAGTCTAAATTTTTTTCTGAAGAGTGAAGTGCTTTATCATTCCGAGGATTGGATTGGAGATGTTAGTCGAAAATCCGTAAAAACATTCCATTAGGGGAATTTTGAGGTCTAAAATGTTGATCAACTAAGTTATCATCGATGTCAACCCAAGCAAAGACTAGGGTCTACCCCAATATTGCATGGGAATTTTGACCTACCAAATTAATATATTATGGGTCAAAAATTATTTTAATGGTTTCTACTTGTCGAGATGTTTCCGTTGATATATGGCACGCCACGTAATTCTTCACTGTTTGAGAGATATTCATGTTTGAAGTTTGTACCCCTAGATAGTGGGCTAAAAACCCCATGGGGTTGTGGCATGGGTCATTGAAAAGTCATAATTAATAATTTTAAGCTCATAAAAATTCTTCCCACATTCACTTGTTGAAGCCCCCTCTCAACCTAAGCATTTATATAAATTGTGATCCTCATGTCCTCCTTATGAAAGGGATTTCGTTATCCGAAACAGTCATCGTGGAATTTTTTCACTCTAATTTTTTTCTCACGAAGGTTCGAAAGCCGATATTTTTATGAGATGAAGTTGAAATATTGAGGAAGCTCATGTAAAAAATTTAGGTCAAGGTGTGCAACATTTTTCGAGATATGATCTCGTGGAAGTCGGTGTGCGAAGTGCGAAATTCATCTCAAAGAAGTGACCTTGGGAAAATCGTCATAACTCTCTCTCCGAATATCGATTAGAATTATGTAAAAAGTGACGAGATATTGCACGAATTTAGTTTTTTCTCTATTTATTTCAGAGCCGAATGAAGCAACAAAGTGACATGTGGTATGCCATACAAGTGCGCTCTACCGAAACCGATTCATACTCAGGGCATTGTGAGAGATTGGGCATAACTCTCCCTTGAAGAATCCAAATTGGGTCGGACTCGTGGCATTGTAAAGAAGACACAAAGGACTAATACAGGACCAAATATCACATATTGGGGTCCGAAATAACAGATACACCGAATTCAATATCGATCTCCTAGAAGGCAAGAAAAAGCTAGATCATGTGTTGTCAAAGGTTTCAAAGGACCGTGACTTTCTAGGGCGACAAAGCAAAGCAAGGTGCAAAGCAGAGGGTAGCATGAAAATAGCAAGAATCAACGTGCATAACAGCGAGCAAAAATTTCATCACATAAAGTCTTCAAGTGGGCAAGACCGCATACGCTCATTGTAAAAGTATCATTGTATTAAGTCATTGTAAAAATTGTACTTGGGTGTCTATCTACCAAGAGTTGAAGAGGCAGTGGTTTCGGGAGGTCTAAGTTCATCATTAGGTGGTTGCGTCATAGTTGGGGTTATGTTCTAGTGTGTCTTATTCTTCTACATCATTCTATATCATTGTAAAGTGGACCATTCTCCCCGGGTACTGCGAGTCTCGTTCTTCTTTTATTATTCTATAGGGTGGTAGGGTGGTCCTCGGTGAATTGTAGCTCATCGGGTGTTGGGGCATCCATTCGGTTAACTACTCGAAGAATCTCGAGTGTTGAAGTGTCGATCCCGAGTCGGAGAAGAATGCTTTTCTAGATTCTAGGAAGTTGGAGCTTCATTTTCAATTGGAGTTGAATATGTAAAGAATTATTAGAAAAGCATTAGGTGGTTTTTGTCCTAGAGTGGGTTTCCACCTTAAAAAACTCGTGTGCATTTGTGTTCCTTTTGTTTACTCGCTATCATTGTACAAACATTGATAATAATTGAAGATTAACTAATGCTCTAATTGAAAGGAATACTGATTCGTACTTCTCGTATTTCCAACATAAAATGGGCCTCCTAAGGAAATTATAAAATAATGAGTGGAATTAATAAAAATAAGATTTGATTACATAATCAAATTTTAGAGGAAAAAATTAAAAACTATTTTTCAACTTATCTCCCTATGGGTTTACCAAATTTCGAGCGGAAACACTCGTTGGATGAATAATTTGATTTCCCATCCAAGGAGCACAGCCCATGTTGCATACTTTCAATGGACACTCCTACATGAAAAATGAGAAATACATGAAAAAAGTGATTGTAAATACGTTTTTCATGTATTTCTCATTTTTCGTGTAGCAAGGTCCATCAAAAGTATGCAACATGGGTACTCATTGGATGAGGAATTAAATTTTTGCATCCAATGAGTACTCCGCACAAAATTTGAGTAAAAAAATAGAGAGATAAGTTGAAAAATACGAGCTGAAAAAGTAGTTTTATTATTTTATTATTATTTTTTTATATTTTTACTTTTTTACTCCAAAAATGGTGAATCATCCCCCATGGTTGACATCATCATCTTGAATCCTATTAGTTCTTATAAATTTTATTTTTGTTTTATGTTTTTTCTTTGAGGCCCATTTAGATCTCAAAAATTACCCTAATGAATGCAAATATATATCATCGCCGAGGTAGGCATTCCCATACTCATATCAAAACTAAATAAATGTTCGGGTACGTATACGGTTTCGAGATTACATCAAAAGTAGACATAGTAGGGATGCAGCCATCCGTCATAAGCGACCTACTATATCATGAATAATAAAAACTCCTCGCGAAACTGGATAGTAGAAACCAGATCTAAGGTGTTGATTTCAGTTTTTTGAACTAGTACGAATCTATCTATGCGATTGATTGTGTCGAAATCGAACATGGTAGAAACCACTTGATTACCGGTCAATGATGAGAACCGTTAACAAGCGTGAGAAAAACCATCGATAATGGCAATGGTCCTCAAAGTACTTCGATGCAATCTATGAAGTGTGAATGAATGATTTGCATTCGAACACTCATGAACCATTCGATCGAAGGTCTGATGAAAACCTATCGTTGAAAGGAGCGAGAAACCTCCCATTAGGGCATGCAAATCCCAAGGCATCCAGTTAAGATTCTAGATCATTTCTAGATAGTGGGTTGATGTCGATGAAAGTGACCCATCGTAGGAAAGCCTATGACACGAAACCATTAGATCAAGTTTTGAAGAAATTTTTCGCAAAAGACTCGACTCGGGGATGGTCGACGCAAATGGAGACAAATGTTTGCAATGAATGGTTTATTGAACTTTCTCTTGAACACATAATGGCTACTCGTAAATGGCTTGGCAAGATTTGACCTAAGATAATACCCTAAATCGACCGAATACTTTCAATGTGGTTCAATTAATTTTTAAACAAAAGATTTCCCAACCCAGGTACAAGTGTGACAAAGTGTCATGTTCAAGAGTGACATGTTGCTTTCTAAAATAAGGATGACAAATGGATTCCTTTTCTCTCTTTTTTCCCCCACCATTACTAGCAAGTACCTCTTTATCATTGTCAAGATTGAGGAGGATAACATTTTCTTGTTTGTGTAAGCTCATCCTTCAAATGAGACCATCTTTGTATTAAAATCGAACCCTAAGAAGGAGTGGTTTTGTCCTATTGTGATCGACAAGTCATGTACCGTTTAGTTTTAATGAGCCCGCATAGGAATAACTTGGTGTTTTTTAGTTTTAGGGAGTCGAAGAAAAACATAAGTGAACTCCATGGTTGTTATTTTTCGTAAAAATTTAGTCCTTCTAGCCCGAAAAAATGATAAAATATTGTAGGAGAGAACACTATTGACCATAATCATTCATCGTATACCTTTTCCGTAATTAGTCTAATTCGATCCCGCATAGAAGTAAGCCTATACCTGAATGGATGATTGTTCATTTACTTTAACGAGTTTGAATAGTCAAGTACTCAACGATATTTTCATGTTTCGAGATTCTAAAAAAGGGCTGAAAAAGAGGACTCTAGCGTTTTCACTATTTCGTATTTTTATAGAGCCCGAAAAAAGTGATAAAAGTGTACGTGATATCAAAATAATTATTTTCACCAAAATCTTGTATCTTGCACAAAAACTCGAAAAACTACAAATATATGCTCTCAAAAATTAAAAATAGTTTGATTGGACTTTTTAAAAGTAAAAAATAAATAAAATAATAATATTTTATTCATTTAAAACTACAAAAAGGAGTTAAAACAAGTCATTTTCACCTTTTTTGTTTTTCATAACGGAAGCAGAGAGAAATTTTGGCCAAAAAATTCGGAGCCGATATCGAAGAACCGACTAATCATTTCGAGAATCGTCGAATCAGGTAATCCACATCATCATTGTCTTTGTTTTCATCCATTTAATTTCTTATTTTAAGCTTTTATGGCATTTTTTAGAATGAAATTATGTTTTAAAATCCATCCTCGGGGGTGTGCGTTCTATGTGCGAAAAGCTGGCACCCCGATGATTTTTGGAAAAAGAAAAAATCATCGGCCCGCCACGGGTTCTATGTATGATGCGTGTGGAAAAACACACCGTGTAAACACGGAACCTACGTAGGCGTCATGAGTTTTTTGAAAAACCTAATTTTCTCCACAAAAAATGGTTCAAGTTTCCTCCAACCGATTTCTAATGTTTAATTTGTTGATTTGAAGGTCTTTAATCATGTTGGAATGGCGGGAACGAGAACATGAACTCATGGAAAACGAAGCCATGGATTATCCGAAAAACCATGCGTGCATTAAAAAATTGTGTCTTATCCAAGTTCGGGGTGATTCAAGGCGGAAGGCACAAGTTGATTTGTTGACTTGGCTTCTAAATGATGGGATGTGCAAGATCAATGTTTCATAATTGGGGGACCATCGGCCTGTGTGATCTAGGCCGTAGGACATTTACTTCCTTTACCGGGTTTCCTTGTAGAGAAAATTTTCCTTATTTGGGACTAGACGAGGGAGGTATTCCCACTACTAGCTACAAGGCCCGCGCATTGTAGCAATAATTCAAAAGCTAAAGGACAGTCACACATAGAAATCAAAACTATTGTGTGACCGGAACTCAAAATCATAGCATTCATAGTTACCAAGTTATGCGGGAGTGCAGCTCCTCATGTGGCAACCAAAGCACAGATGCAAAGCGTAGTTGATTTTTTTCTGCAAGGGACAATATTCAACCGGAGTGAAGGAGTGTTGGCAACATATGAAGGCCAACTCACGAGAGCCGAGGATGGGAAGCTAAAAAACTTGTGTATGGTGCCATTATTATCTCTTTTCTCTAGAGAGGATCCCACTTCTTGTACCCGAATGGACTACGGTGCATCCCGGAAGTCCTCATGAACCTCGTATGGTGCATTGGGTAGAATTGATGGCTCGCCATGGAGGCGAAGGTGTCCCGGTGGTTCAGCTCACTCCACATTATTTCTCGTGCCTCGTGAATCATATCTTTAGAATTGAATATTTTTCCTTATGCGATGGATTATAGAGGTGATCCTAAAACATCTCTACCACTAGGGGCATGAGTGGGATGAGACAGGGTTAGTGAATCGTTTTGAAGTTTTTAATATAATTTTTATTTGATTTTTATGGTCCAATAATGATAAAAATTTAAATGCGGATGTTGGTCCAACATGACCAAGCAATG
Organism: Pinus albicaulis; assembly: GCA_034641835.2. Classification (NCBI taxonomy): domain Eukaryota; kingdom Viridiplantae; phylum Streptophyta; class Pinopsida; order Pinales; family Pinaceae; genus Pinus; species Pinus albicaulis. Next base: position 279,837 of record JAXQQM020090283.1, read on the forward strand.
CTTTGTCGTTTTTGACGGACAAGATGCACAACCCATAGTAGCCCCACAGATGATGCAATGTATATTCCGGCGAGATGGAGCACAACCTTGAGAGGTTTACAAGTGATATTCCCGAGACAGAACCAATGATATACCCCTCTCAAGCTCCGAGACATGTGATTGGTGTCCCAACTCCACTCAGAGATTTCTACGCAAGGTGGTCCGTGCTATAGTCTACTACCATGATCATCATTATGGATAGTTGATGGTCCGTTGTATCTTAAGAAACAATCCCCTTTTCTATAGTAAGGAATTAGTGCTTAAGAAAATATATATATATATATATATATATATATGTCACACGTAAATATTATATCAAATGGTATTTGTTTAATCACCTTCGTAAATTTTATTATAAAACCCTCAAGAACCCGATGCGATAAATTCTTCGCAATGCCATTATCTCGTTGATATTAATTGGATTAATAAGAAGAACATGAAGGAAGGAAGCCCAAACCGATATCGTCGATAAACAGAATCTATCACTTTAAACTTTAGAAGAATTTTATGTCACGAAATATTATATCAAATGGTATTTGTTTAATCACCTTCGTAAATTTTATTATAAAACCCTCAAGTATCCGATGCAACAAATTCTTCGCAATGCCATTATCTCGTTGATATTAATTGGATTAATAAGAAGAAAATGAAGGAAGGGAAGCCCAAACCGATATGTCGATAAAACGAAATCTATCACTTTAAACTTCGAAGAATTTTATGAAAGAGGAATAGTTAAAATGAAGGAGCGACCATTAAGGATATTTAACTCTTATTCACATTTGTAAAAAGAGACCCGTAGCTTCATTACTTCATTTTATTCAAAGAAGAAAAATAAAAAAATTGGAAAACCGGAAAAAATATCAAAAAGATGCAAGAATCTTGATATTCATTCATTAATCATCGAAAATGAGTACAAAATTTACGTAGTCCAAAGGTACAAAACTTGAAACCTTTTCCTTTCAATTATTTCTCTTTAAATACAATGTAAAGGAGTTTTTTAATTGTTGAAACTACTCCTAGCTTCTCAAACTACTTGAAACTTCTTAAACTACCTATTGCACATCATCGAAATGTCTTATTACAATTACATTCTCTTAACAAAGATAAAAATAAAACTTAAATCCTAATCTACTTGCCAAAAATGAATTGGTCCCGCTCGCTACTATATTCTCTCGGATTTGCCGACTTGTCTTTCTTTGAAGTTGAGGGATCCTTAGGTAGAACAGATCATTCAAGCTCGCATTTCTTCCACACTTCAATGTTTGTCTTGGGTGAGTTAATCGGCCTCGTGGTACTCCATTCTAAAGGTAGTGATCCCGGTGAATGTTGGTCTCTCCATAAATAAGGTCTTCACCAACCATAATAGCTGAAAAATGCCTCCGAAGAAAGTTAATAATTTCTGCTCCTTTCGTAACTGAGTCTTCTCATGAGTGTTATCCACCTTGATTTTTGCTAATATCATTAGTGGTTCATAAGAATCCCGTGATAAAAGATCGCCCTGCAGGCCCCGACATGATGGCAATCCCGCCCTTGCTCTTTTTTCATATAGATTGTCAAACTTGTTTATCGCTTCCTTAATATATGTCAACTTCTTCTCGGTGGTCTTCCCCGCAATCATTTTTAACAATCAATTTGTTAATCTCTACAAAAGATATAGAATCCTATCTTTAATCTCATTTTCCTCTAACTCTTGATCGGGTCTTTGAATCAATAAATTTCTTTGCCCAAATAGCTCTGTTCATTAGCCGTTTCCTTGTCCCGCCATAACTCTGCTCCTCCAAAATCCATGATAATGCTTTTTCTTCTCGATACAATAGTCGAAGGAGATCACCAAGCTACTTTCATTTATTCGATGATTTCATTGCGTATGATGTCCTTAGCCTATATCAAATATATATTTCCCTTCCAATTTCTCCTTTAGACTCTTAATCTCGACGATCAAGCCTGTTTGGCGATCAGTCTCCGTATTTGTTAATCTCCATCCTTGGCTTCGCATTATTTTTGTTACTGTATCCGGATCATTTTTTGTCCTTTTCGAGATCTTTCTCTTCCATCTTCATTTTAGTGTTCAACCGAGATATTTGTGTTGCTGGATCATCATTACCGCGATGGAAAAATGATAGTGTAGGAAAGAGAATCAATCCGATTTTGTAATGACACCACGCGCTTTCCTTCAAATTAGTAATTTCTTCTTCTTCCGCAAGAGCCGCCGAAGAAGGATCTCTTTCTGCTTTCCACTTCTTTCCACCTCTACCGCCATAGAATGTTCTCCCGTAGGTAACTTCAACTTTTTCTTCAACACGAGAATTTCTCGATTTCGCACTTTGGCAGCATACTTCTCGCACAACAGACCCGTCATTTAGATCTACTCCAATATTTACAATTATCTTCTTGAGTTCTTCATTCGATTGTCGTTAAAGCCTCGAGTTGGCTTCTCTTTCTCCAATTTCGGTCTTGCTTTATCACCTTTCCTGGCACAAGTTTTCGCCTCTCAAGAGCCATTGCATTAATTTTGGTCAAATCATTTACCATCGGTTGACCTTTATTTGCATATGTAAATTTACTTTATCGAGCGAAAGGAACATGTCTTACATCACCGGCTAAATTTAGAGTATTGAAATTATTTTATGACCCTATAGCGAGTAGGGTGAGAAAGAGAAATCTTAAAGCGATCTTATTCAAGATCCATGGCGACCAGAAATCTTGTTTGATGCGGAGTTATTTGATACTCAACCTCGTGCCTCCATGTGCTAGCCTTCATCCTTTGATTTCTTTCAACAATCTAAGAAGTTACTTGTTTAATCAAAGGTACCGTTCCCGAGCATCTTCTTGATGAGGCTAGGACATTTTTCTCATCTCCTAGTTGAAGTGAGAAACGGGTTGAACACTTGCTTTAAGTCTTCATTGAATTTTGTCCTCTTTTCGGATGCTTTGCTTCTCATCTTTAGAATCTACAAATATGCCTCTTTACTCCTCTTTCTTGATTTCTCGCATGTGATCCCGAGTCTCGTATATTTGAGCCAAAAACTCCCGCAAAACCTTTATTTTCTAGCTTCTCTATGTCGGTCCGGCTTTCATGAACAAATGTTGAATAACCATTTTCAATTCTCTTATTTGAAATCACTTTGCTGGGGTCATAAAGCCCACTTATCTCCCCTAGCGCATGACTCGTATTCCATGTAACATCATACTAACTTCATCTACTACTTATATCATGTTGACTATAAACGGACCGACGTACATAGGTAGCTTAAACATATGACCCTTTTCTCGAAGGTACAAAGTGTATTTGGCCAACATTTAAACTTTTTCTAATGAACTCTAAAGAAAATAATCTCATAGGCACAAACATAGGAAGCACTATGTGGTTCTACCCCAACCTCCACAAAATCTAATATCTCATGTCAATAGTCTTCGTAAACATACCAATCTCCAAACTTACAATTTGCCTCCCAGCTCAGGGAACTCTTGAGCCTTTGGCATGAAACATGGGGTAAATTTAGCATTCAACAGAATTTTATATGCAGTATACATCAAATGATTTTTCAAAATCAAAACGGCACCCTCCTCATTCTATTCCTCTCTTACTACATCGGTCAAAAACAGCTATTGACTACCTCCTTTTATTTACATCCATGATATTTAACCCCAAATGCAAGAATTCTTCCACATTTTGATATAAAAAGAGGTAAATGATAAGAGAGGGGAACACGAATGACTCGGTGATTGATAAACTCAAGGAGTTGAGTATTTACGAACTTCTCGCCAATATGAAGGAATATCCGAGACTACCCCTAGCTTCATCATCAATGAAAACATTCCCGAAATTGATTTGTCAATTATGTTGTCATCTTATTTTCCCAACCATCTTTGGCGTACACCTCATAGTACCGGCTAAATTTAACGTACGAAAACTGCATGGAGAATTACTTTGTTGCCGTGAAATTACAAACCACTTCGTGAGTTGGTCTTGAGGAAAATTACAAATTGATTGAATTCTTGGCCTGCAAGACTATCATAATGTGCTATCAATGACTCTTCGGTTGAATTGAACATAAGACTCGACTACCTGGGTAACATAGGAGCTTGACGAATTAACAAGGTTGAGACTTGTAAGATGTTCTCTCGAGACAATTCATTACAAATCATTTTCTAGGGTACATAATAGACACTAGCTAGCTGGCACAAATTGAAAAAGTTGTGTTCTTGGAACACATGCCAAACAGACACCCGTTTTAGCCATGGCATAGAAAATGGGACATGTTTTGGTCATTCGTACGAGACTTGTTGATAGAATTTAAGGTGTTCTAAAGAGCACACAGGTGTCCGGATATCCCTCTTAGTGTCCATGAGAGGAATATGGTTGGATGAGCCGTGAAAGAGATGAACGGTCTGCTAGCCATATCTCCGGTTAGGGTGGCGAACAACGACGAGGTGGCGGACAAGAATGGAAGACACAAGTGCGATCAAATTGACAAGAACGGAGCAAATTACAATAGTCTTGCGAAAATAGGAACCGATTTTAAATAGGTGGTGCAGGTTTTTATGAATCAAATGTTGAGTTGACATGCCAAAATACCATTAAACGATGCGCACTACGACATGGTTGGAGTACATGCACCAACCAGCGCGTCACGTCACTTTGCGGGAGGCCTCAAAGGTACGGAGCACTCATCGGGTTCATGCCTCATAGCGCTAATCCTGACCGCAAATCTTGATCGGCACCTCGAAGCTCAATCGGGGTCAACTACGGAGGCACCCTCTGCTGCGGTAACGCGTGCGTCGAATGTGCCCGCGCGGCTGGCCGCTTTTATCTCCCCGAAAAACAAATCTTGACGGATCCCGCTCACATACTTAGCTCGCTGGGCCATTAGCGGAACACCGGGACCCATCTTCACGAATATTTTAAAGTATTGAAAGTAAATTTATACAAAACCGGCTACATACTGAGTTAAAGTATGAGAAACTTGTACTTTAACATACATTTTTCATATTTTTCCCATTTTTTTGTTTTTTTGAAAAATTAAAATAAAGGATATTGCAAATACGAGCCACAACATCTAGCTCCACCCGGGGATAGTGTTTTTTCCATGAAACACTAGGAAATTGCATATTAGTGCCTTCACTTAGGGATGGATTCAAATGTCGTTTGATGAAATATGAACAATGAGAACACCCAATATGTCCTGATGGTGGACCATAAAATCTCAATGGTGGAAATAATGTTTTAGATACTTCCCATTCACGGGCGGCCTCTATTGTTTCTCCATAAAGATTCTCAAACATGAATGTGTTATTTTATGTAACCTCCAGCAATCTTGTATGGGCCATACCGGAGTGGGATAAAACTTACCATGTTTTCCCTTCTCTTCTCTTCGGTATCCCATCTTAATACCAAATCTCGGCTTGCGAAAAGAATCTCTTTTGCTTTTCTATCAAAAATGGACTTCATATTTTCTTGATAGGTGATCGAGTTTTCCCCGACTTTGTTGTTTCTCTCACTTGATTCTATAACCTTGTTCAATCTTCTCACCAACGCATTAGGTTCTTATCGTTCTCCTTAAAGAAAATAAATCACTTTGGTCTAGCGAAATGAGTAGGAAATAAAGCTTGAGTACCATAAAGCAGTTTCTTAAGGAGACTTACCTCGTAGATCTTCTAGTAGTCACTCTTACTTCCCAAAGAGAAAATGTCAATTTTGAATCCCTAATTTTTTCCGATTTTCATTAATTGTCTTCTTCAAGATCTTGACCAATGTCTTGTTAGAAGATTCATCTATCATTCCCTTGAGGATGATATTCTATAGAACGAGATAGAATGAAATTATATGTTTGACAAAAATTAATGAATGCTGCCGAATTGAATATCTAGGCATTGTCGGGCCACATTTTTGATTGGATACCCAAACACGCTCGAAAATGTTTTCTTCTAGAAACTTCATTACCATCTGGTCATTGGCCTTTCTTGTAGGTATTTCCTCCATCAACTTTGCCCATCTTTAATTTCGGCAGCTACAAAATCCACGAGTCGGCTCCCACTTGATGGTGGATTGATTTCCCAATAAAATCTAATCCCCATTGCCTAAAGTTCTTCCAACACCGGGAGAAGAGGTAGTGGAGCTAACCTTTTCTTTTCCGCAAATAATTGACATTTCTCGGCAAATTTCTAACCAATCTACTTACATCAGCCAGCAAACAAGGAGCCATTAAAAACTCCGATTTGAGGATTTTATGAGCAAGTATACCTTCCAACTATAACTGTGCACTCCACATAGATTTTCATGATATTCTTTTATAACTTCCATTGATTCACCTTTCCGTCAAACACAACAACAAAATGCCGCTGGATCCTTCCAATATAACTTAGCATCCAATTATGACATATGGCAGAGATTTGAGTTTAAGAGCTCAATATTTTGTTATGTTCAAAGTGAGGTTGGGAAAGAGAGAAAAACATAAGTAATGAACAATATCCTTATACCAATCAAAGTAACACAGGAACTTGTATTTAATTGTTGTCTTTGTACTCGCTTCTCCGACCGATTTCATCACTTGCCTTCATCTAAAGGTGCCATCAAATTGAATTCTCGAAAGCTTGAACATTTGACTCTATCAAATCGTTTTTCCAAACCTTGACCTTTGACTAATTTGGTAGGTTTGATATCTAATTCATAGTCTTGTATCTTAGCTATCCATTTTCCTCTTTTACCTTCCACATCTCACTTTGAATCAACACATCTTTCACCATGCAGTAGTTAGGCACATAAGAAACCATCCGAGGCGCAACACATAAGTCCCGAATGCTTTTATTGCTTTATCTAAAGCATACACTTGTTTTTCCAAAATGTTATATTTAACTTCTCAAACGATCACGAGGAATTTAATGAAAAATGCCACGGAGGTTGTTCTTTGCCCTCTTTCATTCTTTTGCAACATCACAACAACAATGGTAAGTAGGTGATGCAAATGAAAATATTTGAAAAGCCTTTTTGATAACTACGGGTCGATCGGAAATGTGAGCTTCCGGAAGGTCTTCTTTAATCCTAGCAAAGGATTCTCTAGCACCCTTGCCCCACTTTTACTTATGCATTCTTCTTCAACATATTTGTTATGTTTCGAGCAATTTCGACGATAAATTGGGACAAATATTCTTAGGGAAATTTATTTTTCCTAGAAACCTCTAAATATCCTTTTTACTCCTAGGCAAGGGAATTGTCTCGAATAGCTTCAACTCTTGTTGGATCAATTTTCTACTCCGTTTTGAAACTATATGTCCTAACAACTTTCCTTCCTCCAAGGAAAATAAGGATTTTTTTGGGATTCAATGACAACACAAAGCTTTCTCTCGCATTTCAGAGAAAGCCTTATGCAAAATTCTCCTAATTCATCATCCGAACTCTGAAAAAATAGTTACATCATCCAAATATATGACTACAAACTTATCACCCACAAATGCTATGTCCATTGCCCTTTGAAAAGTGCCACACTGCATTCATCGGAGCCAAATGGCATTCTTGCATACGATGAACGTTCCCCAAGGTGTGGTAAAATATGTTTTCTTTTGATCTTATTTTTTCAACGAGCTGCCTCAATTGTGTCCAGGAAGAAACCACCAACCATGAAGACAGGTCTATATGCTCCGATGCACTTTCGTAAACATAATCCCACAGACATGAGGTCAAAGGATAAGTGTCTTTAAGTGATACCCTCGTTTAAATTCTCGAAGTCAACACATAGCCTTATCTCTCCATTCTGCTTTTTCTTCACGAGGAACTAAGTTAGAAACCCAGTCTGAATGTCCTCAAGTGGGACTATAATCCGCAACAATTTCTCCACTTCCTTTTCAATTGGAGCAAGGAGAAATGGATTGATCTACCTAAGTTTTTGTCCGTAAGGCTTGAACCCATCCTTCAATGGTATCTTGTACTTGAATAATATCCATATCATATGTTTTCAAATCCTCATAGGACCATGCAAATACATCCATATATTTTTTGAAAAGATCAATGTGTACCTTTTCGTGCACTCTTAGGGACACCTCTCGAATAACTTGACAAACTTGGACTCCTATTGAGTTGCAGATTACAATATTCCATCTCACCCTCTTGGAGATACCTTCTTTTGATCCGGTGCTACATCATTGAATCAAATAATATTTCGAACTAATCCTCTCGACAATATATTGTCTTTCGCTTGGATTATTTTCGATCGGCTATTGATTGCTTAATATTTTTCAAGTCTTCATTATGATCGATCGATTTCACTTTTCTTGATACGATTTCACTATCTTCAAAGTTTTCAATCATTGTCGAAATGATTTATCTTCTCATCATCTTCAAAAACCTTCCAATGCTTAACATTTGTCGGGGAATGGAGGGTCTATACCTCAACTAAATCTCATACCCGGTTTTCGGATTTATAGGTGGCTTGAAAGTCTTAGATACAGCGCAATAGATACACCATTCTTTTTCTTCTCTTGGAGTGATTTACGAAGATTCAAATCTTCAAAATAATTCTCAATCGGGTCATAACTTCATTCCTATATGATCTCTGTTGCTTGTATGTTTGGTTTGACAAATATTTTTAATATGTCTTATACAACTCATAATCACGAAAAATGGAAGTACAATGGATTCCCATTTATTTATCGGTTGAAGACTCAAAATTAATTCCTCGTACTCGGTTACATGTTTGTTGATTCAAAATCAAGTTTAAAAGAAAAAGGCAAAATATTACCTTTTAGAGATATCAATAAAAATCCGGCTCTTTGTGCCATATTTTGAATAGGCACCATCAAAATAACACTTCAAATTTTGTTTAGAACTGACTCATTATGTACAATTGTTGAAGAGAACGACTTCTACGGAGTCTTGACCAAACTGCATCTTCATGCGGCATAAAACAAGAAATATCTTCTTTCTCTTGGCCATAGATAGGGAATTTCACTGCATCTTTCTTTGTGGTAGTTTTAACAATTCTTATTTCTCTGTATAACCTTGTTTCTTACATTGAACATAAGAATAATAGCATATGTGAAGTCTAGTTTTAAAACATCCAAGCAGCTCCCAGAGATATGGACAAAAGCATACCAAATCTAGCCTATGTACGCAACCACACAAATTTCATTACTGATACTTTTTTTGGGCGGAATTTGGGCCGAGACTCTACCATGTCTTTGATAAGACCAACACACTTCACCCTTTTTGAATCAAATGAATATAAGTCTAGGGCTTAGTAATTTGTAAATTCAATTCTTTCCATACGAGATAATGGCATAAGGTTATGTGAAGCACCCGAGTCCAACATAAAAATTCTTGAATAATGAAATCATGAAGAAAAAGTGATATATAAAATGGGGGAACATAAGGAATCTACCTCCTTCACATGTGGAGCAAAAGTGATCTGTTGGTTTTCCCTCTTGAAAATTCACGGTATCACCAATATCCCATCAGAGACTAGAGAAATAATGAATTCTTCAATCTCCTTCTTATAACTGGTGTCGTAGCTAGCTCGAAGGGGTACTTGTATTTGACCTTTTCTAGCTCTTTGGCCCGAAGGTTTTGATTTTTTTTGACAATCTTCTCAAGTTCTTCTTGATTTGCTAGGATTAATGCACCGTTGAACTATAGGTAAAGCCTCCAATTAATAGTGTCAGTAGACTTATTTTTGGAAGTCTCGGCTGTTGTTTTTTAGTTCCACTTGTTGTAGTTCATAGGTTGTTTCCCATTATCACATTTGTTTCTTGATTTCTTTGATTGTCGATCTCGTGGAGAAAGGCCAGCTCTTTTTTGTTCTTCATCATCCTACGTCCTTGATCTATTTCTTGATCTTAAATCATATTTTTATGCAACTATTTTTGGCATAAAGTACGTAAGTGTCTACGATAATCAACCATCTCTTCTTGGTCAAAGGACTCGGCTTACTGATGACACTCTTCTTCTTCTTCATCTTCTTTCATGTCATGGCGGATATACGATCTTCAACTTCCCTTTGATCATATTTAGATGGTGACGAGGGTATTACTTCTATGTAGAGTGGTGCTTGAACTTGATCTTGATATTTTCTCTCCTACTGCCAGATTTATAGGGGCACTTTCTAAATTGAGGGATTGAAAACTCCTCTGTTTTGTTGTGCAAGCCTTTGGGGTTCTTATTCTCTAACTCCATATTCACTAAATTATTTGAAAAAAATCTTGATAACCTTTTTCATGTCATCGATCCTACGATCTGTGGTGATTCTTCTTTGGTCTTGCCTTTCTTGAGATGACTTCTTTTCTTGTGTTTTCCCCGTGGCGATCATGTTTGCTTCAATTTCCAAAGCATCGGTTTGGATTTTCTCAAGTAGGAGATATCCTTTCTCTTACGGTGAAACTAAAATCTGACTCAAAAACTCCAAAACTACCCTTGCTCCAACGGGAGGAGGTTTCATTTATGTGGGTAAACTATTATACAATTTGTTGAATATTTTAACAAATCATTCTTTTTTTCATTAGGAATTTTCTTGATTGCATTAAACTCAGTTAATGAATAACCATGATCTCTTTTTTCACCCCATCTTTGAGTGAATTGTGTCTCTAATTCCTCCCAATTATTGATTGAGCAATTCGGAAAAACCTTTAAACCATTTTATTGCCTCTCCTTTCGAAATTTGTAGAAAAGTATCATCACTACATCAAGATGTTCAACATTTAAATTCTCGGCATAAGTGAAAAACAATGGCAAGTGTTGTTACGCGGTAACTTCATCTTCACCCAGTAAAAGCGAGAAGTAACCGAGGTATTCTTGGGGCATGGAATTCATAGGTTGTGGGAGTTAATGGTGCATACATGTTCATCGAAAGCAAGGGGTTTGCCATGTTTATGCTTTGGTTAACAGCTCCTTGATGGTTAAGGGTTTGTGAACCGATTGTGGATGTGGATGAATGGGGTGAAACAAGCGGTATAAGGAAGAAAAGGATTGATGAACAATAGCGAGAAGAACCGGCAACTATGTTGGTTGAGAGCGTGACGAATGTGAGATGAAACGGACTCGAGAAGATTGTTCCTCTAACACTTTTTTTTCTTGAAAATGAATTTGGTGGGGAAAAGGATTCTTGTTCCAAGAAAAAATGAGTTTAGGAAATGTCCTTAGATGAAGGGTTATGTGAACTACTTGGGAATTGTAGGCGGTGTAGCATCGAGTGTGAAAGCGTTTTTGGTTTACGAGCTTTTCTAAAAACCAATTTTTAAGGATACGATAGAATAGGAGCTTTTTATTGTGAGATATACGACAATGTATGTGGCCTTTTATATGCAGTGGAATAAAACACGAGCGATATTTTCTCCTCTCTGAAAAACCAAAGGAAATATGATGACAAAAACCTAGGGAATGAACTTCACTTCTTCATCCTGATAACGACGTAAAGTTGTATCTTAAGAAACAATCATGGTTGTGGTAAGGAATCGATTAACTCGAAGACATTATTATATATATATATATATATATATATATATATATATATATATATATATATATATATATATATATATATATATATATATATATATATATATATATATATATATATATATATTTCTAAAAAATATTATATCAAATGGTCTTTGTTTAATCACCTTAAGAAATTTATTATAAAACCCTCGAGAATGCGATGCAAAAAATGCTTCTGCTTGCCATTATACGCTAATATTAATTCAGGTGATAAGAAGAACATGAAGGAAGGAAGCTATGTTTGATATGTCGATAAACGGAATCTCACTTTAAACTTTAAATTTTATGAAAGAGGAATATTTAAAATGAGGAGTGCCCATTAAGGATATTTAACTCTTATTCATGTAAAGACTCGCGGCTTCATTACTTCATTTTATTCATAGAAGAAAATAAACAAATTGGAAAGCTAGAGAAAACATATCAATAACAATAGATGAAAGAATCTTGATCTTCATTCATTAATCGTCATAAAATTGAGTACAAAATTTGCGGTAATTCGGGTCCAAAACTCGGAACCTTTTCCTTTCAATTATTTCTCATCTGATGGCAGGTTTGCAACTATTTGAAACTACTCCTAACTACTCAAACTACTTGAAACTTCCCCAAACTACCTATTTCATATCATCGAAATGTCTTATTACAAATTACATTCTACTTAACAAGATAAAATAAACTTTAAATCCTAATCTATTTGTTGAATATCAATTGGTCCTATTCTTTTTATGTTCTCGGTTGTTGACTTGTCTTTCTTTTTGATTGAGGTATCCTTAGGTAGAGCAGTCATCCAGGCTGCGGCTATTCCACACTTAAATGTTTGTCTTAGGTGAGTTAATCATTCTATGGTACTCCATTTCCAAGGCGATGATCTACATTGAATGTTGGTCTCATAAATAAGGTCTTCACCAGCCATAATAGTGAAAATGCCTTTGAAGAAATTTAATAATTGTTGCTCTTTCGAGGAATGCGAGTCTTTAACGATGTTATCCACCTTGCTTTTTGCTAATATCATTAGTGGTTCATAGAGAATCCCATGATAAAATGCGCCTCCAAGGCCGACGCCAGTGTCAACCCTGCCACATCCCTTTTTCATATAGATTGTCAAACTTGTTTACAGCACCATGTATACATCCTTCTTCTCAATGATCTTCCTGCAATCATTTTTAACAATCAATTTGTTAATCTCTCTGACGCATATATAATCCTATCTTTAATATCATTTTCCTCTAACTCTTGATCGGTATTTGAATCGATAGAAATCAACAAATTTCTTTGCCCCAAATACCTCTTGTTAATAGTCTTTTTTGTATGCATATAACTGCTCCCTCAAAAATCCATGATAATGCTTTTTTCTTCGATACAATAGTCAAAGATCCCAATGCCATTTCTTCAATGATTTCATTCCGGATAAAGTCCTTAGCCTATATCAGAGATATATACCTTCGAGTTTCTCCTTTAGACTCTTAATCTTAGCATCGGTTGTTTGTCATCACTAATACATTAATCTCCCCATCCTTGGCATTTGCATTATTTTGTTACGTATCAGTTTCATTTGTGTCCTTTTGAGATCTTTCTCTTCCATCTTCGGTTCGGTGTTCAAATGAGATATTTGTGTTTCTGGATCATCATTACCATATGGAAAAATGATAGTGTAGGAAAGAGAATCAATCTGATTTTTGTAATGACAGTTTCCTTCAAATTAGTAATTTCTTCTTCTTTCTAGTACACTGAAGAGCTCTCTTTCTCACTTTCCACTTATACTGCTGCCATATAATTTTCTCTGTCATCTTCAATTTTTCTTCAACACAAAAATTTCTGATTACTAGCACTATTGCTTAACCCATTGTGATTTGTCATTTGGATCTACTCCAATATTTACAATTATCTTCTTCATTTCTTCATTCGTGTTTTAAAGCCCTGAGAGTTATCTTTCTCCAGACTTTTGTTTTTCTTTATAACCTTTCCTAGCTTTGTTTTTTTTTTAGCCTTAAGACCATTTCATTGGTTTTTGGTCAAATCATTTACTATCGGTTGAAGCTATTTATATATAAGTTACTTTATCGAAAAGGAATCTTTCTTACATAAACGATTAAATTTACAATACGAAATTATTTGATGACCTATAGTCATGTCATAGGGGTGAGAAAGAGCAATCTTAAACTGATATTTCTCAAGATCCATAGCCGCTCTTCAATCTTGTTTGATCAGGGTTATTCTTTGATACTCGGCTGTGCCTCCATCTTTAGCCTTCATCCTTTGATTTCTTTCAAAAATCTGAGCAATTACTTGTTTAATCAAAGGTACTGTTCCTGAGCATCTTCTTGGTGGTGGGACATTTTTTCTCATCTCCTAGTTGAAGTGAGAAACCGAGGTTGAGCTTGCTAAGTCTTCATTGAATTTGTCCACTTTTCAGCTCTTTGCTCCTCATCTTAGGAATATACGAATGTATCTTTACTCCTCTTGCTTGATTTCTTAGATATGATAGAATTACGTATATTTCGGAATATGAGAACACCGCAAAACCTTTATTTGCTAGCTTACGCTGTTCCAATCTTTGCTTTCATGAACAAATGTTGAATAACTATTTCAATTCTCCAATTTGAAATCACTTTATGGGGTTCATAAGCCCACTTATCTCCTAATATCAAGTGCATTCCATCTAACATCATACTAAATTCATCGGCTACTTGTCTCATGACAATAAATAGACCACAGAGACATGGCGCTTAACGTATGACCCTTTTTCATAGGTACAAAATGTATTTGGTCAACATTTAAGCTCTACCTAATGAACTCTAAAGCAAATAATCTCGTAGGCACCTCCAACATAGGAAGCCTATATGGTTCACCCTAGCCCCATAAGTCCCAATCTCTGAATAGTCTTCATAAACATACCAATCTCCAAACTTACAATTTGTTCCCAAGCTTGCGAGAACTCTTGAGCCCCTTGGCGAGAAACATGGGGGCTTTATTGAAATTTTATATCAGTAGACATAAAATGATTTGCAAAATTAAACGATTCCTCATTTTTTTGTTCCTCTCTTACTACATCATTCTAAAACACTATTGACTACCTCTTTCATTTACATCCATGATATTTAACCCCAAATGCAAGAATTCTTCCACATTTTGATATAAAAATAGGTAAATGATAAAGAGAGGGGAACTGAATGACCCGATGATAAACTCATGAGTTGAGTATTGACAACTTCTTGCCAATATGAAGGAATATCGACCACTACCCTTGACTTCATCATTAATACAAACATTCCCAGAACTTATTTGTCAATTACTATGATATCATCCTATTTTCACAATATCTTTGAAATACACCTCGGCTGAGTTGAATTCTGCGTCTGAAAACTTTCATGGAGAATTCTTTGATGTCGGTATAAAGCTAGCCGTATACGGCTTCGGGAAAAACACAAACTAAATGAATTCTTGACCTACAATACTATCATAATGTGTTATCAATGGCTCGTTAGTGAATTAAAAATAGAAATCGGCTACGAGCAACACGGGGCTTGACGAATTAACGGGGTTGAGACTTGTAGACGTTCTCTCCCTAGTAATTTATTACAAAGCATTTTCTAGGGTACATAACAAACACTAGCGATTGCACAATTCATGAAAAGGTGCATTCTTCGAATACATACGGAAATAGTACACTTCTTTTAGCCATGAGCGGAGAAAATTGGACATGATTTTTCATTCGAATGAGACTTGTTGATAGAATTGAAGGTGTTCTAAAGAGAACACGGTGTACGTATATCCCTCTCGGTGTCCATGAGAGATATGACCTCAGTGAGCTAGAAAGAGATGAACGCTAGCCATAACTACTTAGAATTGGTAAACAACAACAAGGTGATGAACAACAATGTAAGGCACGGTGCAATCAAATTGACAAGGAAACAGGAAGAAATAGAAAATATACTTGCAAGAAGGAATAGCGTTTTAAATAGATGAGCGCGGGGTTTATGAATTAAATTAGTTGACACGCCAAAATATCGTTAAATGGTACCATGGCGTGGGTAAGAAAGTTGTCGCCAACCAACGGCTCCCATCCTTTGCGGGAGGCCTCAGAGAAGTGTATGGAGCACTCATCGAGGGTTCATGCCCTTGTAGTTAATCATGCCGCAAATCTTGAGCGACACCTCAGCTCAACGGGTTCCAGCTGCGGAGGCACCCTCTCCATTAACCGGGTGCGTCGAATGTGCCGCCGGGTTCCAGCTTTATCTCGACAAAAAAATCTTCGGATCACGCTCACATACTAGCTTGGTCATTAAGCGAATGCTGATTTATTCATGAATATTTTGAAGTATTAAACTTTAAATTTATACAAAAACATTACATCTTTGAGTTAAAGTATGAGAAACTTGTACTTTAACATACATTTTATATTTTCCATTTTTTTATATTTTTTAAAAATTAAGGTAAAGGATATTGAAAATGAGCCACAACATGGTCAATGTAGATTGAAATTTTTTTTCTATCAGTATCTTTTAGATCATAAGGTGTTTGAACCTATGATCACAGACGATGTAATATTTTTTGACACAAACTTATTTAACCTAATGATATTACTACCTTCGTCCTCTAAGTATCATGTTCAACATCGATTGAATGTTGTTTTGATTTATTTTGTTAATGTTACAGATGTCTATTTAAAACTTGATTAGCTAATGCATCAGCCAATGTGTTTAAATTTCTTGAAATGTCTTGATATTCGATATAATCAAATTGTCTTTCCAAGAGACGAACCTTCAAAAATAATCTTAACAATGCTAGATTTCTTATAGCATAAACTATGTTTAAATGTAATACAATGAGTTGTGAATCTAACCTAACAATAAAACTTTTAATACCAAATGTAATGGCATCAGATAATAACTCAATGATTGTGCTATATTCTGCAATATTGTTCATTGTTTGACCAAGGCATATCCCATGAATCAAGACTAACTCACCGGTGGGTGAATAGATAACCCAAGTCGTGGAAGAGATGTTCTGTGTACTATGACATGCACCATCAGCAAAACCAATGTAAGTTTGAATTGATGTCGACATTTGCAATATTAAGAGTAATCAATGTAAGCAGTGAAAGTAGTAACAACAAAAAATAACTAATTCTAGGCCCACTTGTCTAGTCTAAGGCACACTGTTCTAAATTTTAACTAATGTACAAGGGAGATATTCACACGAAAATTCATGCATAATATATCTTGAGATAAATGCCATTTCTGGGTTTATCTACAGAGATCCCGTCATAATCAATTAATTCATAGGCTCCTTTTGCAAGCACACGCTTGACAATATAGGGACCATGCCACATCAGTTCGAATTTACCAGCGCCTAGATTTTTGTTAGCTTGATCATATACTAAAACTAGGTCACCTTATGAATGAATCCAAGGGTTAAAACTTTGATCATACTGAGATTTAACATGTTTATTCTGAGCTTCGGTGGCTAATGCAGTGGTGCGACGAGTCTCATATAATTGTGCTAGGTATAGAAAGTGTTTCTCCTCTTCAGAGGTAGCTAGTAACAACTCAATGGCTAATTCGAGTGTCGGTATTTCACATTCAATGGGTAACACGACTTCTTAACCATAAAAAAGTTGAAAAGGAGTGAACCTTGTAGAAGTTTTTGCAAAGGTACGGTACGCCCATAATTCCAAAAAAATCATGGTATGCCAATTAGATTTATGAGTCCCGACAATTAATTTAATCATGGTGGTTAAAACCTTGTTGATATCCTCAACTTGATCATTAGCTTGTTGGTAATATGGTGTAGAATTATCATGGCGTAGGTCAAGTTGATCAAAAATTTTGGTCATCATAATATTTTGAAAATGTCTCCCATGGTCCTTAATTATAGCTTGAGGGACATCAAACCGAGCAATCACATGATTGAATATGAAAGTAGTTGCAATTTTTCCATCAGTCATGAATGTAGGCATTAGCCCATTTGGTAAAGTAATCTACTGCAAGAATAATATACCCATGCCCCCCGGCCGAGTGAGGGTTACATGTAATGAAATCGACGCCCCATTTTGCGAAAGGACCAACAACAATGATTGGGTGAAGAGGAGTTGGAGGTGCACACATCTTTCGATCAAAAATCTGTCAATTGTGGCATTTTCGAACCACAATAATACAATCTTTAAATAACTACGGTCAAAAATAACCAGCGCGCAATATCTTTTAGGTTGTATAAAATCAGACATATGACCACCACACACTCCAAGGTGGCAATCATTCAAAACCCTTTCCACATCTTCGTGAGTTATACATCGTTGAAACACCGAGTCGGCACCATGACAATAACGAGTGTCGCCAACAATATTGTATTATTGGGATTGGTATCGGATTCTCTGTCGATACGATCGTGAAAGCTCTAAGTGAAAGGTTTGGTTCTAAAGATATATAATGATATCTCCATACCATGGATCTAAAGTACTAATTAGAAACAGAGATTCACCCGCGATAGGATTCTCTGCCACCATTTTGGACTCAGTATTGGGAAATTCACACATAAGTTTGGCAAACACTAGTGATTTCTTACACTTGGACTTCTCAAACTCCAAATCAAACTCTTGCAGGATAACGATCCATTTAGAGTATTTTCCCTCAAGCAATTTTTTTGTCAATATGTACATCATCGGGTTACAATTAGATATCACAGTGGTTTTGCGTAATAATATGTAATGACGAAAACGTTGGACAGCTTGAACTGCCACCAAGGCCAATTTCTCCACATGTGAATACTTGATTTTCGTCAGGTTGAGATTCTTACTTTAGTAATAGATCCATGTCCGTTGTTAGATTCATCCTCCTGAACCAAAACCATTCCAATTGTGGAATCAGAGGCAGCTAAGTATAAAAATTAATCCTAGTGGTAATTGGGCGGGTGCAATAACAGTGCATGGGTCAACATCTTTATAATTGCATCAAAATATTTATCGGCAGTCTCATCCCAAATAAATGGAACATGTTGTTTCAACAACTAAGTAAAAATTTTCGTTAACTCTGCATAGTTCGGGATAAACCTACGTAAAAAAATTTATTTCCCTTGAAAACTCTGGATTTGGTGAAGAGTGGAAGGAGGAGTTAAATTGATGATAGCCTCAACATTTGATGGATTGACATGAATGCCTTCTTTCAAAATGATGAACCAAAGTAGACATCCTGATTGTACAAAAAAAAAAATTGTGTGGATTCAAACGATTTTGTAATGCCTAAATCTCATGAAGATAGCACGTAGGTGCGCAGGATGATCTTCGTTGCGTAAAGAATGAGCAAGTAAGTCATCCAGGTAAGGATGTACAACATGTTTGATATCGTGAAATGCATAATACATAGCTCTTTGAAAATTTGCACCAGTATTTTTTAGTCTAAAAGGTTACTTACAATATGCAAATGTGCCCCAAGAAAATATAGGCGTTGTTTTAGGTTGATCGGCAGGGAGTATGTTGATTTGATTGTAGCCAGAAAAACCATCCATAAACCAAAATATTTCTTTTCTAGCACAATCATCAACAATTTGATTGACATAGGGTGTAGGATAGTTGTCTTTTGGACAAGCCTTGTTAATATCCCTCAAATCAACACATACTCTGATAGTCCCTTGTTTTTTGGTTACGGGAACTATGTTAGATACCCAATCCGTCAAAGGAATAGGGTAAATAAATCATGCTCGTAATAGTTTTTCAACTTCAGCTTTGATTATTGCATATTTCCTTGGATGTATTGGACGTAATCTCTATCCAATAGCCTTAGCATCCAGGTATGTCTTGATTTCATGAATTACAATATTAGGATCGATACCTGGCATCTCTTCGTAAGACCAGGAAAAAATGTCTCGGAATTATTGAAATAAGGTTTTGTAAGTTTTAGTGTCTTTAATCGAACAAGAATCGCCTATATGAATGTTTTCAATAATTCCAAGTTTAATTGATATGTCAATAGGAACTTTTGTAGAAATATTTCCCAAATTTGTCTCAGAATCTGAATGTGTGATCATTGTGAGATTCTGAGGTTCCTTGAAATAATCAATTGTTAAGATATATGAAAAATAATTTTCAAGTTTATCATGATCAGGAAAAAAATAAGATCGATGATGTAGATCGTCCCATGGTAATTCATCCAATAACAAAATTTCTCGAATACTTTCATCAGTAGTGAATACATGTTGAAAGGGATCTGGAAATGATGTCAAATTTGAGCTTGATATAGAAGATGATTATTCTCTAACCAAATTCACTTGATCAGTAGAATTTGATGGGGTGTCATAATATGATTGTACTGCTACGTATGCTGATTCAAAAGGACTTAAAGGTATCTCACCATTGTAAGAGTCCAGTTTTGATTCTGAAGGCATAGTCCACGTGTCATGAAATGGAATGTGCTTGATGTGATCATATTGATATTGGAAATTTTTCGCGGTACGTTGGCTGAGGGCATAGTGAAAGTTCCCATGAGAACGAAATATTTCATTAGTCTTACACCAACATATTCGTATGGGATAACTGATTTTCCGACATGTTGGATACTATCTGTAGAAGTAGGGTCTGCAGAGAAGTATGACAACTGATCAATTTTAACAATATTTCCTTTGTGAGGAAACATTATAATCCGAAAGACTAATGAAACAAAATTAGTCATTACGTAAGACCAACTGTGACCCAGAAGAAGGTTGTAATCAAGAGGGCATCAACAACTTCAACCTCTAGGTTTACTATTTTTCCTTATAATCCTATAGGAAAATCCTGGAGTATTCCATACGGATGAAATCCTCTTCCATCAAAGGATTTAAGGATATTCATTGATTGGTTGAGTGTTGGAGAACCAAAGGTTTTCCAACAGTTTAACGAAATTATACATGTAGGTTCCCACTCATCAATACAGTATGGAAAACTCGTCTTGATTTGACTAATACTGGAATCTGAAAAGCCATTTGATGTGGGAGTCTAGGTACAAAATTTTCAAGATCAAAGACCATTAGGTTCGATTCTTTAGGATCAATAGCTTTGATCGCTGATAATATTAATTTCCTTTATGTTAGACAGGATTACAGCACTTCTAAGGCTGACATTGCTGAACGGGATATGGCCAAATCTTCAACAATGTTGTAATTCTGAGCAGCACTCATATGTGGATTGAAAGCTGATTTTCTAAGTAAACCTTTAGCAGGTGTTTTAATCACTAAATCAGGGTTAGGTTTCTCTATTTGAAGTGGTTCAGAAACTGAAGGAGTTTTTGTTGGTGTTTGACTAGATGATTCAGTATCTTTACCAGTTACAGGACTCTTAGATGTATAGTTTTGAGATCGGGTCGCACCATGACATGAGACATCATTAAAATATCTACCAATGAATTTGAAAAAGATCCGATCATTTTACTATCTTGAGACATAAAAGGATCCTTCAAGACAGCATTTGTGGGTGAGACTTTGATGAATTTGGATACCTCGGCCCGATGTGGACACTCTTTGGTATAGTGATCCTCGTCACAGATAAAACAAGGACAACGAGGTTTCTGCTTTTCATCAGATGGTTTGGTTTTTTCTGTTTTCTCTTTAGGGGATGTATTTTATTTTTTTTATTCTTCCCTTTATTTTTATTTCCGGATTTAGTCTTAGTCTTGGAGGAATATACAACTTGAATATCAGAAGAAGTTTCAAGGGAAGAATCTCCTTTAGGTGAATCTAGTAGAGTTATTATGGGAGAAGTAGGTTTAGACGACTTCTTCTTACTCTTTGTAGTACTAACTATACCAATTACACCATCTATAGAATGATAACCAGAAGGAGTTGTGGTAATTTTACCTGGGCATGGTAGATCAGATATTTTTTCATATAGAGTACCAAACTGTGTGTATACAAGTTCTAAGTACTACACTTGAGCTATGACATGTTCTTTTGTAACAACACCTCCCTTAGCTACATCTTCAGTGATCTTCGTAAGTAATGATTTAATGAACCATTCTGCCAAATTTGATCCAGAATGAAAACCTTCACTAAACATCGTCTACGTTTCCATTCATGTATGTGATATGAAATGTATGTAGACGTACTATGTTTTAATGAAGTTAAAATTTCTGTGCCATTTTCATAACGGACTGGCAACTGGAAGTGAGTTAGGAAAGTTGTTGCTAAAGCGTTGAAATTATTGAAAGAGCCTCATGGTAATTTGATATACCACTTTGCAGCTAAGCCTATCTATGTCCTCTGAAAAATTCTCAATTGAATGGAATCATCGATTAAAGAGTTGGATGCACACCAAAGATGATAAGTCATCACATGATTTGAGGGGTCTTCTTCTGATTTTCCTTCAAACTTGGGTATATCACTCGGAAACTTAGTTGGCATTGTCATCTAGAACGGAAGATAATAAATTGGATCATTCGTGGTGACACAAATCTGGTAATTCTAAAGTTGACATGAATGGTTACTGACGGTTAGAGTCCTGTTGAGAAAACTAATAACCTTGAAGAACAATGCCAGTACCTGGAGGAGGACATCTAGGATAACCTGGAATAACCTGAATAGATGGGATTGGAATACCTCCAGGGTATCCAGGGTTATCCATACCAAAGTGAGGTTGAGTTGGAATTTGATATGTATAACCAGGGTATGGTTGACCTTGGTAGACTGGATTTTGTCCTGTTGGTCCATATTGAAACTACCCTTGAAATGGTTGATTCACAAACTGACCTACGAAAGGTTGGCTTGTTTGAACTATAGTTGCACCAGGTTTTCCTATAGAGGTTTGAATAGGATACTGAACAACAGGTCTAGTTTGATGAGCAATGAATTAAGGGATTGCCTGTGTAACAGTTGATGCAGTTGTTTGAAGGGTTGTAGCAACAGGGACTTGAGAAACTCCAGGGATAGGTGTACTTGGTTGTTGAACAAAATTTTGCACAACAGATTGGATAGGAGTACTCGGAGTACTCATACCAGCTTACTGACTACTAGGTACAAAAACCTGAGGGGTAATTTCAAGTGCGGGTTGAGCAGGCTGTTGGACTTGGGTATAAACAAATAGTCCTGTTGGCTGAATAGGCTGATTATAAGGTACTTGTACAGTAGGTTGCAAATATTGTTGATTCAACAACGGGTTCCACACAGTATTAACGCCTGGGTAAGGAGCTCCCTTTAAAGGTTGCGGTGCATAAGTTTGACCATAACTAGTTTGAGGTATTGGAACGTAAGTTTGATAATTTGTCGAATAAGTTCCAGTAAAAGGTTGACCTCCTTGAAAGGATAGTTTCTCTTGATAAAAATGTTTCCCTTGAGGAGGATGTTGTCCCTGAATAGGTTGTGGTCCTGGCATACAGTACTTCCCTTAAGAGGTTGTGGCCCTGGAATAGGGTAATACCCTTGAAAAGACTATCCTTGAGGAGTACGCTGCCCCTCAGGCGGTAAATTACCACCTTGAGAACCAGTTGAAGGAATATTTACAGTCATCATATAGACTTGTTCCATTGTCAAATTTTTGGAATTATATTAATTAAGACCAATTGATTGTGTAATATTTTCAGAAGAGGGAGATGCTCTTGAGAAAGGAACAGAGAGTGACTAGTATCCAGCAGGAACTGATGGACCACCATAAAAAAAGGTTTCTGGCAATGAAGAAAACATGGATGACTCACCTGACATGCTTGATGAATGCATGTAACTACCTCTGGGTATAGAGTAAAAAGGAAAGTGGTGTGGTGAATAATTGAGACCATTTCTATGTAGAAAGTCAGTAAATTTTTTATACCAAGGATCTGGTTTAAAAGGACTATAAGGGTAAATCATTTCAATGATACCTTAGATATAAAGATTCTTGACATGAAGGAATTTTGATCTCTTCTTCTGTGTCATTAATCTCTTCGATACTAATCAGGTCAAGAGGAAGATTCTCAGTAATGTGAAACTTCATACGAGATGAACGAGGATGACCAGGAGTTCGGGCTATGAACTCTGAAGTTGACTCAGACGAAGTAGATTCATATTCAAGTTCAGATATTTCAGGTTCAATGAGTTGAGTATCTGATAACTCACCAGTAGCAAACTCAACTGTGATTACTTCTGAAATTTATAGTTGTTCTTGACTTCTTCCTACTGTCTAAGGTTGATTAACATTGAAATCGGGATGTATTATTACAGATGTTTCCCCTTGTTCAGTAGACTCGGTTCCTGATTGTTGACCTCTTTCAGATTTAATATTTTCCAATTGACTTGGTGTATACTCAGGGGGTTTCCTTTGCATTCTACAGGAGTGTCTCGGTAATTCAACCATGGTTGATGTTTAACACACGAATTAAAAAAAAAAATCAACAAAATAAACCTAAGGTCGCTAAGAAAACAAGCGATTGAACACACGCCTACAAAATCTAAGAGACAAACCACGCACAAATGGTATGTTTCCACACTAAAAAACACTAGTCGGTGATGAAATCCAACGTCGTAGAAGTTAATGTGAAAAAATTGGCAATTGGAACAGTTACCCCGACAACCTGCTTAATGAAACAGTCTGGTGCAATTCCCTCCACTATGTCATCTTGAAGTGAAGTGTACCCTCCAGAAATTCCAAGTGAGTCTAGCCGACTTTTGTTCCAGGTACAGTGGGACCTTCCCTCTACCGTCACCTTGGGAAAATACTAAATATTATTGCCACTAAGGTCACCAACGGAGAAAAATGCACCTGGGGGAATAGTCTATGATCCAAGACACACGCAAGTTCAGAGTATCAAGCTTAATCCCCTTGAAGGCTCCTCGACATGGTAAATCTGAGGTTTGCCAACAAATGACCCCAGGCTCCTCGACAATGGTTAATCTTAGGTTTACCATTTGTATTACGTGCACATATTCTATCCGCCAATGAGATAGGTATGATTACCTCACTGGGTCCGACATGACCTCGTGCTTGACTCTTTTAAGAAGATCTTCCCATAGTACAAATGCAACAATTGGATTTCCCTACCGTGAGATTCTACTTGTTTTTTATAATTGTTTTGGAATGTTAAATTATTACAACCTATTCCAAAACACTAACCTGAGCTATATTGGTGGAATGAGCCCTAGAAAATTTAAAAATGTCTAGATTTATTTTATTAGGCACTGTATTGATTTGGTTGTTATTTAACACAAAGGGTATGGAATTGAAACTTTGATGATTTTGTGACCTGACACAAAATAATCTAAATGCATCAATATGACAAATGCAACTCTTTCTTGTAGAAATTTATAGTTTCCCACCCCGATTTTCAGTTTTCACCTTATTACTCCAAAATAGTTAAATGCCCTTTCCCATATCCATACATTTAACAAGCTGGAAAATAAATTTTGCTGAAAACACAAATTCTAGAAAAATTACAGAATGCTAAAAAATGCAGAAATAAATATCAGCACACATAAAACAGTGATTCACACATTTTGACACATCTATTTTTGGTCAATATGACCCTGGAAAAACCCCCTACAACTCTTGGGGAAAACCAGTTCGAAAGCTCCTTCTTATTTCTGGAAAATGCTTTTTACAGTGAGATAAATATTCAGCAAAAAATCAGCAAACAGACTTTTACAACTTATCTCGTTTTCTGTGCTTAACCACCACCTCAGAAAATGTGCAACCAGCAAAAAACAGAACAGCAATAAATGTTGTACATCCTCCTCAATTTTCGTGCCAAATTTCAGCCTTAAATGCTGTTGTACGGCCTGCCTAGAAAAGCGTGCAAGCTGCCATAAAATCTGCTGTACGGTTTTCTCGATTTCTGTGCAGAAAAACAGCTGTACGGCTGAACAAATTTTTGCCTAGAAATGCGTGCCAAGGTACAGCCACTTGTTGTACAGCCTCCCTTAAATTTTGCTCCTCTATTTCTGTGCAAACCTGTTGTACGGCCTGTTGTACGGCCTTGCTGTACGGCCTCCTTTTCTAGAAAATCGTGCCTAAAAATCTGCCTCACTGTGTGCTAACTTAGCTGTACGGTCTTGCTAAAAATGTCTTGCTAAAATGCTGCCTTGGAATGTGTGCCAAGCTGCTGCCTCCTTCTCCTCACTGCCCAGAAATCTCCCTTGCTCTCTTGCTCTCCTTCTCTCAATCTGCTCATGAAAGAATGAATGATATTTTCCTCCTTTTCCTCCTTTAACCTAACCCTAAGTGACTTTTGGGGAATCCCTAAATCCAATGGCTGAAATAGATTGAGATCTAGGGCCGAGATTAAATGCTCATTTAAATCTCACTTTCTATTTTTTAATTCACCCCACTTTAATAAAGACCCACTTAGTCTTTTATTTCCAAAGTCACTTTTCCTTTCTAATTTTACATTGATTTTATTAAAGTCACTTTAAAATTAGACTTTAGTAACTTTATCACTTAAAGTCACTTTTAAATTAGATTTGACTTTATAAAAATTATAAAGTCACTTTAGGAGAAAAATTAAATTCTTTTGGACACTTTTCCCTAGGCCAAAGATCAAAGCCTTAGGGAACCAACTGTCCTCCGGTACCAAATTTCAACATTTCTTTTCAATTAATTCAATTTAAGAGAAAGTTAAGATATTTATTGAATTTAAAACACAAACTTCCTCTTTCGTAAACAAAATCCTTTCTAAAAAGAATGCAATTTAATTAAGAACTAAGTTTCTAAATATGATCAATTTCTCTTTTCACATAAAATTCCATTGACAACCAAGTCAAAAGCTACAATTTCAACAATCAATCAATTCCTAAAAAACACTAAAAATATAAATTTAAAAATCAAAACAAAATTCTAATTCTGAATCTTAATTAGGATACCTATGAATGTTTTGTATATGATTTCTCTTAGTTGTAATCAGACTAAGAAGGTTTCCACTTATCCCAGCAGAAATGAAATCATATAAGAGTGCTTGGTGTTGAATCATGCTTCAATGACCTAGAAGCTTTTCTGGGTTTGCAAATTAATAGGGAACAAATATTCATAAAATTAAGGTTGGCTGCAATCCCGGTGGCTCAAGAAGACAAAATCATAAAACCAGTGATCTGAGGCAAACAAAGGTATATTCCATATAGAGCAGCAGTAAACCAGGGAAAACCCTAAATTGTAAAATGCAAACAGGATGATAAATCACACAAGACTCAAAATTCTTGAAAAGGAGTTCTCACACAGGATCTAACAACTAGAATGGATTAGGTAAAACTTTAATAATTTGGTTATCTGACTCTGAAAGAGAGAAATTTAACTTTTTCAAAATTTTCCAGGGGGTGCACAGCTTATCAGTTGACAAGAGTATGCATGTGCACTGGATTGAACTAACATGTTACGTAGGTTACCGCTTTGTCTTCCAAATAAAACCACACAGGCAGAGAAAAAGTTGGAAAAAATAAAATATAAGCTTTCTTTCTCATAGATTCTAAAAATTTATCTACCCAGCCACACTCAGAGAAGTCAAAATCAGAAAACTAAAATTTCAAATTGAATATAAACAAATAAAACTAAGCTCTAGTCCCCAGTATGGTCGCCAATTTGTTCCCAAGATTCATCCCTCTTGCGGACAAGAGTGATCTCCCTAGTACTCCAATGAGTAACTAGAAACAAAGATCCATTTGAGTACCTCTTTCTCTAGATTATTTTTATTTTAAGATTATTATAATAGTAAAGTAGAGAGGACATGCTCCTACCTTGAAATCCAAATGTCTGATGTAGCCCTTTGTCCTGTCGCTCCAAAGTAGTTCTCCAATGATGAGTATAACTTGCAATCAAAGACAAGAAAAATAATCAAAGCATCTGCAATATATAATAATCAAAAAGTACTTATCCAACTTAGTGATCAAGGAATCTAATTATTTACATCATTCCCATGAATTCAGAAACAAGACAATGAGAAAAAGAGATCCATATGTATTATCATAAATTAGAAAGAGAAATCTTACAACCGATTTCTTTGATGCTGTACAGATTTCTCCTGGGGTCCGAGCAATCGTTCTCCTTCAATCTGATAAACCTTCCTCTCTAGAATAACGAACATGAAGTCATGGGCACAAAGGTGTGATCTTCAATGTGTCAACAACAACTCACTAGTATAGAAATTATGCACTCTATTAACTCTCTTCATCTTAGAAACTATATAGATCAGTTTCTATCATTCACAATCTACTGCAATATCTCTAATCCCTAAACCTAAAACTTGAGTTCAATATATAGGGAGATTGAGGTAGTTTTAGTTCCATAATGAGAGGGATGGATTCCTCCCATGAATGGATTTAAGTTCCTTGGACCAAGGGATAAGCTCCAAGAGTGGAGGGATAAAGCTCAAACTGGCGCGACTCTAGAGGCTTCCAGTTGGGATAATATTCAACCAGCTAGACTTCTAGAAGTTACTTTTTCTTTTTACTTGCTTTTCACGGGGGTGCACAGGTTTTAATGGAAAACAGAGTGGCAACCGTTGCCGCTAATGGAAGGATCATCAATGCATGCGCAGATAAAGGCTAGTAAAACCACGCAGGCATACTTTTAGGGGTTTTACAGAGCTTTTCTCCAATTTCCAAGACTTGATTCGGGAACATGAGTGTTTTTTACCTCTAAGGGAACATGATATGGATGGTGATAGACCCATATGAATAGTCAAATGTCATGGTGAAAAAATGATGTTTAACAATAGGTTACAATAGATGGATTGGTCATAGATGGTGACAGGTTTTCTAACAAGTTTGTGACCAATTTATCACGAAGTGACAATAAGTTGTAACAATTCTACAATAGGTTATGGCAAGCCTATGGTAGGTTGTGATAGATATTATAACATTTTATAACAAGTGTGAATAAAAGGAATAACATGTGTTAAGACAGGTTATAGCAACTAGTAACAAATTTGATGCAAATTTGTCATGATTGATTATTATATAAATCTAAACAGACCAGCAAGAAGGAAGACAACCATAAATGCAACAATAGCAGCTAAACATATATGTTTATATGTAGGAATTGTATGCAAGGCTAGTGCTTGTGATTGAGGCATTTGAAAGCCAGTGATGATTTTTTTTCCTTCCATGAAATTTTATTATTCCTAATTTTTTTAATTGACAATTGTCTACACTTGGATATTGATTTCTCTTGCTAAAAAAGAGAAAATGTTTATATGTATATGTATGTATATATGCTTACGTATGTGAGAATTAATTGCTGCAAATATTAATGTTATCTATTGGGTGTCCTCTAGGTGTGATGATGATGACGATAAGATGTCACACTTGTTAGCATGGGGAAAGAACCTTCAGATCTTGTTGATGTGCATATGGCACCAGAAGTATGGAGGATGCCACATCATGAGGAAATGGACTTTCAATTTCATATTGTTAGCTCAAGTCATCTTGTAGCAATGGATTTAGATTATGAATATAATATGCACTAAGGTCATTGCATAAAATAAGGGGGGAAAGAATATAATACCCATGTCCACTTATGGTGTTGTAAATATATGCTTGCTTATGATGTAATTATTTGTACAAGATATTAGGCTAGTGAGCCGAGTTATGTTATGCGGCCTTTATGCCCTTGTAGATATGCTTAGATATGTTTTGGATCTAGCATGCACGAGAATATATGCTAGTTTTGGTTAAGTGGTCGCAGGGTTAGGGATTGTAAATACAATGTAATTGTACATGTTTTAATAATAATTAAATAAGCTTGTTGCAGAGCCCACTCCATGGTAAAGAGTATAGAGGGTGTGAAACTCCACAGGGACGGAAAAAGGCAATAGTATTAGACGGCAGGTGTGGATGATGAGGGCACCTAGGGCCCACGTGGCTTAAGTGTGTACCACATGGCTGAGAGAGGCCATGCATTCATGGCTAGTATGTATATGTATAATTTTCTAGAGACATCATGGGGGAGAATGATTTTGATCCATGTTATTATCATTAGGATGAATAATCTAAGGAATATGGTTTTTGACTTTGGTCTTGATCAACCAGTTGTTGAGCTTGGGTTCTGATACCAGCTGAGAGATATCACAATTTGTGGCTTGTTGGGTGCCTGAATAGCCCTGGATAAGCATGATTGTTGGCTTGGCACCTTGGTAGTTGATGTCCTAGAGGGTGCATGGATCCCTAGAGCAGTATGACTGTTGGGTTGGCACCTTCGTCATGGAGGTAACATTGTTTTTGGTTTACCATTGCCTAAGGAGTTGCAGCCCCGACTCGAGGGTGACCCGTGGTTGAAATTCATTGAAGCACATAGTGTATGGTATGAAGAAATGTGGAGAACCCATATTCAGTGCTTATATTATCCATATAAGTGTTATTGTTTCTATGTTGTGTTGATTTATGTTTATGTGTCGTTTGTTCTTGAAAACCCTCGTTAGGGTTTAGTGCCATGAATATATATTCCATTGTATTATGTGCCTAAATGTGGATAATTAATTGTTAATTTTGTTGTGCACATTTTTAATGGGTCGTTGCATGATATTTATTGCATAATTATGTGAACGTATTATTCCATGGTGCATGGGTTAATACACTATGTATAAACCCTAGTTTTCTTATCGTTATGCATTATTTGGGTCCGTAGCTAATTGTAAATGGAGAATTCTAAATCATTTTACAAAACCATAATTGTTGTATAAATATCGATGATTGAAGAACTACACCAATGACTCATTAATTATACATATTT
>JAXQQM020090283.1:312500-368007 GCA_034641835.2 Pinus albicaulis
CTTTCGAATCGATGCTTCGGCTTATATATCAGTTCACCTCACGGTACTCGAGATACCCCTCAGATATTCAACCAAATAATTCCATGACCGCAAATATCCAACTAAGCCAGTTCTTCATCACAAGAAGGTCTCTGCCTGGAATTCAAATCCCACCACCATGATTCCTCAACAGGGTTTCACTTTTAGCTTCATACGCAGAGATTCATACTATACATAATTACAGAGAATTAGAACATAAATAATCAACGAACACACAAACACGCAAGGTATTCCCCACACAGAGTTTAAACAACAAATGCACAGTTACACTGAGATAAATTCCTCATACGATTTGACCAAGAAGACATAAAGTCACACACGGGATTTATAAACAATTCTCCATAAACAGATATATATATATATACATACAGGCGATCAACCTCAAAAGAAAATTCTTACAATTTCATGACAGGCCAGATATTCAGTTTAGTGGCCATTATCCTCCTACTTTGTTGTTGAAGAGGTTCTCTACCTCTAACTCTCTCCCTCTCTCCTTATCTAAACTCTTCAGGATTACACTTATACCACAAGGATGACCTGAATCGATTCAGGTCTCCAAACAGTTCAGCAACTCTTAGCATTCCCAATTCCTAAAATCAGACTCAATAACTGAACTGACCCTAAACTGACTCTTCGTATTCCTATCTTAACCAATTTCTCATGTTCTCAAAATGACTTGAGAACAATTACAATTCCATACCAAAATATTCAAAATATTAATATTTACAAGAAATTCAAAGAACATGGGACCCCTTATGTCTATTTATGTACAAAGTAACTTTTGAGCCTAATGCCCCTGCATTAGTCCCCTTTGAGAGCCTTGAAGATTTGTAATCTAGTCATAAAAGTCAAATTGAGTCTATGTCATGTATGAAGGACCCTTCTTGGGAATGTTACATTTTGTATGAGTCCTTAATTAACTATGAAATCCCTGCAAGACAAGCACAAGACCTCTCCCTCAAGTCAGCTACAAGATGGAATAAATAAATCTACACAAAGAGACATGTCGATTCACCCTCTTCAAGTCGGCTTATTATAGGCTCCAACCACTATATATAGGAAAGTTCGAATTTCAATTAGAGACGTAATTTCAGACAAGAAAGGATCTGCAATAAGGAGTGTGAAATCACATGAAGGAAGCCTCTCTATAAGTGAAGAAGGAAGGATGAAAAGACAAGTGGGTTTGGGTTATTTTAAGGGTTGATATCCATCACACATGCAAGGAGAAGGATTATTTGTTGCAAGGGAAGTAGATATCATATCAGTCATCATAGAAGGTCGATTCAAGAAGGAGTAAAAGTCTAGAGAGATAGCCGAATTCTATTAGAATAAGTCCCCATAATATACAAAGGAATCAAGGGTGTTTCCCATGTGTTAGGGTTTCTAACGAGACTGAGAATTACAGATCTAAAATAAGAAGTCAAAGATCTGAAGTATAGCCAAAGTACAGAGGAAGGTAATTAATTGGATCAAGTGTTGACTTGGGCACGAAGGTGAAGCAGTGAAATATAACTTGTGTCTTGGTCTTGGAGTGGAAAATAGGTTTAGGGTATTGGTCTTGGTATTCGTCAATTGAAGTATCTATAAGAAGAAGAATTTGTTCAAGTTTCCTCTCAAGTGGGAGAGGTTTTGGCCCTGGTTGATCACATATATTCTATGTCTCTTGTATTTTTAAGGTTTATGCATTGGTAGTTGTTTGATGAAGAAGAACATTAATAATCTATGAAAGAGAAGATCTTGATCTAAGAAAGTAAAAAGCATGCACAAGAAGTCACTCATAAGAAGATAAATCACCTAATACTTGATGCCCTAGATTTATCAACACAAATAAGTCCCCCTGTGGGATTTGAAATGATGTGGAGGATCTAACATCCCATTGTACCAACCACTTGGTTGTCCCACAAAAAGATAATTATAAATAACATGTTTAATAAACTAGTTTATATAAAAGCTACGAAACTCGCCAAATATATAACAACTTACCAAATATCCAACAACACTTACTGACATGGAATTTACCAAATACCTACCATTTCCAAATATAATTTTAGCTAATCCTATAAATTAAAATCATTCTTTTAAAACAATGTTAAAACCTATCATAACTCAATGGTCAAACCAATAGTGGAGACAACCATCATTGGTTGTTATGCATGAATGCAAGTTGACTCATCATAGTCATTTCCATGTTATCTTTAAAAAACATGAAATTGGGAAAGGAATGGCACTTAGGTCGACTAAGGTTTCCCGAGCCACCACCATCATTTAAGTACAATAAAAAATCAAAACCACTTCAATTTTGTAGTCGTCTTTTGGATCTTACTTTTAGCACGAGTGTTGGTTGGGTGGGCCCTTTTCAAGTGTCAATGGTTTTCTACCACATTGAACTCTTCCATGGCCACTCTCAAAGATGAAATTCAAGTGTTCGACACACTATTTTGGACTCGCTTGTTGCAATCATCATGTTGAACCTCAAAATTGTTCTTATTTTGATACCCTTTTTCATCATTTCTTCCTCCCTTTTCACAAACTCATGACTCCAATCAATGATAATTGACATATTCCACATCAAATAAAGCATTTAAATGGTACATACTTTATATTATGATGTTTCTTATTATTTAGATGAATTTCTGTAATTATCTATAGAATGTGTGCAATTTTGCAGCTAACTGTTCTTTCTACATCCACTCCTATGGTTTGATAGGTTTTGAGAAGCAAATAAGGAAGCAGGTCATATTGGTATCTCTGGAATGATCCACACATGAATCGTATCCCATCCACCTGTTCGAATTCAAAGAAAAATCGTGCCTACGCTCGCGGTCAAGATCGGTCAAAGAATGTGTGCTGCGAACGAAATACTCTCGATTTGCTCTGACGTAGCAAATCGAGAGATGGCCATTAAATAATTTTCTTCTATAGATACTTATAATTTCAGTTCTATTTGTTATATATAGGCAGAAATTCCTCAAACAGTTAAATCTGAAACTTGTATAAATATTGGTCTTTTGAAACTGGGAAACAGTCCTAATTTTTGTGATAATTCGATGTATGTTTTTGAAACTCTATTTTGATAACAAAAATACCAGTTCCAGATCCCTTGATGCACACATAGTCTATTAGATTTTCGACTCATACTGTTGCAGAGGGCCCCTCCATGGAAAGGATGTTGTTAATTGTTTTGTAGTTTGATTTATATCATTTAATTTCATGTTAATTCGTTATTTTTTATCCTGTCAATTCATAGTTAAATTCGTATTGTTTTCATATTTAGATTCTTGTCAATTCATAGTCAAATTAGTATTGTTTTCATAGTTATATTCCTTTCAATTCATAGTTTAACCTTCTTACTGTTTTATAGATTAGTTTCATGAATGTTTTCTTAAATTAGTTTCAAATTAGCTGTGTAATCTTGTGCTCACTAAGTCATCTCAAGAAAGTGGCTTTGTCATTTTGCAATTGGATCAGATTTGGGTATTCGGTCATACGGCAGTTGTAGTTTTCTTTAAATATGTCTTGTACTTGTTTTTTATTTCAATCAGCATTGTCAGTTAAATTCTTAGTAATAGGATTTATGCTTTCAATCCATGGAACATAATTAGATTAAGTTAGGATAGATTTAGATTAGAATTGTGTTTCTAAAATAGAACAAATGCTTTGTTTTCATAGGACTAAAGCTTTCAATGGATAAGATAGGAAATGATTTCATCTTGTCATTTGAATGCAATTAGATTTATAATAGTGCTATGTTTTAAACTAGTTAGATATTTTTCATAGATGTTTTTTCGACCTACTAACATCATTCAAAGTTTGATTTATTTTTATGCAATTTAGATTAGTTAATGAAAATTTGCTTTTATTTATTCTTTTAGATTTCATATTCCATTAAAAATAGTTTCTAATTCAATTTCTTTTCTTAGAATAAAAACAACATTTCATTTTCTTCCTTCTTTAAGAATTAGTTTTCATCATCAAAATTCATTTAGATTTGATTATTCACTAGCATTTAAAGATTTCATTTCTTAGACCAATTTTAGACATAAGACACAAAACCCCCAAAACAACATAAAACATATACGACGAAGTAAGAAAACAAGGTTACCTAAGCATATATAGTGCACCACACTTCATCAAATTACTAACCTCGGTCGATAATTCATGATAGCAATTTGAGACATCAAATTGACTAAACATTTTGGCGTCATTTCCGGAGAAGTGTAATTAGGAAGCCTTATTTCTTACATTAAAAAAAAATAACATGCATAGAGAAAGAGACTCTAGGGGTAGATTCATAGCTATAGGTAGAAGTTTGATTCCAACAACACCACTCACCCAACCAATACCACGTAGTTCCGCACCACCATCTCAAACTCATATTCCATTTTTCACCGCAAGACATATACTTCCTAAAGTCTCAAGATCATAAATCCAACCAGGAGATTCTCCAACTTCATCTACTAAGGCAGTCTTAGAAGAAGAATATCCTAGATCTCCAACAGAAGGAGTAACATTTTTCACCTTTACAAGAGAACATATTATAGCTCAAGAGTTAAAAATCCCTAGTGAGGAAGAAGAAGAAGAAACTTTCTTCAATATCCCATTGATAGAAGAACTAGAGGAAGAACAAATAACTCTATAGTTAGAACCTTACATTAGCTTTGAGGAATCTACAATGGCAGAAGAAGAAGGAGGAGAAATTATGAATGGGGATGCCTTAAGAGGAGGAGGAAGAGGTAGAGGATGAGGTGGAGGAAGAGGTAGAGGTAGAGGAGATCTTAACTATGTTGGATTTCCTATGGTTTATGAGGATACAAATTTTAGAATGAAAAGTATTTCACCTTCTGTCCTTCCCAATTTCCATGGATTAAGGACTGAGGATCCTGAAACATTTTTATTTGAATTTGAAGACTTATGTAGATCTTATGACTACTTACAAGACTCTCAAAAATTGAATCTATTCCCTGCAACACTCAAGGGTGCAGCTGTAAAATGGTTCATGGGTTTGATAACACAATCTATTAGGACATGGGATGAGATGAAAAGTGCATTTTTTCAAAGATATATGGATTATTGCACACCTATTAATATGAAGGATGGAGTATTTAAAATGATGCAGAGAGAGGATGAAAAACTAAAAGATTTAATTGTGAGATTCAATTATAATATCAAGAGAGCTAATACGGAACATCTTGATCAAGATACTTTAAAATATCTCTTATTGAAAGCCATTAGAGATGAATGGATAAATATCCCTAACATGATGGGAAAAGAAGATATCTATCAATAACCATTGCCTAAAATTGTTGAACTGTGCATTCATCTCTCAAGAGGAAAATCAAAAACTGGGAAAAATACAAGAGATCATATTCTCTCTAGAGTAAATAAATATGCAACTGGAACAGTGAGTAGGGCGGAAATTGGAAATATGTTTGGTGTAAGATGGATATCTTAGGGAGTCTCAATGAACAAATAGACACACTGAAATTACAAAACAAACAGAAAGTTGAAACTAATGCCTAAACTATTTTATGTCCTAAATGCAGAAAGAAACATGCTTTAAGATAATGTCCTCTTGATGTAAAATTCATAGAGACATGTGTTATTTGTGCAGAAAGTCATGAAACAAAAAAATTACCCTCTATACCAGGTCTTGAGGTTGTCTTTCAAGAAGAAGTAACTTCATCCCCAGTAGATCCTCTTTGTTTTGTCTCTAGAAGACCATGGAAGGGGCCATAAAATCAAGGTTTTAATAACCAAATGTATAATCATCCCCCACCAAACAATTGGAATTCATCATAGCAACAACCTTGGTCCCAACCTTAACCTTGGACACAAGGGATGCAAAATCCTTATGGCAGATACTCTCAGTATCACCAGTATCCACAATCATATCCAAACTATCCTCCCCAACATTTTCCACAACAAAATCAACCACCCCAAATCCAAAATCAGAATCCACAACTATCATTACCATTCCCACAAAGAAAAAATCAACTACCTGCCCAGCCATTACCAAACCCAGATAACAAAAATGCTCAATTTTTTTATAAAATAGAAGGTAAAAATTTCCAAATTACATGATTACTCCACTAGATCTTAAGAATGTCCAAATTAGATCTAGTAGAATATTAGAAAGGGAAAATCCTTCTGTTGTTATTCAAGAAAAATATTATTTTGATGAAGAAATTTCTCTACAGCAAAATAAAAGTTCTAAAGAAGGGATCTCTTCAGCAGAACCAAAATTCTGAAAATGAAAAACAAAAGATCCAATAAACTCAACCCCTATAATAGAGAAACCTTCAGTATCTGTTTCTAATCCTCCTTTTCCTAAAAGATTACAAATTGATAGAGGGATAGAACAAATTTTGTTGTTTAATTATGATTTTCTAGATGAATTGAAGAATGTCTGTATCAAAATTCCTTTGTTATAGGCCATTAAAGAGATTCCTATTCTAGCCAAAACAATAAGAGATTTGAGCATGAAAAAATTAGGAAGAAAAACAAAAGAAATAAAAAGGATTCAGTTAGTAGGAAAAATTGTTGACATTATGATGGGAAAAATAGCCATACAAAAATATTTGTCCCCAGGAAGTCCAATTGTAAAAACACATATCAATGGCTTTGAGATTCCAAATACATTAATTGACTCAGGAGCAGCCATCAACATCATGAGCAAACAGACTATGGAACAACTTAGGCTTCCAAACCTTCAGTATACACCAACATTATTGCAATTATCAAACATATCAGTAATCAAGAAAAATGGTGTATTGGAAGACATATATGTGTCCTTAGACTCTTGGGAATATCCAATTGACTTTATGATCCTAACTCCCAAGAACAACCTAGGGGGGGCATCCATTAATTTTAGGAATACCTTGGTTAGCTATAGCTGATGCTTTCATTAGTTGTAGATCTGGTGATATGTTTATTTCTGATGGAAATTCAACAAATAAATTCACTTTATATTCTCCAGCAAAAACAATCGCAGAAATAGGATATGAAGAATGGATGGATGATGACAATGAGATACAACCTCTCTTTACTATTTCTCATATTAGTGAAGAAAGTAATATCTTAAATTCAATAGAAAACTTTGAAACATCCTCACAATGTAAAGATGATAATAGTTTTCAAGAACAATGCAATATTGAATACTTGTCATCTAGACAGATGTCTTTATATTCTATGGAAGAATTTGGTAACTCTACAATTGAAATCTTTCCAGAGAATTATTTAAACATGAACAAAAACTTGGAGAAATTCCAACAAGAAGAGTTAATCAAAACATTACAAAAACATTCTTCTGCATATGCATGGGAGTACACTGGCATGAAAGGAATTAGTCATGAGACTTGTATACATCATATCTACATTGAGGAAAAATCTGGGCCTATAAGACAACCTCAAAGAAGGATGAATCCAAATCTTAGGGAAATTTTGAAAGAAGAATTGCAAAAATTACTAAATGTAAACTTCATTTATCCAATTTCCGATAGTCAGTGGATTTCTCCCTTGGTGATTGTACCTAAAAAGAATGGTAAATGGAGGGTATGCATTGATTATCGAGAGTTGAATAAATCCACTCTAAAAGATAATTTCTGATTGCCTTTCATAGATCAAGTATTGGATACATTAGCAGGAAATAAGTATTTCTCATTTTTAGTTAGTTTTACTAGTTACAATCAACTTCAAGTAGCACATGAAGACCAAGACAAAACCACATTCACCTGTCCATGGGGAACCTATGCTTACCGAGTACTTCATTTTGGATTGTGCAATGCACCTTCAACATTCCAGAGAGAAGTATTAGGAATTTTCTCTGATCTAATACATGATTGTGTGGAAGTATATATGGATGATTTTACAGTGTATGAAAAATATTTTGAAGAGGCTCTTCAAAACTTGGAAAAGGGTCTTAAAAGATGCAAAGAAGCAAATATTTCATTAATTCATGAAAAATGCTTTATGATGTTTACTGAAGGAATTGTTTTAGGACATCACATTTCAGGGGATGGATTTAAAGTAGACTCATCTAAAGTTGAAGTCATCTCCAAATTATCAATTCCAAGTTGTCAAAAGGATGTTAGAATTTTTCTAGGATTTACGGGGTACTATATAAGATTTATAGAAAAATTCACCAAAATAGCATCTCCACTCTTCAATCTGCTTACCAAAGATTCTGAATTTAGTTGGAATCTTGATTGCCAATTGGAATTTGAAACTTTAAAAGCAAAAATATCTGAAGCACCCATCTTAAGAGGTCCAAATTGGAAAATACTTTTTCACATTTCAACAGATGCTTCAGATACAACTTTGGGAGTTGTACTAGGACAAAAATATTTGATCCCCTATGCCATCTATTACACAAGTAAAAATTTGACTCATGTTGAGTTAAATTACACTGTAACTTAAAAATAATTTATAGTCATTGTCCATGCTATTAACAAATTTAGACATTACATCACCGGCCATGAAACCTTTATTCACACAGATCATTCTGCAATTAGGTACTTAATGAATAAATTTATCACTAATAGCATAATCACAAGATGGTTTTTACTCCTGCAATAATTTAACAACACCATTCTAGACCGACCTAAAAAACAAAACACAGTAGCTGATTTCTTGTCTAGAATTCAAAACAACAATAATGATATTCCAGTAGAGGATAATTTTCCTGATGAATATCTCTTTGCAATATATACTAAATCTCGATGGTTTGCAGATATTGCTAGCTACTTAGCTACAAGAAAATTACCAGCATACTTGTTTCCTAGAGAAAAAAGGAGAATTATTAAAACAAGTGCATTATACTCATGGGTTAATGATGAATTGTATAAAACAGGTCCAAATCTCATCATCAGAAGGTGTGTACGAGAAGATGAAATGCCTGAAATTCTGAAGGCATGCCACGATGAATCTTGTGGTGGACACTTTGCTAATAAGAGGACTACTTATAAAACCCTTCATTTAGGATATTATTGGCCATCCATCTTTAAAGATGCCAAAGAGTATGTCAAAATATGTGATAGTTGTCAAATAATGGGGAAACATGTTCCTACAGATGAAATTCCCTTGCAACCTCAAGTACTCATCGAACCATTTGAAAATTGAGCCCTGGATTTTGTAGGACCAATCAATCCACCATCAACACTGTTACCGATCAAATAGGTAACCTGACCTCAAAACGGGAACTCTAGCCCAAAAAGTCTCAAAAAACATGAAAAAACACCCCCAAAAAAAAAAGTGTCTTCCAGAACGCACTTGTTTTTTTTTTAAGGTCAAATTTCAACATTTTCTAAAATTATGCTAAAAACAAAATTGTTTGTTGAAAAAAGGATTGAAAAAACACCCCCAAAAAAAAAAAACCAAATATGGCTGAATAACAAAGAAAAAAAAAATTGTGTCATAATTTTGGCATTTTTAAAAATAAACAACATTTTTTAATTTTAAAATTCAAACATTAAAAAAAAAACCTAAAATTTAAGAAAATAATAAATTTAAAAAATAAAAACAATTAAAAGCTTAAAATTTAAAAAATATATGAAGATAAAAAAAATAAAAATTTTAATTCAAACACATTAAAAAAAACCTAAAATTTAAGAAAAAAAATTAAAAATTAATTTAAAAAAAAAAAAATATATATATATATATATATATATATATATATATATATATATATATATATATATATATTAAATTTAAAAAAAAAAAACAAAAAAAAAACATTATCTAAATTAAAATTAAAAAATGAAAAATTAATTAAAAATAGAAAATAAAAATAAAATACAATGAAAATATTAAATTTAAAACAATATATATTAAAAAAACAAACAAACTATAAAAAATAAATTAAATTTAAATTATAAAAAATAAAATATATATATATGAACTTAAATTAAAATATGCATATATATCAGATTTTATTAAATTTTAAAAAAAAATTAATATTAAAATAACAAATTAAATTTAAAAAAAAAAAAAATTTAATAAATAAATGAATAAACAAATAAATTTTGAAAGAAAAAAAAAATTTAAATATAAAAGAAAAAAAAAAAAACCATTGTCAAAAGAAAAACTTTAAAAACTTTAAAAATCAATTAAAAATGGAAAATTGAAAATATATATATATATGTGTGTGTGTGTTAAATAAATAAAAAATTTAAAAACAAATTAATTTAAAAAAATAAAGTTTAATTAAAAAAAAAAATCTAATTTTAAATACACAATTTTTAATTGAAATATAAAAATATAAAAAATTTATGTAATTAACAAAAAAAAATTAATAAAAATGTAAAACATTTAAAAAACAATATTAAATCCAAATAAATTTAAAAAAAAAATACAAAATTTATTAAATTTTATAAAATTATATTAAAAAACTAAACGTAAAACTTAAAACTTGAAAAAAAAAAAAAAAAAAAAGAAGAAGCAGGGAAATTTAATAAAAATTATTAACCAAAAAAAAAAAAAACAAACAAACAAACAAATTTTTAAATTAACAAAAAAAAACAATTAAAATTGAAAAAGAAAAAAAATTAATTTAAAACAAAAAAATTAATTAATTAATTAAAAAATAAATAAATAATAATAATAATAATTAATTAATAAAAAACAGAGAGTGGTGGTGGTGGTAAGGGCGGCGGGCGGCCGTGAGACCGGCTAGGCCGCCCCAGTGGCGCCGCCCAACCGGCCCCCGGCGCCTAGCGGGCGGGGTCTGCGCGCAGCCCGGCCGACCCCCAGTTGGCGGGGCTGCGCGCAGACCCCGCCTGTGAACGATAAACGGCCGGCCGCGGGGCAACCCGGCCGGCCTCACGGCCACTTCTGCTTTGATCACCTGCAAGCTCTCTTGTTCGCTATTAATTTTTTTTAATTTTTTTTTTTTATTATTTCAAAAAATTAAATTTTTTTATTTAAAATAAAATTCCTTCTTTTTTTTTTCTTTTTTTTTTTCAAAAAATTAAATTTGTCTTTTAATTTTCTTTTTCTTTTTCTTTTTTCAAAAAATTAAATTTTTTTAATTAAATTTTTTTATTTATTTTTTTTTTTCTTATTATTTTTTTAATTTAAATTTTTATTTTTATTTTTATTTTTTTTAATCTAAATTTTAATTTTGTAATTTTATTTTTTTTTATTTTTTTTTTTTAAATTATATGGTTTTTTTTAATAACTCAGAAAAAAAAAATGTTTTTAATGTTTGTTTTTTTTTTTCCTTTAAATTATGTGTTTTTTTTTTTCAAATTTTGTCATTTTCTTTGATATAATTTTCAAATATTTTTTTTTTTAATTTATTTATTTTTGTTTAAATTTTTTATTTTTACGAGCTATTTTTGTTTTTTTTTTACATTTTTATTGGTTTTTTTTATTGTTTTTATATATATTTTTTATCTAAGTTTTATGTTTTATTACCAACATGAAAATCACCACTCTAAAAAAAAAATGATTGATGCAGCATCAATACGTTTTGAAATTAGCATGAAAATCACTGCTCTTAAAAAAAAAAAATGATGCTGCATCAATACATTTCAAAATTAGCATGAAAATCACTAACATTTTAAAACAAATATTCATACTTCATAAATAAAAATATTAGAGTGTCAAAAATGTGCCCCAAAAAAAAATGGTGATTCTGCATCACCACTTTTCAAAATCGGGTGTTTTTTATGCTACCAAAAAAAAGTAGGTAACATTGCGGTTACCTATTTCATCGGTAACATTGTTCATCAAGACAAAAGAGGTACATTCTTGTTTGCACTAACTATGTCACTAAATGGGTAGAGGCTA
Organism: Pinus albicaulis; assembly: GCA_034641835.2. NCBI lineage: Eukaryota > Viridiplantae > Streptophyta > Pinopsida > Pinales > Pinaceae > Pinus > Pinus albicaulis. The sequence goes on from JAXQQM020090283.1 coordinate 324,327, forward strand.
AAGCACTTTCTCTTGCTAATGAAAATGTTGTAGTTTCATTTGTCTCTGAGGATATCTTCACTCCTTTCAGTGTCCCAAGGGAAATTGTGACAGATCCGGGATCTCAGTTTACATCTAAGGTGGTGCAAAATATTATGGATGAATACAAGGTTAAAAATAGAATGTATACTTCACATCATCCACAAGCAAATGGTCAAGTGGAGTCCACCAATAAAGTGATCGAGGCAATCCTCACAAAGATTGTACATCTACATAGGAAGGATTGGGCAAATAGGCTTCTTGAAGCCTTATGGGCCTACCAAACTACATGGAGGAATACAACAGGACATACTCCCTACGAACTTGTTTATGGGAAGCAAGTCCTATTTCCTATATAATTTCATATCAAAACCTTCAAGATAGTAGTCAAATTGGGACTTAATTTATCAGCAACCCAAAAGAACAGAATGGAGCAACTTAATGAGCTTGATGAGATCAGGCAAGATGTAGTTCAAAGAACCCGTCTAATCCAGCAGCAAAGGTCCAGATGGCATGATAAGTACATAAAAGAAAGACAGTTTCAAGGAGGAGATTGGTCATTTTTGTTCGATTCAAAGTTCAAAGACTTCCAAGGAAAATTTCAGACCCATTGGCTTGGGTCTTATGAGATCAAAAAAGCCTTTGAAAATGGAGCAATCAGGATAAGGACAATTGATGAATAAAAGGTACCTCTTCTTGTGAATGGAAATCAATTAAAATTCTATCATAAGCCAATTACAAAGGAGGAATTTATCAAAAAAATTCAAGACAATACTGATACGAAGTTGGTGAAGAAGAATCCTTCTTATTCCCCAACTTAGCCTTCTTTTTATTTTCATATATATATATATAATTCAAAAAATAATAATAATAATAATTGTATAAGTATGAAAACCAATCAATGATTGGCATCCTTATACGGAAAATACAAGATGAAACTCAGAGTTCTGACATATTATATTTTCTCCCATTCTAAAAAAATTCAAAATTCTTTGTTCCCTTTCTTCATTTGAAGCAATAAAGTAAGTAGCTACAAAATAGCCACAATTCTGCAGGTCTCAGGAGATTCTGCAGTTGTCATCACATTATACAGCTCTGTACATTTTCTTATAGCCTACTGAAGCAAACATACTGAATAGAAGAAATTGAGGACTCCATTGAAGATCATGTTGAAAGGATACCTCAAGAATCAACACAAAGAAAAGAGTAACAAATGTTAGTTCCAAGGTATGTTACAAAAATTTGTTTAAATAATAATACCAAAAACATTATTATATATAATTTATATGATCATATGTTGCCACCTCAATATGTCATCATTAGAATTGATTGCATTCAGATTCACATCACAATTTCATAATCCAACCACAGCATCTGTATCATATCTCATAATAATCCAGACCGATTTTCCCATTAATGATCAATGGTCATATCTCACTTCCATAAACCCTCTCCGAATATCTATTTTACCTGTACTTCTCTAAAAACCCTTGGCATCCTTAACTCAGAGCCAAAACCTCAATTTACTTGATCAAAGAAGAACATTTTTTAAGGTGAAACTCCTCACGACATAAACATGGGTCTAATAGTGAGAACTGAACTCGTGGGAGCGAAATTCATGGAGGGTTATCCTCAGGTAAAGAAACTGCTGCAAAAGGTGCAATGGCTCCAGTTTATAGAGAATTTTGATGGGTTTCATAAGGAGGTCACCAAGTCCTTTACAAGATATTTTGATAGGACAGAGGTAGAAATTGGAGATATAAAATTCTCAGTGACAGAGGCCTTTGTAGCCGAAGCTACAAAACTCCTGAAAACTGGCGAGAGATGGTTCAAGAACAACGAAATTCACAACGAAGAATGGAAATTTTTTCTGAAGAATCTAGGTATGGACACTACTGTTTACAAGAAATTAATTCCCATTTTAGCACTCAAAAACAAATGGAGAAATATGCTTTTAATTTTACAAAAGTTTGTTACTTTTGAGGGTAGATTTGGTTGTATGTTTGTTTACCATGCCCAGTTGTTAATGAACTTTTTGGAGGATGGAGAAGTAAACCTCCCATACTTCCTACTGAACAGTCTAAAGAAAATTTCAGCAAATGCATAAAATATTCCCATTCATAAACAATACCATGCACCATCATGGACTCATAAATATGCTTATTGAATTCCATCTAAAGAGTGTAGGAGACTCCTAGGAAAGTTTCATAATCATAAATCACTTTCAACATGAAGCACTAGAACAGCCTAACGATGAAAAAACTAGAAAGAGTAGAAGGAGAAAGGTTGATACATGCATCAAGAATAAATCCTCACCTCAAACATAGTAAGAAGAATAAGAACTCACCAAGAGAGGCAATGTAGATAAAAAGGGAAAATTTACAAGTTTAGAAGATTTAAACCCTCCACGGCCAAGGAGAAGCTCTAGACTTCGTAAATCATTAAATAAGACACCATCATAGGAGGCATTTTTTGTTAATTTAGATGAATAACCCCAAGTGCCATCGCCCATTACTATCTCTCCTGCACACATTCCTATACACTCTCCTATACATAGTCTTGTACACATTCTAAGCAGGAAATCCCCAGAAATTGACCCAGCACAACAGGAGATATATGAATATATTGATTCATTGGAGAAAAGACATGCAGAATAAAATACAAGTTTGGAAGAGAAGCCTATCAGTCCATAATAACCCTTGGTAAACACCCTCAAGCAAGAAATTTATGAGCTGGAGATACTGAACAGGCACATTAAACAAGAAGCTAATAATAAGAAGCTAAAGAAAATAATAAATCTCTGAACAAGAAAGTCATCCGCCTAAAGTACAAAATCCTCAAGAGGAAACCTAGAATGGCAATCACTTCTAGGAAAGGAAAGAAGAGGAAGTTGGATGTATTGGCAGAAGTATCAGAAAAAATTCAATAGGAGGTGAAGGCTCACACTTTTGGTTTTTGCATGACGACATGCAATGGTCTCTTATTGGGGGTATGTTGAACCTCAAAACTGTTCTTATTTTGACACCCTTTTTCATCATTTCTTCCTCCCTTTTCACAAACTCATGACTCCAACCAATGATAATTGACATATTCCACATCAGAGAAGGAATATAAATGACCTCTACTTTATATTATGATGTTTCTTATTATTTAGATGAATTTTTATAATTAGCTACAGAATGTGTGTAATTCTGTAGCTAACCGTTGTTTCTACAGCCAATGGTATGGTTTGACATGTTTAGAGAAGAAAATAAGGAAGTAGGTCATATGGGTATCTCTGGAATGATCCACACATGGATCGTATCCCATCCACCTGTTCAAATTCAAAGAGAAATTGTTCCTATGTTCGTGGTCAAGATCGGTCAAAGAATGTGATCTGCGAACGAAATACTCTCGATTTTCTCTGACGTAGAAAATCGAGAGATGGCCATTAAAGGATTTGCTTCTATCCAAACTTCTAATTTCAGTTCTATTTGTTATCTATAGGCAGAAATGCCTCAAATAGTTAAATTTGTAACTTGTATAAATACCAGTCTTTTGAAACCGAGAAACAGTCCTATTTTTTGTGGTAATTCGGTGTATGATTTTGAAACTCTATTTTGCTAATAAGAAGACTAGTTCCAAATCCTTTGAGCACGCGTAGTCTATTAGATTTTCAATTCATTGTGTTACAGAGGGCCCCTGCATGGAAAGGAGGTTTTTAATTGTTTCGTAGTTTGATTTTTGTCATTTAATTTCCTGTTGATTCGTAATTTTTTCTCTCGTCAATTCATAGTTAAATTCGCATTGTTTTTGTAGTTAGATTCCTGTCAATTCATAGTTTAATCTGCTTACTATTTTATAGATTAGTTTCATGAATTCTTTCTGAATTTAGTTTCCAATTAGTTGTGTCACATTTTGCTCGATAAGTCATCTCAAGAAAGTGGCTCTGTCATTTTCCAATTGGATCAGATTTGGGTATTCGGTCATACAAAAGTTGTAGTTTTATTTAAACATGGTTTGTACTTGCTTTTGATTTCAATCATCACTGTCATTTAAATTCTTAATAATAGAATCTACGCTTTAAATCCATGGAACAGAATTAGATTAATTTTATCTTTCAAACATTCTTAGATTTGAAATTAGGACAGAGTTAGATTAGAATTGGTTCTTTAAAATAGAACAAATGCTCTGTTTTCACATGACTAAATCTTTCAATGGATAAGATAGGAAATGATTTCATCTTGTCATTTCAATTCAATTAGATTTAGAATAGTGCTCTGTTTTAAACTAGTTAGATATTTTTTATAGATGATTTGCCAGCCTACTGAGATCATTCAAAGTTTGATTTATTTTTATGTAATTTAGATTAGTTAATGAACATTTCCTTTTCTTCCTTCTTTTAGATTTCATATTCCATTAAAATTATTTTGTAATTCAATTTCTTTTCTTAGAGTAAAAATAACATTTCCTTTTCTTCCTTCTTTAAGAATTAGTTTTCACCGTTAAAATTCATTTAGATTTGGTTATTCACTAGCATTTAAAGATTTTATAGATTTCATTTCTTAGACCAATTTTAGACATAAGATACAAAACCCCTAAAACAACATAAACATACACAATGAAGTAAGAAAACAAGGTTACCTAAGCATATATAGTGCACCACACTTCATCAAATTACTAACCTCAGTCAATAATTCATGATAGCAATTTGAGACATCAAATTAACTAAACAATACCATACCATTCATTAATATATTTTATAAATAAATCAAAAAAATTTCAAGTAAGAAAGAAAAAAAAATCAAGAAAACGGTGTGCCTTTCAAATAGTACGCACTGATGGCGGCGCGACATGTTCTTATAAACGCTTCGCCAAAACAGTAGAAAAATCGTATGGTGCTCTCTGTCAACAAGCAGACCTGGTGCGTTATATGTTAACCAGTGCACCGATTAACACAGAAAAATTAATAAAAAACCTCTAGTATTATTTTTTTTAGCATAAGATATCGTGGAGGAGGCGGTGTGGCATGTTCTTATAAACGCACCGCTAAAACAGTGTAGGTGTTATTTGTCAACAAGGAATCTCGGCGCATTATATGTTAACCAGTGCACTGATTAACACAGACATAAATTACTAAAAAACTATTTTTATCAAACAGTACGTGTCTGGTGCGCTATAATAAAATAGTGCACTCATGCGCTATTTACATAGGGCACACTGATTAAAAACAATTTGTTTTTAAGAAAATCATGCAAGGGCCGACATGGATTGGGATCCGACTTTGCAAGTTGTCCCGCAGGTTATGTTATCACTCAGAAAAAGTGAAACATTATTTGACATAGTCATAGAGTTCATTTGTCACAAGTTGGTATAGGAAAATTTAAATTTTTCTATCTCTAACCTATCCTAAGGTTCAAAACCCACCTCCATATAGGTTACATCATGTCCCATCAGTCATCATTAGGTGTTAGATTCCATCTCCCAAGCGTTTAAATCTGAAAGTACACTTTAGCCAATTTTTCTTCTTTTTGTAGCGTTTTACACTGTAAAATAACAGTTTTCGCTACGAAACTACCTAATAGTTTTGTAGCAAAACTGTTAGAAAATGAGCTAGCCACACTACGAAAAATAGTATTTTTGTCTTTCTTGTCGAATATGGTGAAAGTTGTCAGTTTATGATTAGAGGAGATAGGGTGAATTTCATTCGAGTTAGTTAGGGTTATTTCAAAGGTACAAGGTCATGCCTAAGGTCATCATTACCATTTTTAGCATGCATGAGTCATGATTAGAGCATGAGTTGTCATATAAATGATAAAAAATTACCCAATTGAGTCTTTTTTTCATTCTCTATTCTATCCTTGCATGTTATTGAGTTGCTGGAGAGCTGCTTCACCAAGCCAAGCTGGTTACTGGCATTTTCAAAAGTTGCAGGTGTCACTAATCAAGCGAGGCTGAGAAGATATAAATTCACCATGGCTACAAGAAAGAAGACTAACAAAGGTGGTCACTGCCTCAGATATGAACCCATGGACATGAATTTCTTAAGTGAAGACCCAACTGCCTTGGAGATATTCAGAAGAACAGATTGTTTTCAGTTCTGCCAAAGGCTGCAGGGTTGTCATTTGCAGGCTTCTAAGGAGTTTGTTATCAGTTTCAATGGGACAGCTTCAAAGGTAGGAATTTTAAACCTCACAGTAACACCAGAGACAATTGAAGCACCAACAAGAATCCCCAGGGGAGGGTAACAATGGTTCAAAGGCATTAAGTTCACCATGCAGGACTGTAAATAATTTATCAAGCCAGAGCATAGTGAAATTGATCTCACAAATGCCATCACAAGGAGCTACATGAAAGACAACTTCTCAAAGCTACTGTTAATTATTCAAAATTACTTCACCTGTGAAGGGAGGTTTCACATGGTCTATTCCTACCACCTTAGGCTTCTACTACATTTTGTGGGTAAGAGGTCTCTTGACTTTCCCTTTTACTTATACAGAAGTCTAGCTAAAATGTCAGATAAGGTCCAAGTTAAAAAAGAAGGAAATGAAACCTCTCATTTTCATCATGGTTTGATTAAGTTGTTGGTGTTAGAGGAGTTAAAGAGATTAGGTAGAGGCTGGTCATATTTTATGTTCATCAGTGGTTTTGAAGTAGATGATGTCACTCCTAAAAGAGTTCCCAAACCTAGAGATGTTTCATCACCTACAGTAGCAGAGAAAGTTGAGCCAGTGATCATGGAGACAGAGCCTTTGCAGAAGGTTGATATAGTACCCAAAGCTACACCTGCAAAAAAATATCCAACAGTGGGAAAACATGGCAGAAAGAGGGTTACAAGGAGCCAAACAATGGCTAAGGGTAAATTAGATGACATCTTGCATGCCATTGGTATTGAAGAAACTCCCATAGTCCGAGCTGAAGACATAGATGAGGGAGGAAGGATGATTAAGATAGGAAAAACAGCTAAGAAGTTAGAATTTTCTGGTGATAATGTAGGATTCATGTTTTAAGCTAGAAAACCAATGATAAGACATGCCAAAAAGGTCTTGGAAAGCAGCAAAGAAACTCAGAAGTTCAATGAAACTATTCAGCCACCACCAAGCATCATAAAACTCTCCTCACCTGCAAAAGAAGAATTAGTCATCAAACAAAATAAGGGAAAAGAGAAAATCATTGAAAAGTCAGAAGTTGAAGTCCTTAAGGACCAGTTGTAAGATACAAGTGAATAGATATCAGTCTTGAGGAAAGAGGCAAACAAACATAGAGCTGAAAGAGTGCAATTTGAATAGTTGAGGAAGATTTGGGAGGATCAAGTCACAAGTGTCTCAAAGACCTTGGACAACACAGAAAAACTGATAAAGTGGACTCAGCCACTAAGAAAAGAGGTAAAGCACATCAAAAAGGTAAACCTACACTTACAATCTAAGAACATAACACTCAAGGACCAAGTCAAAGACCTTCAAGAACAACTGGAACTGATTCATGAAGAGCTGGAAAAGAAAGGTTTGAAGATGAGCGTGGTTGAGGAGCCCATTGCTCAAATGATCATAAATGAGGAGGAAACACCACCAGAACCATAATTTGAGGTTGAATATGATTTAGAGGGTTCATTACATGTAGAAGATCAGGTTTTTGTAGTTGGAGGTCACTTTTTGGAGACAGTTTTGAAATGGGCAATTTCTGCACTTTTTCACAGTTTCATAGCGTTTCCTAGGCTTAAAGCCAGGAAAACGCTATGAAAAAAACTTATAGCAACCTTTTTTCCTCTAAAGTAAATTTTTGTAGTTTTTAAGGAGGGAGATTTATGGTGGTGATGTTTCATGACTTGATTGACACCATGGAACAACAAAGGAGTGAAGTTATTGGTTGCGGAAGCTACTTTTTCAACGCTACCAAAGCTTGCCACGAAACTGTCCTATTTTTGTAGCGAGCTATTTTTGAAGGTTTTGGAGCATCTTAATGGAAGTTTTAAAAGCTGGACTCCTCCAACATTTCAAGGAATCTTATCATCAAAGAATTATGACTCGAAGGAAGTACTATGGAGATAGGTCATCAGCCCAAGTAACTTTGGAGATAAGAGTTATGCATTCCTGAAAAATAAGGTTATGTTCAATAAGTCTAGGAGGGTTTTTAATGTGTAAAGTGGTGATGAATTGTCATGTTTCTTTCGAGCATGTGATACTTATGTTGTAATCATCATATAATTGTTTCAAAGATAAGGTAGAGTTATGTAATAAATAGGACTTAGAGTCCTATTAGGATATGTCTTCTTTAAGGTGTAGCTGTCAGTTTTCTATTAGAAGTCATGTTTTTCAGTAATGTGATGTGTCATAAGAGAATTCGATGGTCTGGCCACCAGGAAAATCATCCTTATTGTAAAGAAGATCTATTTAAAGACAAATCATCGAAGTAGTCATGGGTTGGAGATTTTTTGCACTAAACTGCTGCTTTATGTATTTGACTTATATCAGTAATACAGAGTGACTTTCTCCTTGACAGGCCTGAGATTATCATGGGGTTTTTAATGTATTATTGATCTGTATCTTTATGTTTTTACCATTTGCAGTAGATTTTATCTCTATTACTCGTAATTCATAATTTATGCTCTGACTTCCTTTAGTGATGAAATGACTGTATTGCACTATGTTTTATGTGTGACTTGCCTCTATTAAAGACCCCTATCTACCTCATCTTCCATGTCAAGAAACCTTGCCAGTGAAACTACTGATTGTTGACTCCATAAGCCCAATGGTAGCAAGTCTGCATTCTTTTCAACCTGCAAACATAAAAAACAAGTTACATTTCCAATAGAGTTAGCCATATAGTACCATCATTATCCAATATCATAAAACCCCCTTGAGAGAGCCCTCTCAAACTGAAGTGGCTAAGCTTCAGTCAAAAGCTGGTTTGAAATAGTTACAGTGAGTTGTTTGATAAGCAGCCAATCAAATACAATTTTATGATAACATTTTGGTGTGTCTGTCAGGAGCCTGAAGATATACTTTTCTCGAAATTTTGAAGTTGAACTCTTGAAGGTAGCAGGAGCTCAAAATCTGTTCGAGGTTGCAACTACCTTGGTGACTCCATTCAAAATTATCATGTTCAAAGGTGGCTTCGAAAAGGAGATATACGAGGAGTAATCCTGACCCAAATCCACCTACAATTGTGGATAATAAAAACACAATTTCTAGAGGCATTCAAGGTAGTTCTTCACAATCAGGTACTCCATTACACACAAAAGCCTTGTCCTCTGAAGTTTTTAGAAGTCCTGAAGATAAAAATTTTGATGATAAAATTCAGGAAGTCTTGTTTAGGTCTGAAAATAAAATAAAAAATTGACTGAGATTGTTTTATACCTACAAAGAAGAGGTATTGATACCACAGCCTTAGTGACCCAAAAAGATAAAGAAGAGTTATGGGAGGAAGTCACATCAGAGTTATTGATAGAAAGGGAATCTTTAGATAGATTGAAGGAACTAGACCCATTTGAAATATTGTTAAGAAGTAAATCTAGTTTTCCTTTACCTGACTGGAGTTCAATTGTAACTGGACTACAAATACCAATCACTCCACCTCCTAACAGTTCCTCTTCCTCTACTACTATTTTCCCTAAAACTACCACAGTTCCTATCATCATGGCTGGAAATGTTACACCTCCACCTGTTGTTGCACCTGCTAGGTATGCCCCTCTTGTTCTCCCAACTATCCTTAATGCCCTTCTTAGAAAATATTTTGCTAGAATCAAAACTTGGGGAAGTGATGATGAGATTACAACTGAAGAGCATGTAGACCAGTTTAATGAATTTATAGATAGGGAGGAGGTTGACCATGAGGATGTCAAAATGAGGCTTTTTGCTCAAATTTTCACTGGTGAGGTCAGAAAGTGGTTCAAATCCCTTGCTCCAGGAAGCCTACATAATTGGAATGAATTGGAAGATAGCTTCTTGAGAAAGGGGGAAAATAGAACCAATCTTGTGCCAGCCCTCACTGAGTACAATAGTTTGAAAAGAGTTTTTGATGAAAATGTACGGAATTTCTCCAAGAGATTTAACAAATTTTATGACTCCATCCCTGCCCATCTTAAGCATCCATCAGGAGCAGCTCAACTAAGATATGTTGAGGCCTTTGACTATGAATTTTCTATCTTGGTCAGAGAAAGAGAATCCCCTTCACTAGAAAAAATGAAAAATGATGCTGTGAAGGTGGAGGTCAATATGACAACATCTAAAAAGTATAAGATGGGAAAGACAAAATTGAAAGAAAAAGATAAGCCTTCCACCTCAGATGTCAAATTTGACTCCATGATGAAAATAATGGAAAAATTGATGGATAGGATTGCCCTTGGAAACACTTATGCTCCTCTTGCACAACATGAACCACAGTTTAGAAATCCTCAGTTCAGAAGATCTCAAAACTAGCAAAGACCAAGGGAAAATAGAAATCCGCCTGACCCTCAAGTAAGGCCTCCTTTTCAGCAAAATTTTGTTGATGAAGAAGATATCTTGAAATACCAGAAGACTCCATTCATTTCTTAAATGAAAACATGTCTGGAATGTTTTTAACTAAGGAAGAGCATGATGAGTCAGATCATGATGTAAACAAGGGTGAGGAACCATCTGATTACCTTAAAGGATATCAACATGCAATATTTGAGATGTAGAAACAATACAACCTCAGAAAGAGAAATGTTCCAATTACTGGAAATAAAGCACTGCCCAATAAAGATGCCCCTAAAGCTGCTGAGGTTAGAAAAGATCCACCACCTCCTCCTCTTTTCAAAGAGATTGAGAAAATTACTTCTGTTTTCATTTTAGAGAATGATATTTCCAAAATCAAGATCCCAATTTCTTTTGGAGAAATTCTTAAGGTGAATGAATATAGAAGTAAAATTGTAAAAATGTTGAATTCCCAACCTGGAGCTGTTGACATCCTTAATGTACAAGAAGACCATCCAACCATATACTTGGGACCAATATTGAAAGATGAGCATAATGAAGAGGTGTCTCCTTTCTATGTCAGCCTTAGTATTCATTACATGACATTACACAATTCCACGTTGGATTCAGGGGCCTCTCATAACCTCATGCCTAAAGTAATTATGGAAAGATGTGATTGGAAATTACTAGGCCATATAAGGATTTGTTTTCTTTTGATTCAAAAAGAGTTCATTGTATTGATTTGATAAAAGATGTTGTTGTTGGTCTTACACAAGTCCCTGCCAAGATAGTGGTAATGGAAATTGTGGTAGCAGACATTCCACCCAAGTTTGGCATGTTGATATCAAGGTCATGGGAAACAAAGATCAAAGGTACCATCTAGATGGACCTAACTTATGCCACCATTCCTGCTTTTGGTGAGCAAAGAAGAATATACAAAGAAACAAGGATGGCTTATACGATAAGTAGTAAGGAAAAATCTCAGAATTTCCCAATTTATGTTGTTGAGACTGAATTAGGATCTACTATACTTTTCAATGAACTAATTGATGAAGAAGAAGATGAGAAGAAAGTAGAAATTCAGGAGGTTGAAAATCAGCAAGCAGAAAATCAACAAACAGTGAATAAAATGCAGAAGGTTGGTGGTTGTTACACTTTGATGGATCAGCAAGAAGAGAGGGGGTTGGAGAAGGAATTTGGATCACAAATCCAGAGGATGAAAGTAAGTTCTTTTCTTTCAAACTGAAATTTGATTGCACAAATAATATGGCTGAATATGAATCTCTATTTTTGGGTTTGGGTGCCCAAAATAATTCTATTTGTGGAGATTCTGAATTAGTTATTAAAGAAGTTAAGGGTGTATATCAAACCAAGGATGTGAGAATGAGAGCATATATAAATTTTATCATGGAGATTTTAGAGAATTTTCAAGAATATTCCTTTATTGTGAAGACTAGGGATCACTAATCATTGTGACTCCTAGATGTTTTAACAGCAGTACGTTTGGTATTCCTTCACCCATTCCACTAAAAGATATGAGGTTGAAGTTCGTCATAGGCCTACTATCGACAACATAATTCATTGTGGGATCTTTAGGATGTCAATAGTCAAAAACTTCATAGAATTGAAAAAGGTTTGAAAGCACAAGTAGATCAACAAAACTGCCGACATTAACTAAGGGTAATTCTGAAGTGTTGCAGCTGAAGAATAATTCGATACCTATAGGTCTAATCCCACTTGAAAAGATTTTTGACCAAAATGATGTGTTCAAATCTCCTAGGATACAAGTTGATGATGAAGAGGTAGAGAGTTGTAACCTTGGTACAGTAGCAATGCTAAAAATGTTCAAACTTTCTAAGTTTCTTTCTGCAGATATGAAATAGAAATATATTGAGATGATGAAAAGGTTCATAGATATTTTTGCATGGAGATATGCAAATTTGAAGAAATATGATCCTACCATTATTCAGCATACCATTCCTATTAAAGAAAATGAAAAGCTTTTCAAAAATAAGTTGAGGAGGATTAATCCACTTCTCATGCCTCTGATTGAGAAGGAAATTAAGAAGCTCTTTGATTCCAAAATTATTTTCCCAATCATATTCTCAAAATGGCTTGCTAACTTTGTTCCATTCAGAAAAAAGAGTGGAGAAACCAGAATTTGCATTGACTTCATAAATTTGAACAAAGCCTCTCTGAAGGACAACTACCCTCTCCCAAATATGGACCAAATTTTGCAGAACATTTTTGGTTCCCAAATTATGTCTATCCTGCATGGTTTTTCAGTTTACAATCAGATACTAGTGCACCTAGAAGATCAGGAGAAAACTTCCTTTACGACACCATGGGGAAAATTCATGTATGCCAAGATGCCCTTTGGTCTGATGAATGCAGGAGTGCCCTTTCAAAGAGAAATGGAAATTGCCTTTGTTGAGGAGAAGGATAAGTTGGTGGTTGTCTATATGGATGACATAATAGTATTCTTAAGGAGAGAGGAAGACCACTTGAAGCATCTGGAGAAAGTTTTGTTAAAGTGTAGAAGGTTTGGTATTTCTCTTAATCCCACTAAGAGTATTTTTGCTTTAAATTATGGAAAGTTACTTAGGCATATTATATCTAAAGATGGGACAAATATTGATCCAAACAGGTTTAATTCTATTTAGAAAGTAGATCTACCTAGAAGCAGGAAGGAAATGCAGTCTTTCCTTGGAATTTTGTGAGAAGGTTTATTCCCAAATTTGCTAAGATTTTGAAAGACATAACCAAGACGCTGAAGAAACGAGCTGACATTAAATGGACAGTTGAAGCAAAGCACTCATTTGAGGAGATCAAGAAGGCACTCACTCAAGCCCCAGTGTTGATTAGCCCAGATTTTTCAAAAGAATTTCTGGTTTTTACATTTGCATTAGAAAATATAATTGCTGGTGTTTTGCTACAGAAAGGACAACAATGTACTGAGCAACCCATTTCATTTTTTAGCAGGACCCTTTCTAATTCAGAGTTGAAATACAACATCTTAGAGAAAAAGGCATATTCTTTGGTCAAATCCATCAAAGATTTCAGAATTTACATTCTGCATTCTCATGTCATATCATTTGTTCCTAATGCTATTGTGAAGGACATCTTAACTCAAGCTGATCCTGATGGTAAGAGAGGGAAGTGGATAGCAAACTTGCTGGAATATGATATAGAGATCAGACCTACAAAATTGGTGAAAGGTAATGGGCTAGCAAAGCTAATGGCTCAATCCAATTTTGACTGTCTTGATATGAATTTAATTGCATAAATTTCAGAATTACCAGATGAAGATGAAGAACTGATTCCCATTGAAGAGAAGTACATTCTGTCTAAGTCGTACAGAGAAATTTTTTTTTGTCTTACATCACCATAGAGCTCCTGCTGAATTGACAAAATCTAAAGCAAGGTTTGTGAAGCTAAAATCTCTGAGGTACTGCATCATAGATAAAAATATATATTGGAAAGATACTTGTGGTATTCTTTTGAATTGTTTGTTGGAATAGGAAGCTGAAAAAGTGATTGAAGAGTTTCATAAAGGAAATTGTGGAGGTCATCACTATTGGAAGGCCACAACAAACAAGATTCTCAGAGCAGGGTACTAATGGCCTACTATGTTCAAAGATGTCTACAAAAATATTGCTACCTGCCATGAATGCCAAATTTTTTTATGGTAAGAAAAAGCTTTTCCATTTACCCTTGATGCCTATCTATGTTGAGGCACCATTCCAGTAGTGGGGGCTAGATTTTATTAGTGAGATTCATCCATCATCTTCAGGGCAGCATCGCTGGATCCTGAAAACAACTTATTATTTCACCAAGTGGATTGAAGCAATCCCAACTAAGCAAGAAAATGATTCAGTTATCATTTAATTCTTAGAAAATAACATATTTTCTAGGTTTCGTTGTCCTATGAAGATCACCACTGACAATGCACAGGCATTCAAATCCAAAAGGCTGATCAATTTTTGTCATCAATATAAAATTACACTTAGGCACTCTACTGCTTACTATCCACAAGGTAATGGTCTTGCTGAATCTTCTAACAAAAGAATTGTCAGAATTATTAAGAAGGTGTTGCAGGAAAATAAAAATTTATGGCATATGAAGCTGAAGTATGCTTTGTGGGTTGATAGAGTGTGTACAAAATGGTAAATTGGTACTTCACCTTATGAGTTGGTGTATGGAGCTGAAGCCATTTTTCCTACATCCTTAGGAGTGCCTGTTATGAAGTTGCTGCAAGGATTAGAGGAGGAGCCAAATTCAATTCAGAGGAGAATAAACGAGTTAATAGCCTTGCAGGAAAAAAGGGAGGAATTATATAACAGCAATCATCAATCTCAAAACAGAATTAAGAAGACATTTGACAGGAAGGTCAAAGAGGAAAACTTTCAGATTCAAGATGTGGTATTAAAGTGGGAGGCAAAAATTGAAGAAAAGGGGAAACATGGTAAGTTCGAGAATATCTAGGAAGGTCCATTCATAGTAGCTGCATTCCATGGAAACAACACTTACATACTGTAGTAGATGGATGGCCAACCTTGTGCTGGAGGGCCTATCAATGGAAGGTTTTTAAAGCACTATTCCTCTTAAGTTCTATTGATCTTTCATTCCATTGTATATATTCCATTTTATTATATTTTTCTACTAAAAAAGATAAGTCGATCATCAAGCTTGAGCCTGAGGTGAAGGCCATTAGAGTTTGAAGGAAGCCTGGAAAATTTCAGAGTTTTTATTTCCAAGAAGATGGATAGCACTGGAACTATAGGTTCTTTGGTGTACCACAAGGGCACACCATTCCAAGTGGAGCCACTGTTATCAGTTAGAAAAAGTGAAACATTATTTAACATAGTCATAGAGTTCATTTGTCACAAGTTGGTATAGGAAAATTTAAATTTTTCTATATTTAACCTATCCTAAGGCTCAAAAACCACCTCCATATAGGTTACATCATGTCCCATCAGTCATCATTAGGTTTCAGATTACATCTCCCAAGTGCTTAAATCCTAAAAGTATACTTTAGCCAATTTTCCCTCTTTTCGTAGCATTTTACACTGTAAAATAGTAGTTTTCGCTACGAAACTGCCTAATAGTTTCGTAGCGAAACTGTCAGAAAATGAACTAGCCAGGCTACGAAAAATATTATTTATGTCTGTCTCGTTCAAAGGTGTGAGTTCATGATTAGAGGAGATAGGGTGAATTTCATTCGAGTCAGTTAGGGTTATTTCAAAGGTACAAGGTCATGCCTGAGGTCATCATTACTGTTTTTAGCATGCATGAGTCATAATTAGGGCATAAGTTGTCATAGAAACCATAAAACATTACCCAATTGAGTATTTTTGTCATTCTCTATTTTATCCTTGCATGTTATTGAGTTGTTGGAGAGCTACTTCACCAAGACAAGCTGGTTGCTGGCATTTTCAAAAGTTGTAGGTGTCACTAATCAAGCGAGGCTGAGAAGATATAAATTCACCATGGCTGCAAGAAAGAAGACTAACAAAGGTGGTCACTGCCTCAGATATGAACCCATGGACATGAATTTTTTAAATGAATACCCAACTGCCTTGGAGATATTCAGAAGAATAGGTTGTTTGCAGTTCTTCCAAAGGCTACAGGGATGCCATTTGAGGTTTCTAAGGAGTTCGCAATCAGTTTCAATGGAACATCTTCAAAGGTGGGAATTTTAAACCTCACATTAACACCAGAGACCATTGCAGCAGCAACAAGAATCCCTAGGGGAGGGGAACAGTGGTTCAAATGCATTAAGTTCACCATGAAGGACTGCAAAGAAATTATCAAGCCAGATAATAGTGAAATTGATCTCACAAATGCCATCCCAAGGAGCTAGATGAAAGACAACTTCTCAAAGATGTTGCTAATTATTCAGAAGTACTTCACCTGTGAAGGGAGGTTTCACATGGTCTATTCCTACCACCTTAGGCTTCTACTACATTTTTTGGGTAAGAGGTCTCTTGACTTGCCCTTTTACATATACAAAAGTCTAGCTAAAAATTTAGATAAGGTCCAAGTTAAAAAAGAAGGAAATGAAACCTCTTTTTTTCATCATGGTTTGATCAAGTTGTTGGTGGTATAGGAGTTAAAGAGATTAGGTAGAGACTAGTCATATTTTATGTTCATCAGTGGTTTTGAATTAGATGTTTTCACTCCTAAAATATTTCCCAAACCTAGAGATGTTTCATCACCTACAGTAGCAGAGCAAGTTGAGCCAGTGATCATGGAGACAAAGCCTTTGTAGAAGGTTGATACACCCAAAGCTACACCTGTAAAACAAAAGCCAATAGTGAGAAAACATGGTAGCAATAGGGTTACAAGGAGCCAAACAGTGGCTAAGGGTAACTTAGAGGACATCTTGCATGCCATTGATATTGAAAAAACTCCCATAGTCCAAGCTGAAGACATAGATGAGGGAGGAAGGAAGCTTAAGAAAGGAAAAACCGCTAAGAATTTATAATTTACAGGTGATGATGGAGGATTCATGTTTCAAGCTAGAAAACCAATGACAATACATGCCAGAAAAGTCTTGGAGAATAGAAAAGAAACTCAGAAGGTCAATGAAACTATTCAGCCACCACCAAGCATCATAGACCTCTCCTCACCTGCAAAAGAAGAATTATTCATCAAACAAAAGAAGGGCAAAGAGAAAATCATTGAAAAATAAAAAATTGAATTCCTTAAGGAGAAGTTGAAAGATGCAAGTGAAGAGATATCAGTATTGAGGAAAGAGGCAAAGAAACATAGAGCTGAAAGAGTGCAGTTTGAACAGATGAGGAAGATTTGGGAGGATCAAGTCACAAGTGTCTCAAAGACCTTGGACAACACAAAAAAACTGATAAAGTGGACCCAGCCACTAAGAAAAGAGGTAAAGAACATAAAAAAAGGTAAACCTACACTTATAATATAAGAACAAGACACTGAAGGAACAAGTCTAATACCTTCAAGAACAACTGGAACTGATTTATGAAGAGATGGAAAAGAAAGGTTTGAAGATGACTGTGGGTGAGGAGCCCATTGGTCAAATGATCATAAATGAGGAGGAAACACCATAGGAAACATAATTTGAGGTTGAATATGCTTTAGAGGGTTCATTACATGCATAATATCAAGTTTTTGTAGTTGGAGGTCACTTTTTGGAGACAGTTTTGAAATGGGCAATTTCTACACTTTTTCACAGTTTCCTAGTGTTTCCTAGGCTTAAAGCCAGGAAAACGCTACGAAAAAACCTGTAGCAGCCTTTTTGCCTCTAAAGTCACCTTTTTCAGTTTTCAAGGAGGGATATTGATAGTGGTGATGTGTCATGACTTGATTGACACCATGGAACAACAAAGGAGCAAAGTTATTAGCTGCAGAAGCTACTTTTTCAACGCTACCAAAGCTCGCTACGAAACTGTCATGTTTTCATAGCCAGCTATTTTTGAAGGTTTTGGGGCATATTAATGGCAATTTTGGATAGCTAGACTCCTCCAACATGTCAAGGGAGCTTATCATCAAAGAGTTATGACTCGAAGGAAGTACTGTGGAGACAGGTCATTAGCCCAAGTAACTTTGAAGATAAGAGCTGTGCATTCCTGAAAAATAGGGTTATGTTCCATAAGTCTAGGAGGGTTTTTAATGTGTAAAGTGGTGATGAACTGTCATGTGTCTTTCGAGCATGTGATACTTATGTTGTAACCATCATATAACTGTTTCAAATATAAGGTAGATTTATGTAATAACTAAGAGTTAGAGTCCTATTAGGAGATGTCTTATTTAAAGTGTAGCTATCAGTTTTCTGTTAGAAGTCATGTTTTTCAGTTATGTGATGTGTCATAGGAGAATTCGATGGTCTAGCCACCAAGAAGATCATCCTTATTGTAAAGAAGGTCTTTTTAAAGAGAAAGCATCGAAGTAGTCAGGGGTTGGATATTTTTTGCACTATACTGTTGCTTTATGTATTTGACTTATATCAGTAATACAAAACAAATTTCTTCTTGATAGACTTGAGATTCTCATGGGTTTTTTAATGTCTTATTGATCTATATCTTTATGTTTTTACCATTTGTAGTATATTTCATCTTTGTTACTCAGAATTCGTAATTTATGCTCTAACTTCCTTTAGTGATGAAATGACTGTGTTGCCCTATGTTTTATGTGTGAATTGCCTCTGTTAAATACCCCTATCTACCTCATCTTCCATGTTAAGAAACCTTGCCATTGAAACTACTGATTTTTGACTCCATAAGCCCAATGGTAGCAAGCCTACATTCTTTTCAACCTGCAAACATAAAAAACAAGTTACATTTCCAATAGATTTAGCCATCTAGTACCATCATTATCCAATATCATAAAACCCCCTTGAGAGAACCCTCTCAGACTGAAGAGGCTAAGCTTCAGTCAAAATCTGGTTTGAAATAGTTACTAAGTTGTTTGATAAGTAGCCAATCAAATACAATATTGTGATAACATGTTAGATTTCATACACCTATATATATAGCAATACAAACCCTATAAATCTAAAATTAAAAGCCCTAATTGTGAAGTCACAGAAACAAGAAGAAGCAAGGGCTTAATGTAAGAATGGATTTTTTTTTTTTTTTTTTTTTTTTTCTCTGAAAATGCACAGTAAAATTTAAAATTTTTAATATGCATGTACTAAATCCAACAAAAACTGTAAAAAAACAATTCTTACAGTAAAATATAACATTTTTAATATACTATAGGGTTTTTGTGCGAATCACCAGATGTTTCAAATTATCATTCTCTAAATAGTGTTGTTGTTTGAAAGTATTTCGCTGCTCCACATTGCTCTCGTGCTCTCTTGCTCCAGGTATGTCTCTCGTGAAAATCCCTCCCTGAATTTTTTTGCAAAAATAATGAAATAATGAATAGATTTTAGTATTTAAAGAATTTTGTTATGAAAGTAAATTTTCGAAAATAATTTCCCACCCATTTTTCAATTAACCGCCTAATTTTCACTTTAAGAAAATAAAGTGTTTTTTTTTTTCGTGGATATTTGGTGCATTTGTTAACTAACCACACCGGTGCATCAGTTAATAACACAGCACCAGTGCGCAGTAACTAAAACACACCGGTCCGATTAACTGTACATTAGCACTGATAACAATAAGTCCATTTTTAAGGCACCGTAATTACTTTTAGGTGTGTACAACAAAATTTATTGTTGATTTTTCTGAAATGCAGGAATAAAATCTCATAATTATATCAAATGGATAATTCTTCAAAATCCAACTCATTCCATAATATTTCTCAAAGTCCATTGCGGAGTTCTCCCTATCCATCTCCAGACGTAATATTTACTTCATATTTTATTTATATTTTTATTATCTAATTGAATTTATTTATTTTATCCATGCCAATCAGCTAAATAAAATTAATGTATACAAATTTGTAGGTTCATACAGATTCAGAATCGAGTTAAGATGCACAAAATATTCAAACAACTCCAAAATGTCAGAAGCTCTTATCAGGAGCAGCATACCACAAGGTGCATTTGGTAGATGAAAATGGACAGCCGCTTTACCCTACCAATTGTAACATTGCATCTTCTAGCCACAATCCTGGGACAATGATGGTAATAATAATTTTTTGGTATATTAATGTAATTATTTCAACGTCAAACCAATTAATCATGCATTGTCGACGTGCTTAGTAATTGATATCATCAATTTTGTACTAATCATGTTCAAATATATTTTTTGAAATTATTAGGATTCTAGTGATGATGAGCGACCTACCTACCATCTTCCGTTGCACCACACGACAATGTAAAATTGAATAAAGGTTGAATTAATAGGAAAAATCAGAGAGGAACAATACCAGGAATGGTTGAGTCAACCACCTATTCAATTCCCACTACGTCCAGATTCACCAATTAGGAATAAATATAAAAATAGTAGTTCTTCACAAGATGGAAATGGAGGCACTCAAATAGAGGTTGGTATCGATGATTACTTAAGGGATACGACTGCCATGGAGACAATGTTGTTAGATGCATTCCAGAATGATGATCAGCTAGGGGATGATGCTCATATCACTGATACCTTTTTCGAAAGCCTTAAATTTGCTTCCACCACCCCTCTCTTTGTACCTAGCGGTCACTCAAATTCTACCCAGTTGGGAACAATGATGTTACTGTACAACTTGAAATCAAAGTTTTGCTTGTCAAATGCATGTTTCTCAGAAATTTTGAGGTAATTGACCATCAAGTCCTCCCTTATATTTTGAGAAATATAATCACACAATGAACATTAAAAATGGTCAATTTTATGAATGTTAATAATTATATTGGTATTAATGTACTTTTAATATTTTCCGTGACCAACTACAAGTTATTCAAAGATAAGTTTATTCCGAGTGATAATGTCTTTCCCGGTAGCTGCGAAGAGGCAAAGAAATTGTAGAAAATGTTGGGTGTTGGGTATATATCATATCATGCATGTCCAAATTATTGTATTCTATATAGAGGAGAATACGCAGACAAAGAGATATGTCTGAAATCTGGGCATGACAGGTATGATAAATAAAAAAAGAAGGGTAAATCGCGTGGTCCTCTTAATATATTGAGGCACATGCCTATAATCCTAAGGATTCAAAGGCTCTTTCATTGCAAAGAATTAGCTATGTTATAGGGATGACATGTAGGGATCATAAAACATAACTAATTTTGTATATTATTTAATGTGTTTATAACTTTGCAGTGTCATTATCCTATGTTCGTGCGTGGGTATGTGAAACCTGAATTCCCCCAAGACCTGGGACGTTCCATATCTAAATTATCTACATTTGTACATTGGATCACGTCAAAGGAGATTCATGTGGCTAGCATTACACAGTGGCGTCAAGAGATAGTTGATATTGTTTATATGTTTGACAAGGAACTTTCGACGAGTTTCATGGACTTGCAGGTTCATCTTCTAATCCACCTAGTATATGAACTTGAATTAGTTGGGGTGGTTTCTTGTCGTTGGATGTTCTTCTTAGAGAGGTAAATGAATAAATTGAAAGGTTTTTTTCGACAAAGGGTAAAACTCGAGGGGTCTATGGAAGAGGGATACATATCGTATGATTCTTTCTATTATGTCAGTGAGTACATCAAGCATATTGACAGCAGACCAGGTGCGGTGATTTGGCACAATGAAAGGGATCAAGACAAAAGAGAAGGGGAGCTGCTCCAAACAAATGGAAAAAGACACTTGATAAAGAGTAAATGACTTTTAATTTTTAAAATTTACACAAAGTAAATATTCATGTTGAACTTCAATATAATGTATATTTTGATCTCATATGTACTATATGTCAGTTTGATTTCATCGGCGAATGTGGAAATTGAAGCAATCAATAAATTCGTTCTTTACAATTCCAAAGTGACACAACCTTGGATCGAATTGTACGAAAAAAAGAGGATGAAATAGGATTGTGAGAGGAAATAATTTAGATGGTTGAATGGTAGAAATGTGCCTTATCTTGATCATTTAAAAGAAAATATGCCAAATCTATGCCCAAACAGTTGGGTTGCTAACCAAGTCAGAGAGAAATACGGTGCAAACGTTCATTACCTATGTGTTGAAGAGGTTGCACTAAACGTAGGGATTGAGTGCACTCACTCGGTAATAATCTATTTAGGTACATTTTAAACTTAATAATGCACCTTTGAAATGTAATTACATCGATTTTTCATATTTTAACAGTTGGGTTATTATAAGACACATGCCACTATGATTTTTTAACTTTTTTATAGGTCAATTTGTTCCCATCTATGTGGGCATATGGACACCATTTTTGCACAAAAAATGTCGATAATGGACACATGACACAAGACTATGGAGTGGAATTTAATTTAGATTAATCTAGTTGAGCTAGCCACCGTGATCAAAACCTAGTACGAGGGACGTTAGGTTATGTCAGAAAGATACAAGAGACCATTGAAGTGGATTTCTATTATTTCCAATGTGTTATTTTTAGGTGCAAGTGGTGGGACACCTTTGATCGGAATAATGTAAATGAAGATCACAATAGTAGGATGACATGTATCAACTCTAGAAAGATGTGGGATGAAGCTAAGGAGCCCTACATTTTCTCCAAACACTGCAACTAGGTGTTTTTTTACCCAGATGTGTTGGATAGGGATTGGTGGTTCGTATTGAGATATGACCCTATATCAAAACATATTTTTGAGAACAATAGTGTTATCATGCCAAGGGAGCTGGAAAATAATGAGGGTGATCATGAGAACGGAGA
Source organism: Pinus albicaulis (assembly GCA_034641835.2). Lineage (NCBI taxonomy): Eukaryota > Viridiplantae > Streptophyta > Pinopsida > Pinales > Pinaceae > Pinus > Pinus albicaulis. The sequence continues at coordinate 347,030 of JAXQQM020090283.1, forward strand.
GTGATATGGTACATGTGTTATTTCATCATTTATACTTTTTAAGATGGGATTTTATAAAGAAGAGGACTTAATTACCTTATAGCTAAGACTCTTTTTATTGAAACATTATAATATGTATTTTGAATTAATTGGTTTGCATTGTGTCAATGCTAAAATCATTTCACTTCATAATTTGCAATTATGTTGATCTCGGAAACAATGGCGTACTGTATAAAGTTATTTTTTTATAATGTCAATTCCTAAAATAATACAACTACTTGATTGCTTTAAATGTGTGTGAATGACATCTTCAAAATGTATATTGTTATTTTTGGTATCTAAGATCATAATAAAATAATGATAATTCTAAACATGAATTTATTTGTATTATTTTCTAAACTTTATTATGTTACAAAAATTCTTATTATTCTAGATTTATTATTTTACAATTATTTGTATTCATACAAATTTACAAATTTACAATCATGATAACTTAACAATATTTACGGTATATATTTTACTTACGGTAGTAATTATGGTTCAAAATTGACAATTAATTTACAAATTTACAAATTTAAAAATTTACAAATTTTAATAAAGTTGAATGATGACAATACATACAATTACAATTTTACAATTTCACAATAAAATTACAATTACAATTACAATTTTACAAATATTTTACATACAATTACAATTAAAATTAAAATTACAGTTACAGTTTTACAATTTTACATACAATTACAATCACAATTACAATTTTACATACAATTACAATTAAAATTAGAATTAGAATTACAATCACAATTACAATTACAATTTTACAATTTCACACACAATTTCAATTAAAATTACAATTACAATATCGATTTTACAATTTTACATACAATTACAATTATAATCATGATGCATACAATTACAATTACATTTTTAGAATTTTACAAATTTACAAATTTTACAATTTTAATAAAATTGAATCATGACATGAATACATACAATTACAATTATAATTATAATTTTACGATTTTACATACAATTACAATTACCATTACAATTTTCCAATTTTACATACAATTTCAATTAAATTTAAAATTACAATTACAATTACAATTTTACAATTTCACATACAATTACAATTAAAATTACAATTACAATTTTACATACAGTTACAATTACAATCACGATGCATACAATTACAATTACATTTTTAGAATTTTACAAATTTTAAAATTTTAAAATTTTAATAAAATCGAATCATGACATGAATACATACAATTACAATTACAATTTTACAATTTCACATACAATTACGTACAATTACAATTAAAATTTTACATACAATTAAAATTAAAATTTCAATTACAATCACGACATAATATTTAATAAATATCATGATTTAATATTAAAAATAAACATCACGATCATGATAACCATCGTACAAACATCATATTCGACTAAAATACACATTCAAATTCACTAACGTCATCTTATCATCGTGATCATGATCATCTAACAAAACACAAGCATTGTATAACATCATCACAACACAAACATCAAATATACATCTCATGTCAAATAACAGCTATCACATACACATCTATCTGCAAACACATTAAATGAACATATCTAACATGACCTAATAATATACACATCATGATGAACAACAACATGTAAGTGAATATATATATATATATATAATGTCAAAATATACAAGTGTATTTTTTTGGCTGCGTGTGCATTTAGGTCTGCCTCTGGCTCCTCGACCGCGTGCACCCCTATGGCTATTGCGCACTGCAGTCCCTCACAGCCCCTAGCAGCCCCATACACACAGCGCGATGGCTTCTGGAGGGGGATCTGAACCCCCACCCCCCCCCAACCCCCACTTCTTCCCCCGGAGGTGAGTGCCTTCAAATCTTTGGTGGCCTCATGCAACAAACATGCTTCCTCAATATTGTAGCAGAAGTTCATCAAGAAAATGGACATCATCCCCTCAGTTGCCCTCCCAGAAGAAGAAACTTGTAGATCTACATTGAATCTCATAGAGAGAGGCCTCATAGGTCAGTTCACGGGCCTCTGGCTTTCACCTAAAGTAGTGGAAGACTGGGTCCAGAGGAACTAGATCCCTTTAACCAAAGAAGGCACAAAAAGCTATTTTGTTAGCAAAGGTTTCTTCATTTTTGTATTCGAAAGTGCGGAGGACAAAAGTCTTATATTCAAGAACAGCCCATACTTCATGGGACAGCAAAGTTTATACCTAAACAAATGGTCGCCCGAATTTGATCCCTCACAAGATGTTCCCATTGTTTTTCCAGTCTGGGTGCACCTCCCCCATCTCCCTTTGCATTGTTGGAACCAGAAGTCCCTTCAGATAATCGAAAATGCCTTAGAAAAATACATCGATCAAGCTGTAAGAAAATACTGGTATTCGTGTGCCTGCATCTGTGTCGAAGTAGATCTGTAGGAAGGGTTGTCGAAAGAAATAAATCTAATAGTCGTTGGATGGTCCCATGTTCAAGAGTTGGATTATGAATGGCTCCCCTTCAAGTGCAGACATTGTCATGGTTATGGACACTTCGCAAGGCACTACAAGAAAAAATTTGAGGAGCAGCCTGAGAAATCTAATGGCAAGCAATGGACCCTATTCCAGAAAGAAGCCCACCAAAAATGAAGTGGAAAGGCACAATGAAGGGGATCCCTAGGAGCTCCACCCCCATCTAGGATGTGGCCTCAACCCCAAATGAAAATGAAAGCAACCCTGCAACCTCTCGTGAAACATCCCCAGAAATCAGGGAAGAGAATGTGCCTCCCACTTCCAACAAAGAAGGTGGAGATATAGTCCCTCTAGAAGCCTCCCAAGGCAGCCCTTCTAACCCCTCATACGCAGAAATCACAAGGAAAAATTCGGTAGATAGCTTAGGTTCCTCAAAGGATGAGACCTTTGAGCGACCGTCAAAAATAGCCGGAAGGAAATCCCACAAAGAAGTCAGGGAAGAGGAGGCTGAAAGGCTAAAAACTCAAGGAAGCCAACCTACAATAGATATGTCTATCTGGAGAAATACCAGATCAAGGCCTCCCAAGGGAGGATTTATAAACCCCCCCCCTGGTAAATAATGCGTCTAGTCTCTTGGAATTGCAGAGGCATGGGGAACCCATCGAAAACTGAAGTCGTCAAAGATCTTCAGAAATAGACCCCCCAGACATCCTCATGCTCCAAGAGACTAAAATTGAAGGGCTCGCCCTTCTCAACATCAGCAAGTCGAAGTGGAAGAAAATGTAGGCAAAGCGGTAAGTTCAAGGGGCTCTTCTAGCGGGTTAGCAACTCTATGGGCAGATGAACTCTTTCATCTGAACAAATACTTTGAGACCCAACACTAGATCTTCACCAAATTAAAGCATCGCACAAGTAAGTTGACTATTGTTATTTTCAATCTTTATGTCCCAGTTCTTCATACTGAAAAAAGAGAGTGTTGGAACTCCCTTTCTATTTTCCTAGAGCAACACACCCCCAATAATATCATTCTGGCCGGAGATATAAATATTCTTTTGAAATCAAGATAAAAGAGCGAAGGCAACATCAATAGAGACCAAATGCTGCCCTTGGTGGAAAATATTATTTAGCAATGGGACCTCCTTGACTTCTACCCGACGAGAGGCCTCTTCACATGTACCATCAACAGAACAGGGATGGACCACATTTCTGCCCGCTTGGACAAATTATTAGTCCAAGGCTCTCTGTTGATGGAAAAAAATATAATATCAACAAAAATCCTCCCTAAATTAACCTCAGACAACAAACCCATTCAATTACTAGTGGATGAAGAAGAAGATTTGGGCCCAATCCCCTTTCAGTTCAGTCCCCTCTAGATTGAAAGAGAGGGTTTCTTTGAAACTGTGAAAACAGCCTGGGTCAAACCCATCTCCGGGTCTCCAAGCTATGTGTGGGAGAAAAAACTCAAAGCTACAAACATGCCCTGAAAGAGTAGATAAGAAAACCAATAGCAACTCCAACCAATCAGAGAATTAAAGTAGTTCAGTCTCTGGAGACCTTGCAACTGGAAATGGAAAGTAAAAATATCACTACCGATATGCTTGACAAAGAGGTAAAAGCCCAAAGCTCCTTCTACCGCTCCTTCTGCGTGGAAGAATAATATTGGAGAATCAAATCCCGCAGTCTCTGGTTGAAGGCAGGGAATCGGAACACCTCCTTCTTCCACTGCCAATTCAGAGCCTGTCTCTCCCGCAATCACATCTCGGAAATAGCAACAGTTGAGGCACAGATCTGCATAGGGTTTGACCAAATTAAAGCAGCAGCAGAAAGCCATTTCAAAAACCTTTTCAACTCTGGGATTCAAAGCAATGAAGAGGACTCAGCTGATCTACTCTCAAACATCCCCCTTCTTGTTAGCCCTGAAGACAACCTTTTGCTCACCAAACCCTTCTCTGAAGAAGATATCATCAAAGTTATATGGTATATGGAACCCAACAAGGCCCCTGGCCCTGACGGGTTCACAATCCATTTCTACAAAACTTGTTGGGATATTATCAAATGCGATCTGCTGAAAATGATAAGAATTTTCCTCAACAAAGCAAAGGTAGGAGGAGGTATCAACTCCACCTTCCTCGCCTTAATCCCAAAATAATTCAATCCTGAAACCTTCACCAGATTCAGACCCATTTCACTTTGCAATGCCTCCTATAAAATTCTAGCCAAACTTCTTACAAACAGAATCAAACATGATGCAAGAACATCTGAGCACCCTTCATTAAAATTGGAATCTAATGGTGCTAAAATAAGAAGCATGGCATGAGGACGAGATTTACTCACGTTTTGTTGAGTTTGTTAAATTTTTATTAATGAAATTACTATTTTTATGGTCAAACTATTATAAAAATAGGGAAGTGCATGATTTTAGCAAATTATTACGAGATCCTAAGAGAAACGAATGGATCTGAAATGATCCATTCGATGTATTGTGTTCCATATAAATTATAGCCTTCGGTATAGTGGAGAGAGGCCATATGGAATGTAACCTCAAGCGTTGAGAGGGCTACCTGGCTCATATAGGCCATATTGTAATTCGAATTCGAAAATAATATAAATCGTGTGTTTTGTTATTATGAGTTTTTTGTCATTATGCATACGAGGATATTAGTTCTTAAATTTTTGTGATCTTGTGTGTTGTGAGAAGTGTGAGATGGGGAACAATTGTTTATTGGATGTTGTTCGTACTCTATGTCAACATGGTGAACAATTCGTACACCGATGGAAAAGGGATTCAAATTCATCCACATGCACGTTTCTTTGCCATTTCGGCTGAGTTTTCAGAGTTTAACAACAAGGATAAGACACTTGTTCTTCAATTTTCTGTCAAGCATGAGCAGAAACTTGAATGTGGTGGTGGACGTGAGACGATGAATGCATTGAGGAGTTGGACGACGATTCATAAATTAGATAATGTGACGGTAGAATGAACTAGGTGAATCGTGCACCAAGGTATTTTTGAGTCATCGCTGCGAAGTTACATTGTTTGCTGCCTTGTGAGCAGATCGGATGGATGGCTGATATCCATTCTGAGTTTTAAATTTTTGTGGAAGTTTGTTTGGAGGCTTGAATTAAAATCTGCCTCAAGCCTATGTTTTTTTTAACTGTGTCAAGTGAAGCATATGCGCAATGGTATTGGAGGCAGTAATTCTACGTAGTATTGTGTTGTAGCAATCGCAGAACAATGTATAGTTCTTGTTTCGTGTTTCTATTCCTGAACCAGGAATTCACTTCATGTTTGAAAAATTTATTTATGTTCTTGTTTCAACAACGGGATTTGTAATGATACATGAGAGTAACCGAGAATATCTTAGTAGTTTCGTTGCTACATAGTGAACTGTTTCGTTAAGATCGTGGGCCCATAACCCACAGATCCACGAATTGTGAAAATATGCAATTTTTCCGCATCAAAGTGGTATCAGAGCCGGAAAATATTTCCTGCGAGAAAGAGTTTGGGTGCGAAGGAAGAAGAGGTATAGTTCTATTGAATATTTGTAAGCTTGTGGTCTTTATATTGTTGTGTAGGTGAGAATATTGCAATAGCATAGAGCCAGGAGTGCTCAAATGGTTCCAGAGGAGAGAACCATAGAGATGTCGAAATACTGGGTTCATAGGAGAGAAGCTTGGTGAGGTATCATGTAGCAGGGAGGACTTGTTACTGCAGAGGTTTTGGTTGCAGCTCATGGAAATATCACAAAGGCAATTCCACAGAGGATGTGGGTAGAATTGCTAAGAAATGAAGAAGACTTATGACCATGAGGTCATAAGAAATTTTTGTACCTCGGAAGTCTGATGCAGGAGCATCCGAGCACCCTTCATTAAAATTGGAATCCAATGGTGCTAAAAGAAGAAGCATGGCATGAGGACGATATTTACTCATGTTTTGTTGAGTTTGTTAAATTTTTATTAATTAAATTACTATTTTTATGGTCAACCTATTACAAAAATAGGGAAGTGCATGATTTTAGCAAATTATTACGAGATCCTAAGAGAAACGAATGGATCTGAAATGACCCATTTGATGTATTGTGTTCCATATAAATTATAGCCTTCGGTATAGTGGAGAGAGGCTAGACAGAATGTAACCTCAAGCATTGAGAGGGCTACCTGGCTCATTTAGGCCATATTGTAATTCGAATTCGAATTCGAAAATAATATAAATCATGTGTTTTTTTATTATGAGTTTTCTATCATTATGCATACGAGCATATTAGTTCTTAATCCTGCATGCTGTGAGAAGTGTGAGATGGGGCACAATTGTTTATTGGATGTCATTCTTACTCTATGTCAACATGGTGAACAATTCCTACACCGATGACAAAGGGATTCAAATTCATCCAGATGCACATTTCTTTGACATTTTTGCTGAGTTTTCAGAGTTTAACAACAAGGATAAGACACTCGTTCTTCAATTTTCTATCAAGCATGAGCAGAAACTTGACTGTGGTGGTGGACATGAGACAATGACTGCGTTAAGGAGTTGGATGGTGATTCATAAATTAGATAATGTGACGGTAGAATGAACCAGGTGAATCATGCGCCACCAAGGTCTTTTTGAGTCATCGCTGCGAAGTCACATTGTTTGCTGCCTTGTGAGCAGATCAAATGGATGGCTGATATCCATTCTGAGTTTTAAATTGTTGTGGAAGTTTGTTTGGAGGCTTGAATTAAAATACGCCTTGAGCCTATGGTTTTTTTAACTGTGTCAAGTGAAGCATATACGCAATGGTATTGGAGGCAGTAATCCTGCGTAGTATTGTGTTGGAGCAATCATAGGACAATGTATAGTTCATGTTTTGGGTTTCTATTTTTGAACCAAGAATTCACTTCATGTTCGAAAAGTTTATTTCTATTCATGTTTCAACAACGGGGTTTGTAATGATACATGAGAGTAACCGAGAATATCTCAGGGGTTTTTTTGCTGCATAGTGAACTATTTAGTAAAGATCGTGGACCCATAACCAACAGATCCACGAATTGTGAAAATATGCAGTTTTGTTGCATCAATAACTCTACTTAGGAGGCTAATCTCCACCTCCCAAGGTGGTTTTTTCAAAGGCAGGCACATCCTAGAAAATGTAATCCAAGTGCAAGAAGCCATCCACTCCAGCAAGCAGCGAAAAGAAAAAGGGATGCTAATAAAACTTGACATGGCTAATGCATTTGACAGGGTCAACCTCTCTTTCCTTTTCAAAGTCCTCTCCTTTGGTTTCTCCGCTCAGTTTGTTAACCTCATAAAAGCTTGCACTGAAAAACCTTGGATTTCCCATTGGTCAACGGGCGCCCTACAACTTATTTTCAAGCCCAGAGAGGACTAAGGCAAGGTTTCCCCCTCTCTCCATTCCTGTACATTCTGATGGAGGACACTCTTAGCAGAAAGCTCACTACTGAAAGGACAACTGGGACTCTTCCTGGTTTAAGAATATCCAACGGCATTGACCCCATGAACCATGCCCTTTTCGTCGATGATTCTCTTCTCCTTGGAGGAGCTTCTTCCAGAATTGCAAAGGCCTTTGATTCAGTTCTCAAAAGCTATTGTAGGGTCATCGGAGCTCTAATCAGTGAAAGAAAAAGTGCAGTTTATGGTTGGAACATGGAGCAACATGAGCTCTCTCGCATTGCGCAGCTCCTTGGGTTTGATGGCTTCGCCCACTGGGATAAAATAAAGTACTTGGGACTGCCAATTACAAATGGGGTCACAAAAATAACCCTGTGGAATGAAATCATCAGTAAAATTAAGTATAAAATTGCCTCCTAGGGAGGTCAATGGCTTACCAAAGGAGGAAAAATTATCCTCATTAAATCCGTTATGTCCGCTCTTCCGGTCTACCAAGCTTCTTTCCTCTTGGGCCCAAAGAATTTAATGGATCAAATATCCAAGCTTCTACAAGAATTCCTTTGGCAGGGAGGGAACGGAAACCAGTGTAAATTTCACTTGGAAAATTGGGACCTGGTGAAAAGACCAAATGCGGATGGAGGTATACAAATCTGAGATCCCTCTCTTGCCAACCTCACCTTGGGAGGTAAAATCCTGTGGAAATTTTATAATGAACCAAACCACCCTGTCAGGTAAAATTCTTAGTTCAAAATATGTGCAAGGAGAATCTCTTAGAAAGTTGTAGGCAAACAACACAGAAAATAGCACTAAAGTCTGGAACCTTTTCTGGAAAAGCATTCATTTTTTCAAACAAAATGCATATCGCATCCGAGGAAATGGAAGGCGCACGAGACTGTGGGAAGATCGAATCATGGACCACGATCCACTCTACAATAACAAAGACATAGAGGAACTCAAATAATCACTGATCCACGCAGGCATCAGCAGCGTGCACGACCTCTCCACCTGGGACAGGCACGGTAATTGGAGTAGCTGAGAGACCTCCGCGGTGTGCCAGAATACCTACGCTACCAGCAAAACATCATCGTAGATCTTATGGAAGACGCAGCCCCTGTGCACAGAAATATGATAGATAGATGGGGATGGGGTCAGTCTGGAACTTACACAACCTCCACAGGTTACAGCCTGCTGCATCCTCCAAAAAACAACTACCAGTCTCCTAAGTTATGGAAAAAGGTATGGGATCCTCTCGGCCTCCCCAAAGTTAACTTCTTTTTCTGGACTCTTATGCACAACAAAGTATGACAGGGGACAATGTGGCCAAAATGAATATAGTTGGCCCTCATAGATGTGTGCTTTGCAGAAACAACAACGAAACAATGAAACACCTCTTCATTGATTACACATACGCAAAAGAGGTGTGGGGTCTCATCCTTCATGATCTTTAGGTTGCAGTCCCAACTCACAACTCAGTGTATGATCTCTTTTCTTCATGGAGCCAGTGTTACCCTCACAACATCCCTAGTAAATCTCGTTGGCAAAGAGTCTGGCTTTCCATCCCCAAATACGTCTGTTCGCAGCTATGGCTGGCCCGAAACGAGAAAATATTCAATGAAACCTATTTCCCTCCATCAAAGGTTGTAGCCAAAGGTAAATCATTTCTCCTTGAAGTAATACAGCAACAATCTTACAAAGAATACACCTCACTTCTCCCACAAAAAAAAGAATTGGATGGATTCTCTCGCTCCCCAACCTAGGAAACAACCTCTGGTCTCTCCCATCATTAACCCTGAATGGCGTAAAAGAGACACTGATGACACATTCCGAGAGTGGTGGACGAAGCAAAACATAACCACGATATTTTTTGATGGAGCATCCAAGGGAAACCCTGTGACGGCTAGTGTTGGTGGCATTATCTATTCCCCAGATGGCACAAGAAGGGATAGCTTTTGCTGGGGACTCGGGCATAAAACCAAAAATCAAGTAGAGATCTTAGGCCTCCTTAAAGCATGCCACATAGCATGAGACGGAGGTATCAAATAATTCCAATCTTTCAGAGATTCATAAATTCTCATCAAAAAACTCAACTCTGAGGAGTTGTTTAACAACGCAATCCTCAACAAGACTTTGAGTAGACTAAAGATAATACTACTTGACTTCGCCTCATACAAATTCTTTCATATTCAGAACAGCGAAGCAGACTCCATGGAAAATAAAAGTTACCTTCTTTTGAAAGGAGAACTCAGTATAAACGAGGAAAGATCTATCCAAATCTGCATAGCATGAAAAGGCTGTAATTTTTTTCAGTTCAGGAAAGGCGGTTAGCCGCTTTGTACCTCTGGTTTTTTTGGCCTTGGCCCAACCAAATTTCCCCATATAAATAAAAATATATCCATCTCATTTAAAAAAAATAAAATTATACAACTGTAATATAACTGCATATAAATGTCAAATATCTGGTGGTACATCAATACTAGTACTAGTTGAGGCCTACTTAGTCGATGGTGCGGCCTCATGTTCAGATAGACAGTGTGCCTGCTCTAGAGGTGCCTACTCAGGACTAGGCGTCTGCTGAGATGGTGTAGACTGCTCAAATAATGCCCACTGATCAGAACTGGATGCTCGCTGCTCATCATGATCTTCGTGGTAAGGTGAAGGAGGAGGAGGTGGAGTACTAGAATGATGATCACTACCGTCATGATCATGATCATCAGATGAGGCATTGATCTGTCTTGAATATCCACGACACCTACCCCTCCTAGCCCACGCCGGTGCTCTAGAAGCTCCAACGATATGATGCACGAGGGTCAAATATTGTGGGGCATGCCTCTCCAAAGCTATGTGATCCTACGATCAACCTGAATATCTATAATTGTAGTCGGGCGGACTCCCTCATCAACTAGTAGTCGACAGAGTTGGTCGCCCAACTCCATCCTAAATCGAGTGTCCAACCTACGCCTCCCCCGTGGATATCTGCACCTGATCAAGATCAGGTCTGTCACCCTGATCCTCCACCTCTACCATCTCCTCATCAACATCTACACCTATATCATTCGGAAGGGGTGCAAGCTCATCCCCAACGAATGTCCCAATATCTACAAAATATATAGCACACAACAATAATTAAACATTTTCATTAAAAAATTTAATAAAACAAGTTAAATAACGTGTTAGAATAAATTTGATAATTCTAATTAATTAATTAAGACAATAAAATGAAACTATATTAATTTAAGGAGAACATTAATATTACCTCTCACATCCGACGGCTCATCCTATGTGAAGAGGATGTTGTTACACCCTCGCTAATCCAAACCAACATATGGACATGGCACCAGAACAAAGGAGTGATCATCAACACTGGATAGAAACTACATTTAATCAGGAGATATCCTGGCAGGAAAGTCAGAATTTCCTCTCTTATGCATCATCTGGCCCCACATCTACATCTGTACATGCAGCATCGGCCTATGAGGCTGCCGAACAAAAGTAAGCCTCGTCTCTGGAAACCTCTCAAAAAATAAACAAAATAAATCTAAAGTAAAATGGAAGGTCAACCTCCCACGTGCCTGAGAACGACATCTATCTAATGTTGTACAAAATTGCCACAAAAAAATCGTAGACCATCTCACAAGTTGTGGCGCTTGGAATAAAGAATCAACATAAAACAAAAGCGGGCAACTAATGTGTTTCCCATCACTAGTATAGTGTGCAATGGTCATCAGCAATAGTGAGAGTCACCTCACCTCCTCTGCACCAAATGAAGCAATATGTAATTGACCACCAGACACCTGAAAATATGCGGGAGAAACTACATCATCCCTAATGTATCTCTGGGAGTACGTCAACTGACTCCCCGCTGCATAGCCGACAGGGACATCTCGTAACTGGGTAAAATCCTTCCCTCTCCTAGATAGGCTAGTAAAAAAATATATGTCCTCCTCAGTGGGTCGTTACCATTGGCCAAGACTGACCCAGAAAGTCTGTCGGTGGGCATCCCACCTGAAGATGAGTTGTCTGCCAATTAGGGGAATTTTGAGGTCTAAAATGGGCCTCCTAAGGAAATAATAAAATAATATCTAAACCAATAAAATAATATTTATGAACTTGCAATTCACTTTTTGCACCACAATCCATGTAACCATAGTTAAATTCAATTCAAAAGTTGTACCAAAATAAAATTAATAAAAAAATTGTATTGATGTGACTATAAATAAGAATGAGTTTTTCAAGAAAAAGTCATTATCATTGAACAACTAATGCATTTGTACTTTGTACTTAAATAACTTAAAATAAAATATAAATATAAATTTATAAATTATTAATTATATTATATATTATTAATTAACATTTATATTATCTAAATTGTATAATAACATGTAATTAATATACTATATAAAAATAATATAATTTAATATAATATAATATAGTATAATATAGTAAATGTATAGGATATGCATTGTTTCTTTGAAGAAATATGAAATGACAATAATATATTTTTATTCAAAAAGTGTGAAATGACATTTATTATGAGTACTTTACTTTAATTCTTGGTGAAAAAAACTTATTCTCATAACCAAAGGAAAGTTCCACATCATTAACTAGGTTGGGGATATTGACCACATGATGAGGCTTTCATATTTAAATAAGTGTATCTCTCAAACCTTGAGGGTTGTCGTGGCGTGCCACATACCATCGAAATTAGAATGACGAGGAAAATCTAATGAAGGTGACATTGACCAGAAATATTTTAAATTTCCTTGTCATTTTTATCCTTAAATTCGGGGCTCTTGGATGTTGCATGGATTGACATCAATGAAAAAATATCCCCCTTTGGCATTTATGGCAACACATGTACTCCCCATGTGATCATTTCTCCCCCTGAATTCATACTTCTAATCTTCCTGACCTATTTTATCTTCCCCTTTGACATCAATATCAATTGGTGACTTCCCCTAATAAGATGCATGCTTCTCTATTCCTGCAACATGTCTTTGCTTTCCCTGTATGCCAAACTGAAAGCAATGAAAATCAATGTGGACTTGGTAAAATCCCAAGCTTCTACCAAAGATACTCAAAAGTGTCACGAGGAAGAGATTTGGTGAATATGTCATCTACTTGCTCCTTTGTCCCAATGTACTTTACCTTTATGTTGTTTTATGCAACTTTCTCATAGATGAAATGGTATTTGATAGGAATGCGTTTTTTTAATGCATGGTAGGGTTCTTGGATATACCTATAGCATTGTTGTTGTCAATGAACATTGAAATGGGCTCATCAACTTTCACCTGTAGATATTGGAATGTTTGTTTCTTCTAGACTACCCAAGTACACCATTTTTCTACACTATATTTTGATTCCACTGTAAATAAGGAAATTGAAGATTGCTTCTTACTCAACCATGACATAATACACCCACCCAAGTAAAAAGTTTCTCCATTGGTGCTCTTGTGATCATCAATGCAACCTGACCAATATGCATCAGAATAATTTTTTATAACCAATTCATTTCCCTTAGGGTACCATAAACCAAAATCAATTGTTCCTTTGAGATATTCGAAGATCCTTTTTACAACAAGTACATGAGATTCATTTGGTGTTGTTTGGAATCGTGCAACCTATCCAACTACCTGCATCACATATGGCCTAGAAGTTTTCACATACAGTAAGATTCCAATCATATATTTGTATAATATTTGGTCAACTTCATTATATTCAGCGTTCTTGCTTAGCTTACATCCTGTCACCAAGGGAGTACAAAATAGATTGCAATCCTCCATTCAAAATTTCCTCAACATGTATCTGACATACATAGATTGAGATATGAATATTCTATATTCTTCCTAATAATTCTAAATTCCCAAGAAGAAATTGAATTCTCCAAGTAACGACATATCAAACTCCTTATTCATGTCATTAACAAAATTATTACTCAACATGTCATTATCACTACCAAAGACGATATCGTCCACATATACTTCTATGAGTGTCAAGTTGTCTTGTTTGATCTTAATGTATAGATTGTTGTCGAAACTTCCTCTTCTGAAACCTTGTTTCTACAAATATTTTTCCAAGTGAGAATACCATGCTTTTGGGGCTTGCTTGAGACCATACATTTTTTTCTTTAACCTGCAAACATAATCTTTATTATCAGCAAGAATAAATCTTTTAGGTTGCTCTATGTAAACTTATTATTCCAATTCTCCATTCAGGAAAGCCGATTTGTCATCCATCTGATATACTTTTATCTTCCTTGAGAAAGCATATGCCAAGAACATATGAATGGATTCCTTTCTAGCCACGGGATCGAAGGTATATTCGAAACCAATTCCTTCTACATGTGCATATCCTTTATAGACCAATATGGCTTTATTCCTAGTAACCTTTCCATCTTCATTCATCTTGTTCTCGAAGACCCCTTTTGTGCCTATGAAATTTTTTTCCTTCAGCCTTAGAACCAGTTCCCATGTGTCATTATTTTCAATCTGATCAAGTTCTTCATTCATGTCCTTGACCTAGTTTTCATTATGGCTAGCTTCATCAAAAATACTAGGCTCAAAGGTATACATCAAGGAAACATGTTTTTCTTTTGCCACATGTTCTTGATGCCTTCTTTTGGTTCCAATTCATGTATATGTCTCTAATTATTTGTTCTGACAGATGATTTTTCTGGTACCATTTCTTAGGTTCTTTAAAAGGTGCTTGAAGTGTTTACTGGTCAGTCTCTACTTTCATTTCTATTGCTTCCTTCGATTCTTCTTCCAATACCACTTCCTTCACTTTATCCTCTTTCCCTAGTTCTTATGTTTCTTTTTCTTTTGAATCTTATTTTTTTTTGTCCTAAAATCTTCATCGAATGTTACATTAATGCTTTCCATTATTTTATTGAGTCTTGGATTGTAACACTTGTACACCTTTCTTTTGGCGGAGTATCGAAAAAATATTCCTTCATACACTCGGGAATCTAACTTGCAATATTTAAATCATCCCTCTTTATGTAGCATTTACTCCCAAAGACCTTGAAGTGCTTGACACTGGTTGGTCTTCCTTTCCATAATTCATAAGAATTTTTGTTATTGTTACTCCTAAGCATTCCAATATTCATAATATGAACTGTAAATTCAATTGGTTGGACCCAAAAGATATTTCTTAGTTTTGAGTCACTCATGGTCTTGGCCATTTCAACTACAATCATGTTCTTTCTTTCTGCGACTTTGTTTTGTTGAGGTGTCCTAGCTGCTGAGAACTTCCTTTTTATGCCATTGTCTTCATAATAGTGTTGAAATTATTTAGATATAAACTCACCTTCATTGTATGATCTTAGGAAATTTATCTTTAGATAATTTTTAGTTTTAACCAATTCTTTGTATATCTTGCAATGCTTAAAATATTCTGATTTCTTCTTAATTCAACTAATAGCTTCCATTTGAGTGTAATAATCAATGAAAAATATGAAGTATAACTCACCTTTCAACCCTTTAGTTCTCATGGGTCCACATAAGTTAGTGTGCACTAGCTCCAATGGATTTGAGGTAGATTGTTCCTTTGAATTAAATTCAAACCTGGAATGTTTTCAATGTCAAAAATTTTTGCATATGGAATTTGTTGGGTTTGTGATTTCATAAATTTCTTTGACTCCTTCCTTCTTGCTTACCTTGAATTTTTTTTTAAAATGAATGCGCCAAAACCAAATTTCATCTTCCTTTCCTTCGCAACATGTTTCCTTTCCAATTTCATCTAGATAATATAGGTTATTATGTCCTAGAGATGTTGTAGCCACCACTTTACCTGTATTTTATTTCGTAATTCGTGCCTTTTGGGGTTAAAAAAAACTATGTGCCCCTAGTCACACATCTAACTCACGCTCAACAAGTGTGATTCAAGTTTTCAATGAGAAAGGCATTTTCTACCTTGGCACCTTTCCCTCTAAGCTTAAATGTGCCTTTTCCAAAAACTTTGGATGATCCATCATTTTTGAATGATACAGTTCCATCTTTGTCCTTTTGCAAGTCTATAAACATGTCCCTGTCTCCGATCATATGCTTTGAAAAAATAATGTCAACTAACCATTCATGTTTCTTTCATTATGCAATGAACTCAAGGCCATATATCTCATCTTTTTTTTCCATACTTTTGAAGGAGCATTGAATTATGGCTTTGTCTCTTTCAAAGGAGCGCTCATTCGACAATATTGTGTTATATGTCCAAAATTATTACACTTGTGGAATTCTACTTCATTTTTCAGTAATGAAATTTTTTTGTAGGTGTGATTGCGATCTTCACGAGGTCTTCTGGCATAGTTGTTTTGCGGATAGTTTTCAAATATTCTCCTATTTATATAATTGAGTAACAAACACTAAGAAAAATAGTTCTATACATGTAGGAGGAGAATCTCCTAGGTGGTGCACTTCTCCATGAACTTTCCTTCAGTTTTTTATTTGGTTGTTTCTTGGGCATCCTTCTAGTTGGCTAATCCTAAGTTGAATATTATTGTTGCGTCTTGATGGATTCCTTGATGACTTCAACATAAATTTTATGTTCATCCTCCTTCCCTATCATGGAGCTTGATCCCTTAAAAAATTAGTATTATATCATAACCTGGCTTTTTCATCACATGGCCTTTTATTACCTATGATCTCTTTTAGTATTTTTCAATTGTTTATAAATTTCTATTGAACATTTTTCTCCTAGGCTTCCTTTTGGAGGGAGACTATTTTTGCTTCTAGACTTTCTTTTATCTTGGATATTTCTTCCAATTATTTGTTTAATGTTTCATAAATATTCTTCAATTATTGTAATTGTGTTTTTAGACCGATGATGATATTTTCAGATTACTCATATTGTTCTTTTAATTTACTCAATTCATTTTGCAATTTATTGACATTTTTCCTTTCTACCTTCAAATCATTAAGAGAACTTATCAATTTTCCTTTTAGGTCAACTTCTCCTTCCACATTTTCTTTATCTACATGAACATTCTTATTTTCAAAATCCATAAACAATACATATTATGAATCATTGTCACTTATATCACTATCACTGTTAGATACAAAATTGTATTCCTTAGAGTAGTATATTCTCTTAGGAATGTTCTTTTTACCTTGTTTCTTATTGCCCTTTTGATTTTTCTTTTACCTGGGAACTTCATCTTCTTCATTATTGTTAGATTTTTTTGCATAGGGGAATTATGAAGCAAAATGACCAATTATTCCATAACTAAAACACTTTATAGGGAGATTACCTTTGTACTTTTTGGTTCCTCTCTTAAGTTTTCTCACGAGGTTGGATACTTCTTCATTTGAGTCCTCATTATTACTTTGCTTGAGATTCTATTTTGATTCCTACTTTTCTTTATTTTCTTCTTTGAGGTCTTGAACACTTATTTCCTTGTAGACGACTCTTCCTATTTAGTCCTCATTTCATAATATATAACAATATGATGTAGCTCATTCATGTTGAGTTTGTCCAAGTCTAATCTATCTTCTAGGACAGAAACTTTAGGGTTAAATCTTTCTAGAATAGATATTAAGACCTTTCACACAATAAAATTTTCATCTACAGGTTCTCCCAGTCCTTCCAAGGTATTTTTTACTTCATCCTCTCGATTAAAATAAGAAGCAAGATTCTCGTCTTCTGTCATCTTAAATTTCTCAAATTATGCTCTGTAAATCTCAAATTTTTATTCTTGAATCTTTGAGTATCCTTCAAATATTTTTTTAAGCTTGCCACAAAGTTACTTAGTTTTTGTATAGCCCAACACGTTAAAATAATCGGATTCAACGAGTCTACTCATGATGCCATTCTTGGTTTTAGCGTCATTCTTGGAAAGTTTCTCACCTTGCTCATTTGTTGGAGGAGAGGGTGGTGCAATGTAGCCATTTTCAACAACGTCCCAAATATCATATGCTTGTGCAAGTATATATACATGCATCCTTACATTGCATAGTGCATAGTTTTTCCCACTGAATAGAGGAACTCCATTCTTGGTGTACTCCATTATCTTTCTTTAGTGGTTAAACTGATTGTACAGGGACCTGCTCTGATACCAATTATTGGAAATAATGAGAGGGGGTGAATTGGTATTTCACTTACAATTATTTAATTTTTATTTTTCAAAGCACTAATTATCTTCAACATCAAACTAAATTATAAATAAATAGTGCACAGAATCAAAGACATTAGACAACAAAATTTTTGGGTGGAAACGCTTCCTCGAGAAAAACCATTGAACGCTTCTCTAATAATTTTATGAGTACATCAATGCTCCAGCTCCAAATAAAAAAGTAAGCCCCAACTCCCTAGTACTCTATAAAATCATTCTTGTTTTATCAGGCAACTCCAAATCCTAAAAGGATGCTCCTACACCTTGTTTTACCAGCACCCATTAAAATGAAACTCTAATACCCTGAAAGCTCCAACTTTCCCTAGCACCACCCTACTACCCTGAAGTGTTTTCAGGCTACAACCTGAAGGTGACTTCAACAACTTTCCTAGCACCACCAAACCACCCTGAAAAATGATAATAAAATACACCAACTATTGTGGGCTCCCATACTAAGGACAATGACCCACTTACAATGATTTAAAATAAAAACTTTACTACTAATGTGCTTTAGATGTACAATGATAGCCCTTGCAAAAATAAAACCCTTACTATTGAACTATGGAATGATATGACAATGTAAACTCAATCAAAACCTTTACTAAAAAAATTACTTCTTCACTTAATTACCATGAAACCCTTATTGCTATCCATACAAACTTATTTAACAACCACAAAAGAATGTGATTGTAAAAAGATAATAAAATACTTACTGCTTCAAACTATTAAAAATGATGCTTTTATTGCTTGCAAGATGACATTGATATTGATAACAATGAAACCCTTAATATTGTACTTCTTCAGATGAACAAGAAGAACCTTTCAAACTGTTCAAATGATGAAACCCCAAGGATTGTTGCAAGATGACAATACTTGTTTACTACTGCCAAGAATGTTAATTTCTTTGCCTCTCGATGCTAGTGTCTTGTAATACTACTACAATAGTCTCGAATACTCCAGCCAGGTTGCAAACAAACGACCTATTCCATATTTCCTCAATGATTGCAAAGGGTAACATAATATAAGTATGCATTAATTTTATGCCACAATAGATTTCATTGTACCTTTGTGTTAAGTTATCCTTTCATATTTAACTCCTCTCTTAGGGCCACAAATTTTATGCAAGGAAGTTTCAACATAATATACCACAATGAAACACTCTTGTACTAACCTTTGTCCTTATTTACGGGAGATTCACACTCAGGTGACATATAAGAGTTCAAAGAGTTCAAACAAGAGAAATATATCAAGGGTAGGAGAGCAACATACCTTTGTGTACTATGTAGACAAAAAGTTTGAGTAACCAAACCTCCGATCAGTGAATGGTAAGTCATTTTCATAAGATTATATGCTCACTATGATAGTGCCCTAAACTTCTTCCTTTGTGATCACAACAATACTTAGAACCAAAAATTTATTTCTCCAACCACAAACTTGCATACATTTATGATGCATGCTTTAGATATTGGACCGAGATTCGTAAATAATGTGTATTCCTCCAACAATAAGAAACAAGGCCACAAGAATCATGTTGTCTCTATATAAAGATAACACTATTCTTGGTACAAAATACTGCCTTAGCCAAGGGAAAAAAATTTCCATTTCACAATATGATCCATACTTGATGATTCTTTCCCATTGCCTTTCATCCACCACAAATTTCTTCCCAGTTCAAATAATATAATAGAATATCATATGATGGAAAATCAAGGGCACCATACAACTAGAACACCAAATATTATTCAATGGATATAGATTCCTTCCTTCAAATAGCCCAAGCTGTAGGTTCTTTGGAAGCTTCTGTCAAATAGGACCCTTGGATTTTAGACCAAAAATGAATCTCAAAATTTTAAGAAATGTTTCCCTAAAGAGGGTCGAGAGCTACAACAGGAGTGAAATACTTGACACAGGTGATCTTCATTAACTAAGCGGAGTAATCATGGTGTGAAATCCACCTGCAACAAGAATTTTGAAGACTCAATGTTACCCTAATCATGACATGAACCCACAAAATAAACCATCATAGTCCCAAAACTCCTCAAAATTTTACATGTTCGAGCCTCATAATTAGATTTGTTCATGCTCCACGGGGATGATATTTTTATTTCAGAGAGATCATATCACTTGATGATCATGGAGGAGAGAGATGTTACCTTTATATAAGGGTTGGATGTCATTTTTTAATAGGTAGGTGGAATTTTTATGGAGGCAAAATTAAAATTTTAAATTTTGAATATTAAAAAACCCCTTGATGAGGCCGACTTGGAGGACTACTTGAATTTCAAAATTCAACTTCCTTTTGAGACAAAAAGGATACCCCTCCCAAATTTTAAAATAAGTTTGACACCCTTCATGAACATAAGAACAATAATTTAATTATTAGTGAAAATATTTATTATCATAGCCAAAGGAAAACTACCACATCATCAACTAGGTTGGGGCTATTTACCATGAGATGAGGCTTTAATCTTTAAATAAGTGTATCTCTCAAACTGTGAGGGTTGTCATGGTGTGCCACATACCATCGAAATTAGAATGACAAGGTGAATCTAATGAAGTTAACTTTGACCAGAGAGACTTTAAGTTTCCTTGTCATTTTTTTCCTTAAATTCGGGGCTCCACTGGATGTTGTATGCATTGAAATCAATGAGAACCATAGTTAATAAATATTACTGTTAGTTAGTTGATTTTCTTCTTAATTAATTGAAATAATTGAAATGTAAGAAATCGAAAAAGAAAGAAATACACACACCATCCACAATAGACACAAATAGTTTTCCTAAGAAACCGTCATGGGAGGAAACACAACTATAAGGTAACACTTCTCTACTCTCTTTTCTCTAGTATGGAAAATGTGAAAGTACAAAGAAAGAGGTACTCTCTAAGGATTAACCTGAGATATGTGGCCTATATGGATGCTACAAATTCTTAACCCCCTTTTTCTTTCTCTCTAACTTCCCATTCCTAGTTGCTTTTCTCAACTATGGAATAAAATAAAGTAGCCTAGAATGGTACCC
>JAXQQM020077728.1:0-13956 GCA_034641835.2 Pinus albicaulis
CAGGTGTCCATATTTGTGGCATTTGCGACATCTGAACGAGATATGCTCGTAGTTTATTGGTTGACGGCCTACTTGCCATTGATATTCAAGCTCGATCGAGTTTGGAAACGATTATATGATATTCATGTATACACAAATCCTGGCATATGAAGTGTATCTTCCCCTCTTTATTGCATCCGCTACCTTCACACATATTCCTATTGAGTTGGCAATCCCCTCCAAGATCCGAGGATCCCAAAATTCGATGGGTAGCTCAAAGAGCCTAACCCAGATCGGTGCTTCCATGAACTGTTCCTGGTCCAGGTTGTAGCACTCCTCCCAGAATCTCATAACAATTCAAGCATTATAATAGAAATATGGGCCCCCTTTGAATATTTTTTTCTTTGTCTTCAAGATTTATGAAAATGATTGTAAAGAAACCCTTTGTTCCCAACTTTAAATCTATATGCCCTTTCGATTTTCATTTTCACTAGATCCATTTAATGAGATATATTTATGTTGCCCAGATACCTATAAATTTGTAGATTAGGGCATGGTCCTTCATATATTTCCTGTAGTTCTCTAGCTTTTTTTCCAGAATAATGAACTTGGGTTTTTTGGAGGCGCATGGGAGGCATTTCCCACAAAAACAGTGTTTCCATTGAGCCCCAAGAACCGGTTCCCATCTTCCACCAATTGCGAGAGGTTCCTTAGGGGAAGATGAGTGCTTCCCGCGTGGTTCTCGTGTTGTGACATCCTTGTAGGAGGGGATCTCTCCCCTCCCTCCCGACACACTCATCGTTCCTGGCAGCCCCGTATGATTGCGATTCAACTGCAAAGTATTGATTTTATTGTTGTTGTGTTCAATTTTTGGACTAAAACCCTAGATCTAGCTTGCCCTAGCTTGAGGATTACACTTCAAAATTTTAAGTCCTTTAAAATTTAATTTTATTGGTAGAATCAATTTTTTTTTAACGAAAAATTGTTGATGAGGAACTAGAAACCTCCCTAGATATATGTAACAACCTATTGTTTAGCCTAGGACCAAGATATCAAGAGACCACTAGAAACTGGTTTTGGGATCCCAAACTCCAATGGGAGCCCTTTTCTTCCAACATTACTATAAAAGAACCTAAGTTTTTAAGAAGAAGTGAAGGTAGATTTTTTTGAGAGAATTCTACATAGAGGTTTTTTTTATTATTTAGAGAAAATGAGATAAAGATAGAAAGAGAAAATGAAGTAAAGATAGAAAGAATTTTTTTTAAAATATATATTATCGGCATAGTCTAATTTATAGATAAAATGGTCTTTTTTTCACAACATTTTTCCTAATTAATTTTAATTCCACGGAGATTTTTAAAAACTTGAATTTAAATTAATTAATCTACATAATTTGAGTGTTCCAAAAAAAAATTCATGATCCTGAATCCATATATACATTCAAAAATACATTTTAAATAATAAAAATTCTTGAAATTATATTTATATTATCAAAAACAAATATTGATATATATTATAATTTTTTAGTATCACATTCGAACTTAGTAACCATGTAATTCGAACTTGATAACTATGTAATAGGTAACTATGTAATTAAGAGGCCATTGCTAGATCGTTGCAATTTATATGGATTCAGAGGTAATATAAGCATCATGCACATGCACTTAAATTTTTAGAAAAAAAAACAGTGATACTGAGATATATAAATTGATTATGAACGCATTTGCAGAGAAAAGAGTATCGATTGATCTATTTAATTCATAGTAGCATATGCATAGAACACCATATAAACTGCTCTACATCTTCCTATCTGTACTGACCGAATTACATTCTTCAAAGCTTATTTATAGGTCATATTTTCTACTTCTTGCTATTCTTAATAACTGAACATTCTTCAAAGCTAATTATTTAAATATCAGTATGTCATTTGTAGCTGCTACGATTCTTCTGGGCTTCGTTCTGTAATTTTACAAACTCCTGCAGTGATATTCCACTTGTCCCCATCTCCATCGTAATCGAAGAGTTAATACATAGGAAGGGCAATATTGAGTAAGTTGTAGTGCAGAAAAATAAATTGTATACAATTTTCAATCTAAACCAACCTTGTTGTTGCTACGATTCTTCTGGGCTTCATTCAAAAATTTTACAAGCTCCTGTAGCGATATTCCACTTGTACCCATGTCCATCGTAATTGAAGACTTCATACATAGGAAGGGAAATCTTGAGTCAGTATCATGCAAAAAAATAAATTGGCTATGATTTTCAATATGAATTATAATACTAAGTTTGTAAATACTAGTAGTTGTCTCAAAAGGTGCACAGAGAGGTTGATAGGATTTTTAAATCAAAAAAATTGTACAAGAAAATAGCAATTCATACGTTAAACTTAAGTTTTTTTTTGTATTTTTTTCTTAAGTTTATAGTATGCAACTATATTATTGAAAGACAAAATTATTGAAATAGTTTTCAGCTCTCTTTCTCGTTAAAATTTAACATACACATTGCTTTAAAGTTGTTAAAATTTAACATACACATTGCTTTGAAGTTCTCAATTATGAGATATCAAAATTATTGAAAAAAATATTAACTCTCTTTTTAGTGTTAAAATTTAATATACACACTACTTTGAAGTTCTCAATTCTCTGATATTATGACTACCCATGTATGCAACTCATATTTATTATTCATTTGTATGAAAAACAACAGCATATTTCCAAATAGCTATGGATATATTTAGTAAAATTTTGATTTAAAAATTGTATGAACATAATTTTTATTTATTTACTTTGAAATTGTAGGGATTAAAAAAAGACATGCAAATTTTATAACTAATTAAGTTTATCCAAACAAATATTGAATGACCAAGCTTAAAAAATCTGAACATGATTAACTATTATGTCCAATGCAATTATTTTAAACCTTTAACAACAATACTAAGATTAACAGTTAAACCTCTAATAGAAATACTAATATTAACACTTAATACCATCAACATTGAGAAGATCAGAAAATATGAAGATCTAATTCAACATTAGACCATATATATTCTATTGGATACTTGGAGTCCAATGATCAGGCAACATAAAACTACATATCTCACCCATGTTGTAATACCAATCTGCCAACAAGTCTTCATGCTTGCCTACTCGAATATCATCCTCTCAGATTATAAACACCCATCATTTGTTCTCGCTTGGACTTTAACGATGCTGAAATCAAATTTTCCATCTCCCATGATCTCCTTGTCTTTTTTTATTCTCATCCTTCTTAAATATATTGCTCGATCTCTAGATCTAGTCAATCATGGTGCCAATAGAGGAAAATGGGTTGTGTTAGTAGTATATAGCATTTTTAATAACAAAATTCATATTAAATCTAAGACTTTTGTGATTCATAATTTAGATAAATATCTTTTGAATTAATTATATCATTAAAATTTGATCTAGGTCAACATTGAATTCATTTAAAAAAAACATCAAAAAAATAAAAAAACTAAGGCTAATTTTGAATTAATATTCTGACCTCAGATATTTTTTTGTTCTCTTCCAGGAGAGCGTGCTAATGAACCTTGAGGGATTTGTAGTTTTTTTTTAGAACACCAAAGTCTTTCTCTGTCTGTGTGGTTTTCCATTTGGCACGAGGTTTATAGTTAGGAAATGACAAGCAAAAGCAGTTCGAAATAAACTAATATAGATCTTGAACTGCCTTAGATTTCCTGTGGCTAGTTTTTGAAGCCCTTGATTATGCAAGGGAAAGGTCAAAGGTTCAAATGTCATGGAAAGCTCTGCTTCGATGTTAAAGTGGGTCATTTACTATGTTAATGCAAACTTGGATTCAAAGCTCTCCGCCCATAATCAATAATAGTTATCTATTTAAATTATATGAAAAAACATAAAAAGCAGCTCCCAGCGGATCAATCAAACAAAACTATCGATTAAAATTGTATGAGAAAACAAAAAAAAACAAAACAAAAAAGAAAAAAACAAATCCGGTCGAGGATTTATCACAGCATTGTTAAAACTTAGCACACAACTTAGCAAATATAAATAAAGGGAAAATGGATTTAATCCCCATCGTTGAACTAAAAACCGTTTTAACAGATACCCAAGTCCATGAAATTGAATTGATACCCCACAAGAAGCATAGAATTGAACTTGAGTGCTATCCTAATGCTTAAAAGGAGCATTTTAAAAAATGCCAATATAGAAAAAAGAGATTTGTTTTGAAAACCAACCATATTGCATTTGATGATATCCAGAGGGGTTACCCACGTGTTGGTGAGACCCCAGCTGAGAATGCCTCCCATAGCATTCCCATGGTGCAGGTTGTATAGAAGGTTTTTTTCTACTAAATTTTCTATTTCTTACTAAATAGTAATTACTATACTCTTGACAAATTCACTAACATTTTTCTTTCCTACTAAATTTACTATTTCTTACTAAATAGTAATTACTATTTATGGAATTCATTTTCTAATTAAGCATTATTTGATAAGATAATGATTTGTATAATATTTTAACATTTTATTTATTGGAAAAAAATAATGTAATTTTTTAAGGTTATTTAGTAGCTAGTATGTTGTTTAAGTTAAATATAGTTTAATTAAACTAAAAACAATAAAAACAAAAAATTCAAAAAAAATATAAAAATTAAAAAATATGATTAACTAATATTGTGTATGTTAAATCAAAGGTTTTTGTAACTTATAATGTAGATGAGTGTCTTTCGAATTAATCACATCTATATATATATATGGGGTTATTTTTTATAATTAAATTTATTGAAATATGTTTTTAACATAAGTCATCTTAAATTAAAGATATGAAAAAAACAAGAAGTCATGAAAATGAAAATAAGAGAAAAGGGAAAAAAATACAAATAAAAAAGTTAAACAAAAAATTAATAACTAATATAAATAGAAGTTACTAAATAGCTCATAATAAGACCTCAACCAATCACCTTACAAAAAAATAAATTTCAATAAATATAAAAAATAACAAAAATTAAATTCCTAATATTAAATTATGAATAAGCAGCAAATATTTTTGGTTAAAAACAAACTAATAAGGCAAAACTAAATGCTTAATGCCTTGCTTTTGGTCAAAGACAAACTAATACATAACCAAAAGCAAAACTAAATACTTAATGCCATACTTACCGAAAGTATAATAAATAAAATAAAAAATAAATAACCCAATAAATAAGTTACTGCATATAACTTAACTAAGGTATAACTAGAAAAGCTTATACAAACTCCCCTTACCGTACTACATAGATTACTCACAGTGCCACTAGCCATAAGTCTTGCTCACAGTTCCATTAGCCATAAGTTAATATTCAGCTAGTCGTACTCATGTTGCTGGCAAAACGTTGATATATGACCGGAAACCGTAAGATACAACTAGTTGAACCTGACAGTTAAAGCTAGTGATCTAACTAGAATAACTTATCCATTATACAGACTCCTCCTACAATAGTTGTTGTCAGATGTCACATATTGCTTTAGTTCCACCAACCATATGTCCAGTTTAATGCCGGAAGAACTTTGATTTATGGTTGATTGAACCATAAGATACAACTGGCTGAATCTGACAAGTAACATTTAAAGAAAGTCTGTATAATGGATAGAGTTTTTCACTAACTTATTGAATGACATTTAATATTAATATTAATAGTGTAATTAATTTTATTTTAAAAGCACAAATTTATACCCAAAAACTTGAACCCAAAATCCTCACTAATATATATAGGGGGTAACTGATCATGTACTTACCTTACGCTCAGGTTTGAAGACTGCATTCAGAGTTGTGTTATGAACCATGGCAGCTTTTAGCAGCCCCGTCACCTGTACGGTATCCTTGATGAGAATTAACAACCAACCTTAACCACTAAGTGTACCCTTGACAAGCCTTGATACAAACAAAATTAATTTTGGTAATAATATAATTATTGTTAATTATTGTTTGACGATTTTAGAAAGAAAAGTGTGTAACAGTTTTTTATTTTTCTAACGTTTTCATGGTTATTCCATTTATCATCATGGACCAAAAAGCTTTGTGAGTAAACTAGTGCTAAAAAGCCTTTTTAAGAAAAAAAAAAACAATATGAATTACTTAATGAAATAGACATTTTAAAGGAAAAAAAAACCAATATAAATTACTTTTAAAATAAACAACAATGTGACTAAACATGAAACCTCGATATAATTAATTATTTATTATTTTTTTAAATATATTTTATATCAAATTTAATATATACACTTTGAATCATATAATTTCAATTTTAGTATTTTAACCTTTACATAATAATAAATTTAAATAATAAAAAGGGAGTTGTGGTCGATGTAAACTTTGGAGTTTATAATAATAGATTTAAATAATAAAAAGGGAGTTGTTTTTAATGCAACATTTTGGAGTTTTTTTTTTTTTTTTTTTTTGAATAAGCTTAATCTATTAATATACAAAAATGCATTACATGGAGGCTGAAGCCTCAGATTTTCTGGACTGAGAGATGGGAATTCTAGTGCAGCCAAGCCAATTTGTCAAAATATCTGCACACAGTGCCGAGAGACAGTTAAGAAAATAAAGCACAGACAAACATATTACCACAAAAAAAAAGCCCTCATAGGGGAAACCAGCCAGAGAGTCCAAACAAAAAATCAACCCACAACATTTAGCTTCAGAATTGCAGACATGAACGGTCTTATACAGGATATTCTGCCACCCACGAATGGGAAACCGGCAATCAAAAGAGCAGTAGAAGTAGAACCAGCTAAACTAAGACAACATATGATTACCAGAGCTGAGCCTGGCATAACGAAAAGCCAAAAACAAGCTTAAAAGAAGAAAGGCCATTAATAACCTTGAGTGGAAGGAGGAGACTCGACCACCCGGCAAGCATAAGCGTCAGGGTCATCCTTGCCCAGCATAGCAGCATTATCATTCGGAGTATCCTGATTGGTAGTGTCCGCCATCTTCTCGTCAGCTGGAGCAGAAGAACAACCTCTCTTGAAGCCGCCAGCCTCAGAATCCAAGAAGGGGTCCAACGAGGAGCAGCCCTCAACCAGCTTCCGCTTCTGACTAGCATTAGAGAGAGAACAGGGCCTATCGGTCATCAAATGCACCATAGGAGAGTCGGTAGGCTCGGTAATCGAATCAGGCGACACTTCTTTGAAATCAATCGTGATAGTGGCAGTGACCATAGGCATGTTGAGCAGACAGGGGAAGCAGAACTGAGCCCTATGTTGCTGACCCGGGAGGAGATTGGAGAGTCTTCTTGCAGGCAGAGCAGTCCCACGCCCATCCAAAGAACTATGACCGCTACGAGTCTCAGGATACCGACGCCTCATGGACTCAGACGACAGAGAAGAGGAGCAAGGCGAGGAGGGAGGAGGGTGTCGAGAAGGACTAAAACGGCTCGAACCTCGTCTGCTCCTCATTCTATGGCACAAATGAGGCATGGTATTCAGGTGCTGAGTGCTAAACTCGAAGGAACAAGAAGCCGAAGAAAGGGTCAGGGCAGGCGTGCCAAAACTCAGGACCACAGGCGGATGAGAATCAATCTTCACAACACGAGTGCCAAATCTCTGAGTGCAGAAGGAGCTTTGCGAGAAGTGCAACCCAGGAGCGAGGTTAATGCAACAAGAAAGTGAGCACCTGCGCCCAGTGTTAGTCTGAGAGCTTGGCTCAGAGACCACCAAGGAACAGCAGGAACGAAAGGGCAACAAAGCCGAATTGAAGCGTCTCGGAGAAGCCATATCTCTGTGAATCAAGCGCGACTCTGGGAAATTATGCAATGTAAATGCCCCAGATAGAGGATTGTTAATGCAATTAATGGCATACAGGATGCAAAGGAGGGTGGTGGTGGTAGAACCCCACGTGCCAACCCACCACCTTTGCCACCTATCCATCGTGCTGGCCACCCGCATCCAGGACTTAGAGATCCTGTTGCACCAAGGAAGTGCAGTCCTATATGAGTTTTTCATCATTGGAATTCTGAAGCGGGCCTTCATAGAATGGAGTTGTCTGAAGAGCACCTTGATTAGCCAAATGATCAGCAACTTTGTTGGCTGTGCGTTTGATGTGCTTGAAGGAGATTGCTTTAGGCATCTTAAGCCATGTTTCAATTAGTTCCAATCTACTTTGTAGTCTCCAACTTGAAGCTATGTTGGAAGCTGAAGAGCCAGATTGGAGATGAATTTCCGCCTCAATAAGGATCTGAGAGTCCCCTTCTACTTCCAGAGGGAAGAAATTCTCTCTTTCTGCTATGCATAATCCCTGCCATAAGCCTTCGAGTTCTGCAATGTTGTTGGAGTTGTGACCAAGAGAGCCGAAGTAGATGTGAGCAGTAGCTCCTCCATGATTCCTGAATATGCCTCCAAAACCAACCGATCTCGTATTTCCTTTAGCTGCACCATCAAATTTCATTTTAAAATCTCAGGGCATGGGAGGCGACCAGGAAAGGGGCGAATCTGAATGCTTCAAGGTGTTCTGGGGTTGTTGTTCTGAGTGATTGAGATCAAGGTTCCATCTCTTCCAAATGAGACTTTCTGTTGGTAGGGAAGGCATATCTGAATCGTGCCAGGGAGAAAGAGCTAAATTTTCTTGCAGATTGCGCTTGAGATTGGACCAAATGATAGCATTCAGTGTGACAGTATCCTTTAAATTTCTGTGATTATGCTCCTTCCAGGTGCCCCAGTAGATGAATCTCGGGAATAAATTCCAAATGGTATTGAGCAATAAGAATTGGAAAGGATGTGAAGGCCAACTTCTGATAGTATTATTGATATCTCCTTCCTGTCTCCCAGTCATTCCAAAGCAGAGGGTGAATTGATCCCAGAGATAAGTAAGTAAAGAACAAGAGTAAAAAAGGTGCTGAATTGATTCTACCTGAGACTGACAATTGGGGTATCTTGAAGGTCCAATGAAACCTCTTTTTAGGAGATTGTCCCAAGTGAGAATTTTTCCTTTGCTGAGGAGCCAAAGGAAGGTGGATACTTTAGGCCAAGTTTTTGGTTGCCAGACTTGTGCCCAGATGCGATCCTGTCGTTCCTACTATAGGCAATAGAGTAATCTATAAGCTTCTTGAGTAGAAAATTTACCCTATGGCGAGTATCCCCATCTTAACCTATCATTTTGATTCGAAACCTTAATCCTTCTTAGGCTTATCTCCTACTCAATGTCGCCAAAGGTCTCCCCTTGCCAGTCTTCTTGCCAGGTGAGTGCTGGTTTCCAAATATGATGACCGAGGGCGGAATTGGGTTGCCAGAATTTATTAACAAGGTTGGGGATTGCATTCCGCAGTTTGTGTTGCCACAAAGGTTTATGGAAGAGCGAGGAGAGATTTGGAAGCTATTGCCATGAATCTTCCCAAAATCTAGCTTTTTCTCCTGCATGGATTTCCGGGAAGCTGTGTGTTTGGATGAAGGTTCCATGATGTTTTGCTGCATTCCATATCAGTGAGCCAGGAGCGTCAAAATTGAAACGAATGAGATCAACCTGGGTTCTTCCTGGAGCATACTTGACTTGCCATAGACGTGCCCAAGGGATATGTGGCTTAGAAACCCAGCTCCACCAAATACGAGCCCCCATGGTAAGATTACTATGAAGCGGGTCTCGTAAGCCCAGTGGCCCTACATTTTTAGGAGTAAAAACTTCAGTCCACTTAATAAGAGCCCATTTCCTGTTGAGACCCGAAGAACCCCAGAGGAAATTCCCCTGTAAGTTGCGAATTTGCTTCAACACCCATTTAGGAGCAGCCAAAATGGAGAAGAGATAAAGTGGCATAGCTTGGAGAACAGATTTGATTAAGATATCTCTGTTGGCCAGATTGAGAGAGTGGTAGGTCCATGAGGAAAGGCGAGCTTCCATCTTATCCAAAAGGGCTCTCCAAGAGGCATGTTTAATAGCTGAGTCGACCAGGGGAGCCCCCAGATATTTGGAAGGAAGCATGTCTATCATGAACCCCAATATTTTTGCAATATTATGTTGAGAGATGGGAGGGGTATTGAAAAAGAAAATATGGGATTTTACAGCGTTGATGGTGGTACCTGAAGCCTCCGAGAAGGTGTTAAGTAGATATTTTAGGGTCCGGGCTTCTTGTATAGAAGGATGGCCAAAGAGAAAGTTTTCATCAACAAATTGTTGATGAGTGATGGGGGAATTGTCATGAAGAGATATACCTTTAATTGAATCGGAGGAGGCGGCATGAAGAATGAGTCGACTAAGGCCTTCAGCCATGAGCGCAAAAAGGAAGGGGGATAAGGGGTCCCCTTGACGAATACCCCTAGAAGACTGGAACGGTAAAGAGGGAGAGCCATTAACTAATATAGAGAAACTGGGAGAAGACAGAAGGCTCATAACCCACCTAGTCCAAGTAGCATTGAAACGAAAAGCCAAAAGGATATGTCTGATGTAATTCAAGCTTAATTTTTCAAAAGCTTTTGATAAATCAAGTTTGAGGAGCATACCTGGTTTCTTGAGGATTTTGAGGGAGTGTATTATCTCATGCGATAGGATAATGCCATCCAAAATTTGACGACCTTCAACATATCATGTCTGCTCTAGAGAAATAAGGAGAGGAAGGAGAGGCTTAAGCCTGTTCGCAATGACTTTGGAGATTAGCTTATAGATAACATTGTGGAGCCCTATGGGCCTGTATTTATCCGGGGTACTTGAGTTCTCCTCCTTGGGGATGAGAGCAAGGAAGGTTGAGTTTAGTGAAGGAAGGATCTAGTGCATGGATCAAGATTCTTCCACTAAAGCCCAAACTTCCAATTTAATAAGCTCCAAGAATGCGTGAAAAAAATTGGCTGTGAATCCATCTGGGCCTGGCGCTTTCCCATCCTTAAGTTGAGCAATTGCTTGTTCAACCTCATGAAGTGTGACCAGCTAGAGAAGCATTGCATTATGATCCTCTGTGATGATTTTAGGGATATGTTGAGTGATAGAAAGAATAGCTTGCTCTCGATTACCTTCCGGTTCCCGCATAATATTTTTGAAATACCCTCTGAGCTCTGTTTCAGTGTCCTCATGCATTTCTAGACAAATCCCCTGAGTGATGTTAAGAAAGGCAATATGATTATGCATCCTTCGTTGTATGGTGGATATGTGGAAAAAATTTGTGTTTTTCTCTTCGTCTTGAAGCCATCTGATTCGAGATTTCTGTCGCCAGAAAGTATCTTCCTGTTGCCTACTCTTGTCAATTTTTGTGAGGAAAATGGTTTCTTGTTTGTCATAGCCCTCAGCTCTACCCTCAATGATGATTTTCTGCTGAAGAAGGTTCATTTGAAGCTCTAGCTGTTTCTTTTTGTCGAAGATGTTGCCAAACTGAGATTTATTCCAATTTTTGAGTGCATGCTTGAGATTTATGAGCTTTTGTTGGAATTGAAACATATTTGAGCCATCCGTTGGAAGGAAGGAGCGCCATGCACTGGTAACAAAGTATTTGAAACCAGCGTGGGAGAACCAAAATGATTGAAATATGAAAGGTATATTACAATGTGAGCCTGGTTGAGACCATTGTAAGAGGATGGGCCAGTGGTCTGAGCCTGCAAGGGGAAGAATGGAAGAGTGAAATTCCCCTCCAAGATGAATATTGTTGTCTGTCATAAGAAATTGATCCAAATGGAAAACAATGTGCTACGGCCCACTGCGTTTGTTGGTCCAAGTGAATGTGCCGTTGGAGGTTTTCAGATCCACAAGTTGATTATTTGAAATGAATTATTTGAAGCCCAAGCAATCCCTTTCTAGCATGTGCCTTCCTCCTGATCTTTCCTCCAAAGTGGTGGTCATGTTGAAATCCCCTCCACAGAACCAAAGCGGGAAGCGCCTTAGAGAGTTTAGGTCTGTTAAGGTATTGAGTAGATCTAATTTCTTTTGAATTTCTTGTGGGAAATATACATTGGTTAAGTGTCCATTTATATTGGTACCTAGTAGGTGGAAGGTCATTTGAATACAGAAGTGGGATACATGGAAGTCATATAAATAGAGGACTTGGGGATCCCAGATGATTTCCAATCCTCCGGAAGCACCTGAAGCATCCAATGAAACTGAGCGACAGTTAGCCCAAACTTTAGCCACAATGAGTTCAAGCATTTTGATGTTGCATTTCGTCTCTTGAAGAAAGACCATTTAAGGATTGTATTACTGAATCATATTTTTAATCATTTTGTGCTTTCAGGGGCTATTGAGCCCTCTAACATTCCGTGAGATGAGCTTCATGAGGAATTGTGCAGGAGTGACTTGTAGAACTTTTTCAACTTGGGGAATCTTCCAGATTCCACAAGTATCTCTCCTACAATGATATTTATCTGCAAGTTTGTCTTCCTTCCTCTCTTTTTTGATTCTTTCATAATTTTCTTGCCATCCGATGGTCCTCCTGCTTGAATGCCCAGAGAGTTCCTTTGTTGTGCACGAGTGAGGACTACTTCTAAATTATCTATCTGATGGGGTTTAATGTTGCTGTACTCTTTCTGATGGCAAGCTTCCTCCGAAGCCAGAATGTCTAGCTCCCCGATGTCAACACTGTCAGGTTCATCCTCCATAAGAGTAGGGACATTTAGCTCAATGTCTTCCGATCCAGAAGGGGGGACGGAAGCTTGTGTGTAGTCCATGTCCATGAGCATAGACACTGGGATGGAGGGTTTTATTTGGTTACCCATTGAAGAGGAGGCTAGAGATTCTTTAGATGAATCAGTGGCTCGAGGGGCTTTGAGTTTTGTAGCAGGGTCATCCTGTAAGGGGCTAGAGATGGCTGGATGGCCTTGAAGAGCGTCTGTCTGATCTTGTGGTGCAAGGGCCTCAAAACTGTTGCTAGTTTTAGGGATGTTGGGGGTGGTAGAGATGATGGGAGATTTCTTAGAATGATTCTTCCTGGGGGATACTTTGGTGAAACCGTCTGAATCTTTTCTAGCATTGGGGGGGGGGGAGGGGGGAGTGGGTTTCTGATTCAGAGGGAAATCTCTAAAAAGGTGGCCATGCTCATGACATTTCCTGCATCGGAAAGGGACATGCTCATAATCAATAGTCTGAATCCATTCAAAGTCATCATGGAATAAACTTACCGAATCTGTGAGAGGTTTCGAAAGGTGCATGTAAATGCAGATTCTGGCATAGGAAGTGTAGCGTCGGAGTTTTGTTTCCTCAGCAGCCTTTATGAATTCTCCTAGACCATTGCCAATGTCTCATAGAGTTTCTTCGTCCCAATATTCCAAAGGCAGGGAATACATTCGTATCCACACAGGAGGCCAAATAAAATCTTCCTTTTCTGGATGAAATCTTTCAATCCAATCATGTAGGTAAAGTCCTGCAGAGTTGAAGATATAGGGGCCACCTTCAAAGATGAGATTCTTGTCCTCAAGACAGTGGAAGATAGCAGTGAAGAATCCTTTGGGACCAAGCTGTAGGGTAACTTTTCCCTTGGGTTTCCATTTGGACATTATACATCCCTGCAAAGCCTTCTCAGTCGGCCAGAGACCGATGAACTTCCCAATGAGGGCATGATCCTTCATGTACTGAATGTGTCCATTGATACGGTGACTGGGGAGATCGATTTTGATCCAACCTGCAGCTTTGGGAATATAAGTGGCAGAGGATTCTTTTTGCTGTGCCTCAGAAGCATTTTGTTCAGTGCTATCGAACCCAGGGGGATCATAACTGATTTTAGCGTCAGGAGTATTGTCTGTAGTATTGGTTTTTCAAGAACATTTCTTTGCTCTGTCGCGACGTTACCGGGCGAATACGACATTGCGGTGGAGGAGAGTTTGGAGGAGGGGGTATTACCCACCCCCCTGAAAGATGCATCCATTCGGGATGATCGGAAAGGACGACTTCGGGATACGACAAAGGGAGATAGGCAGCGGCGCTTTGAATCGAGATCGAACAGGGTTGCAAAAACCCTAGAACCGAGCTTCCTTCTCGAAATCAAGTTCAAGCCCCTCAAATCTATCTACTTGATCTTTTGGAGTATTGGGTTTGT